>CATKRY010000012.1:0-90805 GCA_949775005.1 Orthosia gothica | reverse complement strand
ATGCACAGTTCACTTTTGCCGTACCCAGCCTGCCACTCCGTTACGGTGGTCAGGACTGGGACGTTTCCAGGGGATACGACGTGGACGTAAGAACTGTGAGGGGATCCCCCAACCTAACCTTTTTTTTTTTTTTTTTTTTTTGATAACGCTGGAAAAAAATGCATTACGCATACCCGCCCATCGGGGGAATGGACGGGCTATGTGGGACTCCCCGGGCAAGCCCGGTATACCCACTAAAATAAACCAGCGCACTCCCGCATCGTCTTTATGGAGGAGGACTGGGAAACCGGCACAGCCTTTACGCCCAGTCCTCCGCCGACGAATGCCCACCATAATGGCGGGCCCCGCACGCCCCTCCCTCAGTGGAGGGGCCCGGGAATGACCGTGAGTGATCGGCCATTCCCGCCCGACGAGGGTGGTGATTGTGCAATGCAGACGACAGGCGCCCCCGCACCTGCCGCCCGCTAACCACCACCAGGGGGTGGGCGCAGGCGATCGTACAACCGCCCTCTCCCACCCCCACCGCTGCCTCCTTTTGCGACATGGCGTCCTCGCAAAAGGAGGCAACCGCCGCCCAGGCCTCCCCGCTCCCCAGCATGGATTTACCACACCGGGAAGCGAGAGGACCTGCCAAACACCTCCTCAGGGCATGGCGCAGCTACGCCCCCGCTGGGCACACCTAGACGGTGTGCCGCGCCATGCTCCTCACCGCGCTGGACCTTAACGGTCCCCTCCTATGCGGCATCTGGCCAGAATCCGCGAAGGCCAGACGCCGCCCTCCGCGTGTGCGGCGAAGCGTCGAGACCGACGCTCCGCCGCCTCCTCCTACCACTGACTTGTCCCTGCCGACCATCCCACGTCAAAGGAGGGTCGGCAACGACAAGTCACCACCTCCTCGTGGGCCCACCTCCCGCCCCCGAGCCGCGGCCACCCCCACCCGCAGGCGAGATTCCGGGCTGCAGAGCCAGGTGCAGAGCGGGCAAAGCCCGGATGCAGAGCCGGGCAAAGCAGGGTGCAGAGCTGGTCAGTGCACTCGGGGAGCTCAAACCGCACGAGCGCCGAGTGCAAAGCCAGGTGCAGAGCGGGCAGAGCCGGTCACTGCAGAGCCGGGCAGTGCAGGGTGCAGAGCTGGGGTGCCCCGGGCGTTCCCCCCCGCAGGGGAAGGCGGCCCGCCCAGAGGCCTGGAGGTGAGCCCCACCGCTGACCTACCGCTACCTACCCAGCCTACCCCTGTGTCGCGTCTGGAGTGTCCCCTGCTAATCAGGGGAACACCCAGAGCGACAAGTCCCCCCCCTCCCCCCCCGTCAGGTATTCGCCACAGCCAACAAGAACCCACGAATGGGAAGTTATTGACGGTGCCCAGGGTGCACCAGCCCAGCGGGTTGCTCATCTCCCCGGACGTATCCGAAAGAGACCAGCAACCAACTAGGCCAACGTGGAGGTTACCTGACCCGCACCCCTTTTTTTTTTTTTTTTTTTTTTTTTTTTTTTTTTTTTTTTTTTTTTTTTTTTGATAACGCTGGAAAAAAATGCATTACGCATACCCGCCCATCGGGGGAATGGACGGGCTATGTGGGACTCCCCGGGCAAGCCCGGTATACCCACTAAAATAAACCAGCGCACTCCCGCATCGCCTTTATGGAGGAGGACTGGGAAACCGGCACAGCCTTTACGCCCAGTCCTCCGCCGACGATTGCCCACCATAATGGCGGGCCCCGCACGCCCCTCCCTCAGTGGAGGGGCCCGGGAATGACCGTGAGTGCTCGGCCATTCCCGCCCGACGAGGGTGGCGATTGTGCAATGCAGACGACAGGTGCCCCCGCACCTGCCGCCCGCTAATCACCACCAGGGGGTGGGCGCAGGCGATCGTACAACCGCCCTCTCCCACCCCCACCGCTGCCTCCTTTTGCGACATGGCGTCCTCGCAAAAGGAGGCAACCGCCGCCCAGGCCTCCCCGCTCCCCAGCATGGATTTACCACACCGGGAAGCGAGAGGACCTGCCAAACACCTCAGGGCACGGCGCAGCTACGCCCCCGCTGGGCACACCTAGACGGTGTGCCGCGCCGTACCCCCCTAGGCACTGGACCCAACGGTCCCCTCCTATGCGGCATCTGGCCAGAATCCGCGAAGGCCAGATGCCGCCCTCCGCGTGTGCGGCGAAGCGTCGAGAACGACACTCCGCCGCCTCCTCCAACCATTGACTTGTCCCTGCCGACCATCCCACGTCAAAAGAGGGTCGGCAACGACAAGTCACACCCTCCTCTTGGGCCCACCTCCCGCCCCCGAACCGCGGCCACCCCCACCCGCAGGAGAGATTCCGGGCTGCAGAGCCAGGTGCAGAGCGGGCAAAGCCCGGATGCAGAGCCGGGCAAAGCAGGGTGCAGAGCTGGTCAGTGCACTCGGGGAACTCAAACCGCACGAGTACCGAGTGCAAAGCCAGGTGCAGAGCGGGCAGAGCCGGTCACTGCAGAGCCGGGCAGTGCAGGGTGCAGAGCTGGGGTGCCCCGGGCGTTCCCCCCCGCAGGGGAAGGCGGCCCGCCCAGAGGCAAGGAAGTGAGCCCCACCGCTTACCTACCAAACCTAACCTACCCCACCCACCCCAACCTACCTACCCAGCCTACCCCTTCGCCGCGTCTGGAGTGTCCTCTGCTATTCAGAGGAACACCCAGAGCGACGAGTCCCCCCCCTACCCCCCCGTCAGATATTCGCCATCGCCAACAAGAACCCACGAATGGGAAGTTATTGACGGTGCCCAGGGTGCACCAGCCCAACGGGTTGCTCTTCTCCCCGGACGTATCCGAAAGAGACCAGCAACCAACTAGGCCAACGTGGAGGTTACCTGACCCGCACCCCTGACCCGCACCCCTCCCCCAACCTAACCTAACCTAACCTAACCCAGTCACTCGCGCACCTCCAGCCCGAACGGTCACGTTTTTGTGAGCTCCGCACTCAAAAATTCCTAGTGAAAGTTATTTTTGCGCTAAAAACCTGAGCGATACCTTAAAAGTTGCGGGCCACCGAGGCCGTCAAAACTGTGTATTTGAAAATAAAATCGGTTTGGAGAAAAGTGAAAAAAGCGAAAAAACAAGAAAAAATTTGTGACGGAAAAAGTTGCAAAGTGAAGTTACTTGAAAAGTAGATCGTAAAGTGACAAAACTAGAACTGCTATATTGTGCGCGCCATCAATCTCTACAGATTCGGCAGTTTTCCCGAATTTTTCCGTGCAAGCGCGCGGAAATACGGGAAAAAACAAAAATTTGTTTTTCTACGAGGCCCCCATTTTGGGTCGAAAAACGATCCAGACTACTCACGGAGAACGAGGACACGGCAGGGAGCCCGGAGGTCTTCCCCAAATCAAGATCCGAGCTGAGGGTGTCTTTTTGTACGCCACGCAGGTTTTACAAACTTAGCCGTGCGGTTGCGTAAGAAGAAAGCAACTCTTCCTGCCAAGATATCCGGTGCATCCTGAGACGACCTGGCCCACGGCTTCTATACAAGCAGGCTGGGGAGTCACCCTGTCCACACACCGAAGATTCAGTGGGTTTCGAGAACTATTTCTATTTTTAAACTTTAAAACAATGCAGTGTGTGAAAAATTTTCAGTGATAAAATAGGTTGGTTTTCCTACAAACATAACCTAAATTTTTATATTTTTTAACATATATTTTTGGTATTTATATAGTAGATTCTGTTGCCCTCAGCCTTCCCTTCCCCATTATTCAAAAATCTTTTCAAAATATATTATAATTTGGAAGTTATAGCCATTCCCAGTTCGCGGATTTTTCCCCGAAATTGTTTGTTTTCAAGCCACTTTGGGGAGGCTATATCTTCTAAACCTGAAGTCGCAGAGGGAAAGTAATTGGCGGAAATATAGTTTTCTGTCGAAGGGCTACCCTAACAACTGGTCCCCATCCCCCCACGACGCTCTAAAAATTTTCCTGGGGTAAATTACGAAAAATTTTGCGCTTATAGCAGTTTAATTTTAAAAAAGAAAAACTACACCAACTCTTATAGAATCATAGATGAACTAAAAAAAACATGGTCGCTCATAGCGAATAGTAGTTATCAACACCTTATGCTCATAGCAGTGTAGAATAACCATAAAAAAAAATAGGGTCGCTCATAGCGAAATAGTAGTTAACTACACGCTCATAGCAGTGTAGGTTAACCATAAAAACTTGGTCGCTCATAGCGAATAATAGTTATCTACACCTTACGCTCATAGCAGTAGTGTAGAATAACCATAAAAATAGGGTCGCTCATAGCGAAATAGTAGTTAACTACACGCTCATAGCAGTGTAGGTTAACCATAAAAACTTGGTCGCTCATAGCGAATAATAGTTATCTACACCTTACGCTCATAGCAGTAGTGTAGAATAACCATAAAAACAGGGTCGCTCATAGCGAAATAATAGTTAACTACACGCTCATAGCAGTGTAGGTTAACCATAAAAAAACTTGGTCGCTCATAGCGAATAATAGCTCAACAACAACAACAAACAAACACCAACAACAACCACAACAACCAACAATTAACAACAACAATCAATCAAGCATGATCAACAATTTGTGTAATTCATACTATTTAGCTAATTATGAAAATTGGATAAACTCAAACATTATTCTCCATCTAGTATGATATCTGATCACATTTATTTTACATAAATGGTTATGTAATATTTTTACTCAAAAAAAAAAAATAATATGCATGATAAAATATGTACTTCATTAATTTCTAGACACACAAATAAATATTATTTGCAAAATAAATTATCTAAATCATTATTAAAATCATCATCGGTTTCGCTAGTAGGCTATTCGCTATCTTTGTTATTGAAACAAAGGCAAGGATGTATTTTATCAACAGAAAATACACCTATATACTTTGACGTCCCTTTTCTAGTAAATATCTACAACCCACCATAATACCTATCGTGGTTCAAAACTTTAGTTACTCTGTACGGCCCTGAAATATAATCTGACCAAAAACAAATGCAGAAATCTATGAACGAAACTGTATGTGTGTCCCTTTTATTTCACTACACTACGATACGTAATACTTTCTGGTCTTTGAATTTTAAGATGATATTTCATTTTAATCGTATTTTATAAAAATTTGCATCATTCGTTCACCGACGCCATTAGTCATCACAATTTATTTGTTTTCGGCAAAATAAGTTTTTTTTATTCAATAGGAAAGAAATCTGAAGCAATCGCGTTTTCGTGCCCCTAATTTCACATCTGGTGATATTTTAATTCTATGTGACAAAGTCACAAAATATAGAAATGTCATAGAACATTTTCTTTGTCATCAGAAAACAACATTTCCCTTACACTGATTAAAGAATATCTCGTTAACGCGTGGACCGATTTATCTATACCAATATTAAAAAGAGGAAAGATTTTTTTGTTTGTTTGTATGTTTGTACCGAATAGGCTCCGAAACTACTGGACTGATTTTAAAAATTCTTTCACCTATGGAAAGCTACATTATTCCCGAGTGATAATTTTGAAGGGAGCGAAGCCGCGGGGGTCAGCTAGTTTATTATAAACTTTATTGTACACCGCATAAAAATTTACATTTATTTAAACGGTCAAAACAGTTCTACATTAATACTTACCTCTCATTTGAAACCAAACACATTAAAATATAAACAAAAAAATCATGTTTTCAAGTTGCTTGTTCTATTCTGATAATTCTTACACTAACCCAGGACTTAGCGACTTAAGTCTCCTACAACGGCGGGTTAAATATTTAAGTAAATTTATAAGTTTAACTCTAGATTTACTTCTAATTCTTGGTGAGCAAGACGATTTATCTGATTAACCCTGAACTAGTTCTTAACAAGGGGTTTTTAGGATAAACCAGGAACGCGCAAGTGGCTCTTAACCGCCTTAAATAAAAATACTCTACAATCACCTAAATGTAAGAATTCTTTCTTTTTGATTTTACAAATGTACAGACATGGTTCATATGTATGATGTGAAAGAGTGCAATTTTCTTAGGAATAGGTTGCAGAGGCCTTACTTCTTTCACGCTGATAATTTATTGAGAGCACATTCTAAATCCAAACACGAATTTATATAATTCCTGGTAAACTTTCGCATGCGAGGCAGCCAATAATGTTGTTTAATTTTAACTAATGTTTTATCAAACGTGGCCTATTTCGTCGCAACTTTTCTGGAGAACCTGCCACCTACAGCCCTTTAACACCACGTATCTTATTCCGTGCTCATTTACTTTATAAACCTTCTCGCGCTTAATGACTTCACTCTTATGTATCTCTCATAAGTCATCAAATTTTGTATAATATTTAAACACCCATATGTGAGGTTGCTCAGTAGCAGTCTATCCAACAGATATCATAACTTAGAACAAATTTCAGTGACATTGATCTCAACGCCAATCTTAACGTTATCAATTACTAACGAAATCTTAGTTTTACCTAAAACGCTCACGATTGTACTACCAAAGCTTTTGAGAGTAGGCAAATTATTTACTATCCATTTTGCGTGGAACAACTCCTTTCATAGCAGATTCTTTTACCAAGGTACACTGACTACCAAAATCTACGCACCCTATCAAAAGTTCATTATTAACATGTATACTCTTGATGAATTTGTCGTCTTGTCTCTAGCCCGCGCTGTTAACCAGTCATAAAGTCTTAACTTCGGCACACTTACCCAAACACTCTTACTGCATTTAGGATCTTCATGACCAATGCGTTTACACTTAACGATAGGCTTTTTACATGCTAATACTAAATGACTCGTTTCGCGACAGTTACAACACCTCAAAAGTCTATCCAAATAAATTTTACAAGTTTACGCATTTCACTTACTGAACGTTCTAACGTACGAAAACTTATCTAATCTGTCACATTTGACATCCCTCAGATAACCAAACAATTTTTCAGCTTCCTCAAAATTGCCTCTGCCCCGTGCCGAACTAATCTATCCTCTACTCCATAAACAATGCAATCAATAGCGTTCCCACCTACTATACCACCCCGATACAAAGCTATTATCTTATCCTAATAATACTCTTCTATACCATCGCCAAACTTAGCTATTTAACAAACATTAAATGTACGTAAGTAAATGGTCATATATTTCGTAAGACGGAAAAGCAGATTTATGTTTCAACCCATTCGTCCCAAGCTAGCTAGCTTTTTACCACTTTTTCACAGTACCGACTAGCTTAGGTAGAACGTAGTGGGCAATCAGTTTACTGTCCCACCCATAGATCTCTGAGCATTCTTTAACTTTATTCAACCAAGTAACCATTGTGTAGTTTTCAATTTAGGATCAAACTTTCGATCTACATTATTATGCGCAAATCATTCTTAAGTATGTGAATTTACAGCTTATATCGATTGTAAAGACTCTTTGATTCATTTGAGTAAATAATAATTATTACTATATCGGCAGATGAATGCAGTGGGCTCACATACAGAAATCTTTCATTAGTACAAGATTGACAGATTTCCTGACTTATACTTTATAATTTTTTTATTTATTTATTGTTTCACTGTATTGACCTAAAACATGACGAATTTGTAATCCCATTTTATTAAAATTCACATTGTTTATTGTATCGCCTATTTCAAATTATTAACTGAATTTCATTTTGACATGATAAACTTGTACCTACTTTCTATGCAAATAAAGAACTATTCTATTCTATTCTAAGAACGAACTGGACTATGCGATCTAAAAATAAAACTCGCAAATCTCTAGTCTAATGTTTTCTACGCGAGGTATCTGTAACCTGTGAATCCGTTGCCCTCTAATGACCCCTCATGACCGTCCTCCCTCCTCCTTCTTGCCTGCAACACCACCCTTGAAGGTGATCTTCTGGATCTGCACCGCTCGGAGTCACGACCACTGCTGCGGGGGTGCTGACGAGCGCCGACTCCGCCTCGAACCTCGAACACTGCTGCGGAGGGGCTGCTGACGAACGCCGACTTCGCTTCGAGCCTCGACCACCGCTGCGAGGGGGCTGCTGACGAGCGCCGACTTTGCCCCGAGCCTCGACCACGAGTCCGGGATCGGCTGCGTCTCGAGAATTGTCCCAGCACCACACTGGAATGCTTCCCTGCCGACCTCCGTCTTCTCTCGGACTGATCGTTAGGCATCTTCATGCGTCCAATGATCTGGAATAATTTGAACAACGAGTATCTGGTTTCTTTTGTGTGCCTACTTCTTTGTTTCAAAATTGTCTATACGCGGCATAAAGTTCAAGCTATCTCAATTTCTCAAGTCAATTTACAAGTATACAATAATTCAAAATGAATAACTGTTGATAATTTTTTGTTGTTTGGTACACGTACATAAACACATCTTTCACCTTGGCGTTAGGCAAAATCAACAGAACGCAGCCGGCTACAGTCCTTACATACTGCTTTTGCTTCATTGATCATATCTGCATCTAGTCTAGTTATTTGGTATTTTCCTAATACCATGACTATTACTTTTCAAAATATAAGAAACCTAAACAACGTACCTATTTAACGGCATTATTTTTATTGAAATCGAACTGTCACAGTATGTGTCGTGTGTCCATATTGACGAAAAGCCACCCATGCACGCATTATGTACATGCGTGCACAAATGCATACCCATACATGCCATATATTATACAGATAGATATTCTATACAGAAAAAGAAAATAGACACAAATAAAATTCACATTAAATAATCAAATTGACTTTTAATATACCTTATTGTGGGCGTATGATCACACCAAGGTGGTAGCGATACACCAGAATTCCTTGGTGCTATCCCACTTCTGAATTGTTAAAAACTTCCAGATATAAGAATTCAAAGACTGTACTTCATCAAATAATTGTAATACTTTGTTATCGGCTTTACAGAACATCTCCAATTTTTCTGACTCTCATGATCCACAATCTTTTATAGCTCAATGATGATTGATTGTGATTGGCTGTCCTTTCCTCGTTGACACCGATGTAAAAGACCAGCATCAGCCAATGGAAAATAAACACGACATTTTGTCCGGAAGTCAGCATTGAGCTACTTACAATGAAAAATATCAAAAATTATAACAAACTAAAAATGCAAACATATTCAGAAAATCCACATAAAATCAACATGTTTTATGGTATTAATTTAACAGTAATTAATATTAGTTTTAATACAAACTTCCGAAACAACCAAAACATTTCAATAGAATTCAAGACTTATTTTATTTAAACAGCGCAAAATAACTAAACATATGTGCAATATTTATTTTAAATTAGAACATGAATTTTCAGGAAGCTAACATATGTTAGGTAGTACCTGATTGTTTTACAAATGTGATGTAATTTTGGATGTGTTTATTTTTTGTAATACTGTATTTTTATTGGTTTTTATCCCTATGTTTTACTCATGCACCTTTTTATGTTTTATCCCTAGTGTTTTAATTTATTGCTTTTAGCACCTTTTTGTCTTCATTTACTGTGATATTTGTACTGAATTTTATGTTTTTATACAATGTCATGTTATTTTACTCTGTTTTTACTTTTACTGTCATTGTATTGCACTATTTGCACCTATGTAATCATGTGTACCAGTTTTTTATTTACCCGAGTTGATTCAATAAAGTATGCCCTTAGACTAGTTTAAATAAAGTGGGCATCCCACCCACAGAATGAAAGATGATGGATGTAAGAAGAAACTAGTATGAGGAATAAAAGTACGAGAGGCATGCAAGCGAGAACTGGAATGAGTGAAGTCGAGCACACAATAGGCGCCAAATTTTGTGGCGGGATTAGCGTTAAATAAAAAAAAAAAAAAAAAAAAAAAAAACCTAACCTAACCTTTTTTTTTTTTTTTGATCACGCTGGGAAAAAATGCATTACGCATACCCGCCCCTTGGGGGAATGGGGACGGGCTATGTGGGACTCCCCGGAAAGTTCCGGTATACCCACTAAAATAACCCAGCGGCACTCCCGCATCGTCTGTTTGGAGGAGGACTGGGAAACTGGCACAGCCTTTACGCCCAGTCCTCCGCCGACGACCGCCCGCCTTTACAGCGGGGCCTTCACGCCCCTCCCTTAGTGGAGGGGCCTAGGAATGACCACGTGCTCGGCCATTCCCGCCCGTCAAGGGTGGTGACTAGTGCAATGCGAGCTAGGGCGCCCCCACGCCCGTCGCCCGCTAGTCACCACCAGGAGGTGGGAGGAGACGATCGAACAACCGCCTTCTCCCACCTCTTCTCCGCCTGCGGAGCGGTGGCGCGAGAGGATCATCCTCCCGCGCACGCTCCGCCGCCTCCTTTTGCGAAATCACGACCTCGCAAAAGGAGGCAACCGCCGCCCAGGCCTCCTCACTCCCCAGCATGGAGCTGACCACACTGGGAAGCGAGAGGTCCTGCCCAATCACACAACTCAGGGCACGGCGCAGTTCAGCCCAGGCTGGGCACACCTCGAGGGTGTGCTGCGCCGTGTCCTCTGCCGCGCCGCAGTCGTGGCACGCCGGGGTTTCCTCCCTCCGGATCCGGTGCAGGTGCGTTCCGAAACAACCATGTCCGGACAACACCTGCACCAAACGGAACGAGAGGAAACCATGTGGCCGCTCGAGCCAGCCTAGCAAGACTGGACCGAGCGCGTCCAGCGTCCGGCGTCCAAAGGCGGCGGTGGCGAGGTCCTCCTTCCAATGGAGGACGATGGCGTCCCTCGCCTCCCGCCGCACTGCCTCCCTCTCTTCCGCGGCGGGGCGCTCCCCGAGCGCCTTCCGCCGCGCCGTCCACTCGTACACTCTGGCGAGCACCCATGCCTCCAACTCCCAGGGAGGGGTGCCCGCCAGAGCGCATGCCGCCGAGAGACCCACCGAGCGGTAGGCCCTCGCCACCCGCAGTGCAATGGCCCTTTGGGGCCTGCGGATGGCGGTCGCGTTCTCCCTCCTGTGGAGGGAGTCCGCCCAGATGGGTGCGCCGTAGAGCGCCATACTTCGCAGGATGCCGGCATAGAGGCGCCGGCATCGATCCTTCGGCCCTCCCAAGTTTGGGAGGAGCCATGAGAGGGCGTCCGCGGCTTTTAGCAGGCGCGTCGACAGCCCACTGAAGTGCGGGCCGAAGCGCCACCTGCTGTCCAGCACTAGGCCCAGATATTTCATCTGGGCCTTCACCTCAATTCTGACGCCCTCTACGACTATGTGGCCGTCGGGAGGGCAGCGCTGCCGAGGCCCGTGGAAGAACACGGCCTCGGTCTTGTTCAGCGCTACCCTCAGTCCAAGCTGGCGGATCCTACCTGCCACCAAGGATCCGCCAGCCGAGGCCAAACAGGCCGAGTTGGATTGGAGTGCCTCCAATATGGTCGAGTGGGGCACGGAGTTGAAGGCGTTGGCGATGTCGAACGACACCGCCAACACTCCGTCCCCCGACTCGACCGCCTCCTGCACGTGGCCCCTGAGTAGGGCCAACGCGTCGACCGTCGAACGCCCTCGGCGAAAACCGAATTGGGCGTCCGACAGGTCAGGCCCTACCTCCCGCAACAGGCTATTTAGCCGGGTGGCGATGATCCCCTCGAACAATTTACCGACCTCATCGAGCAGAACGATGGGCCGGTATGCCGAGGGGGAATCCACCGGTCTCCTTCCGGAGGAGGCATAACTGCCCCTCCTTCCACAGTTTCGGGAACCTCCCAGCCGTCAGACACGCGCTTAAGAGGTCCCGAAACCTATCCTCCATGAGGGACGCCGCGATGGCCACCACCCGTGCGGGGACGCCATCCGGTCCAGGGGCCGTCTTCTTCGCGCGGAGGGACAGAACTCCCGCGCGAAGTTCCTCCGCCGATACTGGAGGGACCTCCTCCTCCGGCGAAGCCACTCCCCCCCCCAGTGGGGGGTTCATCGTTGGTGGGGCGAACTCGGTCCTGCGCGGAAACAGGGACCGGACCACCCCATCCAGCAACGCCGGCTCCAGGGTCTCCGTGACAGGGGGACCAAAGGGGCGCAGTTGGTTCCGCGCCGCCTTATATGGCCTCCCAAACGGATCCCTGTCGAGGCCCTCCAGCATCTCGGCCCTCGCCGAGTCCTTGGCGGCGCACATAGCCGCCTTGAGGACCGTCTTTGCCTCTAGGTAAGAGGCGTAGAGGCGGTCCTCCCCGGCCTGAGACCGGGTAGTGCGCCGCCGACTCCGCGTGTAGGCCCTCCTGGCCGCCACGCAGGTGGCCCGTAGCCCCGCCAGCTCCTCCGACCACCAGTACACGGCGCGACGGGGAGGCGGACGGCGTGACCGAGGCATGCTGGCGTTGCACACCCCGGTCAGGGACGCCCTGAGCTGGAAGCAGCCGGAAGGCCATCTTCCGCCACGGCGGAGGTAGCGGCAGGCCTTCTCGGCGCCTGTGCTCTTCCCTTCTTGGGGGGAGGATTGCACATCCTCCCCTGCATCACGTGCCCTGCCGGGCGGCCAACGGCTGCACAGACGGCGCAGTGCGGCTTGGCGGCCTCGCATGTTGCGGATTTGTGGCCCTCCTTGCCGCAGCGGTAGCAGCTCTCTGTCCGGTCCACGGTGGACGGACAGAGGGGCCGGGTGTGCCCGATTCCGAAGCACTTGTAGCACCTCAAGGGCTGTGCCACAAGTGCTCGGACCGCACCCGAGCTGAAGCCAATGCTAAGCCGTCCTTTATCAAGGACGGCTTTGGCAGCGGCGACCGGGCACTCCAAGCGGATAGTGCCCATGCCGCCGCGGCCGGGCCTGATGTCCCGGCCTCGCACCGCTGCGACGCCGCAGCCCCCTATTGCTGCGACCGCCGCCACCACTTCCTCCTTGGTGACCGTATCATCAAGATCGGTCACCTCGATGGCCGCAGTCTTCACCGGCCTGGCCACCTTGGCCGCGTCCGCGATGACCTCCCGCAACTTTGTTGCAAAGAGGTCTGCGTTGGCACTGCCCTCTGCCCCCGGGAACTCGAATAAACGAGCCCCGGCTTGCGTCCGCCGGCAAGAGACCTTGCCGATCCCCAGTTGGGTGGGATCGGCGTTTGCACGCGCCCGCAACAGTATGGACGCGTATGTCTCTCCGCGCTCCGCAGCCTGGTAATTATTACGTACCTATTTAGTTCAGTTTGCTATCCTGTATAATGTTTTTTAATTTTGTTTTAAGTGATCCTTTACTAATTTTTACATTTTCTCTTAATAAATCTATTTTGTTAAACACTTTAGGTACCAAATACTTAGATGTTCTCTTACCGTAATAATTTGTTATCTGTGGTTGAACCAGTTTGTTCTCTCTAGCCCTACGTGTGTTGTACTTGTTTTTAACATTTACTTTATAATCATCACTATAATAATATTCCAGACCTATCAAATATTCTACTTTTTTATCTATGGGTATAATATTACAGATGGGAAATAATTTATCATACTCTTTGTTGCACTTATCTTTAACATTTTTACTAACTAGAAACTTTATCAGTCTTATTTGTATATCTTTAATATCTCTTAAATATGTAATAAAGGTTCGCCCATACACAAGGAGTCCGTAGCTTATTAGCGAATCGGCAAGTGCAAAATACACCATTCTTAACGTATGTTTGTTTAATACATTTTTTAAGTGGTAAAACTTACTTAGCACTGATCTTAGCCTATTGCAAATATCATTTACATGTAATCTCCAATTAAAGTTCTTATCTATTGTTAGACCTAAATATTTAAATTTGTCTACGTAATCCAATTTTACACAGTTACAGTTAAATTTATTTCTATGCAAACATTCATATGTATGTCCTATCACTGTGAGATATTCATTATTTATAGATTTAGCATTCCGATTATATGGCGAGTGTATATGCATACATTTAGTTTTTGTAACATTTAATATAATTCCATTGTCGTGTGCCCATTTGCATACATTTTCAAAGTCACCTTGAATACAATTTTGTGCCTCAGCTATATCTTTGGAAGCATAAACAAGACACATATCGTCAGCGTACATGAATACCTCACATTTTCCTACGACATTTGACACACTGTTCACATGCATTATATATCCTACAGGTCCATACACCGATCCAGTAGGAACACCCAAATCGACATCTACCTCTTTCCCAGCCACACGGCCAATAATTGTGCTTATTTTTCTATTAGTGAGGTAGTTTTTAAACCAATTATTTGTGGGACCCCGTATTCCGCATTCGTCCATAGCCTGTAATAAGATGTCATGGTCTAAAGTATCGAACGCTTTTTTATAGTCTATGAATAGTGCTATAATTTGTTTACCAGAATCTAAGCAATCATTAATATAGTCTGAAAATCCTAACAAGGCAGAGACAGTGTTGCGCCCCCTCCGGAAACCGTGCTGTGTGTCACACAAAATGTTGTGCTGTTCTAAGAACGTGCTAACCTGTCCCACAATAATTTTCTCGATTATTTTATCTATAACAGATAATATCGCGATAGGCCTATAGTTACCATATTCTAAATGACTGCCTGATTTGTATATTGGACGTATAATTGCGTTTTTTAACTGGTCTGGGTAGATACCGTTAGATAAGGACATATTCACTAATGCAGCTATAATAGGGCTTATTTGCTTACACAAATATATAATGTCTTGCACTCGTATTCCATCTGAACCGGGTGCTTTTTCACAGGACAATGTTTTTATGACCTTTTCTACATCTGACGCGGTCACCTTATTGTATCTATAGCTTACCTCACTCGGTTTTACATATTTATTTCTATCTAAAAACTTCAAGTTACATACATGTTTAATACCCTTTATTTCCTCCGTAAATGTTTTAGAGAAGTTTGTACAAATCTGTTCTATACAATCTGTTTTTCCTAAGTACCTTATAATAACATCGTCCAAGCTAGTTTTGTTTCGGCCCAACCACATGTTTATATTTGTCCATATTTTCCTATAATCTCCATTACAATTTAGAATTTGTGCCTGTCTATATTTATTTTTTGCCATATTTGTTAATTTATTTACTTTATTTCTATATTTTGTATATTCTAATCGCTTATTCATATTCTTTGGATCCGCTTTCCAAACTCTAAATAAATAATCCCTTCGCAATAACATTGTATATAAATACTTATCTATCCATGGCTGCCTTATTACTTTCTTACTATCTGTGCTAATTTTAATTGTACTTTCCTTGTAGATGCGATCAAATACACTACACATCGTCTGATATAATAATATTGGACACGTTATTGTTATTAACTGAGCCCATTCATATTCATCTAGTTTTTGTTTAACAATTTTTTCACTTAACACTTCGCGCATACGATTGTTATTGCCACTCACACATTGTTTTTCGCTTCCACTCACATATAAGTTCAACATTAATCCGATTCCATGATGATCAGCGATTCGTGATTCAAGCACGTACGAGCATGCGTCATGATCGCTCCATCCCGCTCGCACCCAGATATGATCCTAGCACGACACCTCAAGCCGGCCGTCCGCGATCGCCTCGCGCGTAACCTCTTCGCTTGGTATTACACACATCAGGCCGCATTCACACAGGGCGTTTTTGTACCTTGTTACAGTAGGATTAACCGTGCCGCTTAATATGTTTATGTTGGTATCGCCAATCACTATAACATTGTCAGATGCTGGTACAGATTTTACTAGCGTCTGTAATTGCTGAATAAATATCAATTTATTTTTGGCAGGTGGTCTATATATCGCGATTACATGTGTTTTATTCTCCCCGTGCTTCAATTGACCATGAAGTGTTTCTACTGCTTCTGAGTTTACGATTTTAGCTTCGAAATTCAATCCATTCTTCGCATATATTAATATCCCTCCTCCTCTGCTCGTTTCTCTAGTATTTATAAATGTTCTATATCCTACTATTTGATAAAACGGAAGTTCTTCCTTCTTTATATTTATTTCGCTTAATATTAAGATATCTATATTATATTTATTTTTATCAAGTATTATTAATAGCTCGTTAAAATGTTTCCGAAGTGATCTTATGTTTAAATGTAATATGTGGGTATTGCATATATTTTGGGATAGGTCGTTATTTAGAGCTATTATATCATAGTATCTTTTAAAATTGATATTACCGGAGTAGCTATCTGTACGATTGAATGTTGCTGTTAAATATCACATCGTGTGTACTCACCGCGTCATGTACGCGTGTTTATTTACATTCATCGAATTTGTTCAGATCATCCTCCGATCTAATATTATAGATCTTTTTTTCGTTATCACTCTTTTTGACCAGGATATTACAATTCTGCACCCAAACATATTGGAAACCTTTAGGCTTAAGTTTATTTTTTACAGTCCACAGAAGCTGCCGTTTGTATTTTGGTAGATCTTCGTTAATATATATTCGCTTTTCGCTGCCATTATCATAGACTTTATTATTCGTTATTTTTGTTTCCTTTTTTACAAGCATCCAGCTGCTGCGAGCATATTTAGACCGAAGCGTGACCAGCACAGTCTTGGGCTTTGTGTCGTCTGGTTTTTCCTGACCTACCCTCTGTGCATCTTGAATTTCTGTTGGGTCTAAATTTAGTTTCTGTGCCATTTTTTGCACTACTAATATAGTATTTTCATTTTCGTGCTTCTCCAATCCATGAATTTCAATGTTTTTCTCTTTGTCTCTTATTTCCAACTCCTGTACCCGTTCTTCTAATGCTTTGTTACATTTCTCCAAATAAACATTTTTTTGTTCTAATGCCTTTATTTTCTTATGAGCTTCTTCTTTAAAATCAATTAATGTCTGATACATGTCACCATAAAATTCAACGCTGCTGGTAAGTTCTTGTATTTTCTTCTCAAGGTTATAAATTACCGCTAACTTTTTATTTACCTCAATCAGAACGTTCTCCCCAGACTCTTCTCTAGGGTTCAATGTAATTTTCGTAACATCTGCGGGTTGTTTAGGGCTGCTTTTGTTTGTCTGGCAGTCGTCGCAGAGTGTACTGATTAGGAACTTTTTAGTTGCACATTTTTTATGGTAAACATTTTCACATTCACCCTTACATCTCACTATATCGTCTTTAGCCAATGATAGAAATAGTTTGCATTTCTTACATTGCACCATTTTTACTTTCACTTAGTTCTTTATTAACAAAATAGATAATTGGTCACTGTTTACGCAATTAAATCGCTACACACAACCGTACGTTGAGCGCGCGCGCACGGAATGTAAGTCCCTCCCCCGGGCAACGAGGAGAGTGTCATCTGCGTAACAGATGACACTCGTGCCCTGGAGGAGGGTGCCCCGCAGGAGCCAGTCGAATGCGATGTTCCACAAGGGGGGCCCTAGCACCGACCCCTGTGGAACACCGCACTCCGCTCCGTAGCGCCTGATCCTGGCCGTCTTGTCCACCAGGAGGACCTCTCTGTCCTCCAGGTAGCTGGCCAGGATCGCCCGCAGATATGGAGGCACTCCATGGTACCGGAGTGCCTCCAATATGGTCGAGTGGGGCACGGAGTTGAAGGCGTTGGCAATGTCGAACGACACCGCCAACACTCCGTCCCCCGACTCGACCGCCTCCTGCACGTGGCCCCTGAGTAGGGCCAACGCGTCGACCGTCGAACGCCCTCGGCGAAAACCGAATTGGGCGTCCGACAGGTCAGGCCCTACCTCCCGCAACTGGCTATTTAGCCGGGTGGCGATGATCCCCTCGAATAATTTACCGACCTCATCGAGCAGAACGATGGGCCGGTATGCCGAGGGGGAGTCCACCGGGCGTCCCTCCTTCCGGAGGAGGCACAACTGCCCCTCCTTCCACAGTTTCGGGAACCTCCCAGCCGTCAGACACGCGCTGAAGAGGTCCCGAAACCTATCCTCCATGAGGGACGCCGCGATGGCAACCACCCGTGCGGGGACGCCATCTGGCCCAGGGGCCGTCTTCTTCGCGCGGAGGGACAGAACCCCCGCGCGAAGTTCCTCCACCGATACTGGAGGGACCTCCTCCTCCGGCGAAGCCACCACCCCCCCCAGTGGGGGGTTCATTGTTGGTGGGGCGAAGTCGGTCCTGCGCGGAAACAGTGACCGAACCACCCCATCCAGCAACGCCGGCTCCAGGGTCTCCGTGACTGGGGGACCAAAGGGGCGCAGTTGGTTCCGCGCCGCCTTATATGGCCTCCCAAACGGATCCCTGTCGAGGCCCTCCAGCATCTCGGCCCTCGCCGAGTCCTTGGCGGCGCACATAGCCGCCTTGAGGACCGTCTTTAGCCACAGAAGAGCTGATGATAGAGGCAACTAAAAGAAAGGTCGCAGTTGCACTAATCCAGGAACCTTACGTGGGCGGGTCGGAAGATATGAAGTCATACAGAGGCGTAAGAGTTTTTCAACACACTGGCACGGGCACAACTAAAGCCGCAATCGCGATATTTGACGCCAGCTTGGATGTCACACCACACCCAGAGCACACCACGAACAACATCGTAGTGGTGACCGTGAGTACCAAACAGTGGAAAGTCACTCTGGCTTCGTACTATTTTGAACCTGACCAGCCTATGGATCCTTACCTGGATCACTTGACAAAAGTCGCTAATACCGTTACACGGAGGCTAATAATTGGAGGCGACTCGAATGCAAAGAGCACCTGGTGGGGAAGTACGCAGACTGACCATAGGGGGGATGATATGGCCAGCACGCTTCACGAGCTGGGCTTGGACGTATTAAACCAAGGCGACACTCCAACTTTCGATACTATTCGAGGGGGAAAGCGTTACTCCAGCTTCGTAGATGTGACGGCTTGCACTACTGATATGCTGGACCTAGTGGAGGACTGGAGAGTTATCGCAAATCTCACGTGCGCTGACCACTGTGGTATTAGCTTCAAAATTAAACTCATAAAATCTACTGGGATGAGTGTCAAAAGAACCACAAGACTTTACAACACTAAAAAGGCAAATTGGGATGAATTTCATAAAGAATTCGAACAATTTAAAACAGAACAGAAATTAGAAATAAATGAAATTTACAAAATCAAAACAGTTGAACAATTAGAGCAAAATATAACAAAATTAAATAAAGCCATAACTGAATCTTGCAATAAAACGATCCCTTTAAAAAAATAATGTAGAGACACTTACCCTACCATGGTGGTCGGAAGAGCTCGCGAAGATGAAGCAGGAAGTCACCACTAGGAAACGCAGAATCAGGAACGCCGCACCAATACGACGGCAGGGGGTAGTAAACGCGTACCTTAAAGCCAGAGATGAATACGAGTCGAGAGCCAAAGAGGCTCAGATTGAAAGTTGGAAGGAGTTTTGTAGAAAACAGGACAAGGAAAATTTGTGGGAGGGGATTTATCGGATTATGGGGAAAACAGCCAAGAGGGAAGAAGATGTGCCCCTAGTAAAGGATGGCGCCACTCTTGACGCAAAAGGCTCGGTGGAACTGTTGGCCCAAACCTTCTACCCGGAAGACCTAAGGGAGAATGACAACGAGACGCATCAGGATATACGTGATAGAGCTGCAGTTGTGAACCTCCAACCATCTGAGGGACAAAATGACCCCCCGTTCACGATTACGGAACTACTCACTGCACTGGACACCCTGAATCCAAAAAAAGCGCCTGGAGCCGACGGGTTCACTGCAGACATCTGTAGCCACGCCATCAGAAGTGACATAAAACTTTTCCTGGGAGTACTGAACAAATGCTTAGAGCTCCATTACTTCCCGGTTGTATGGAAGGAAGCTATAGTCATAGTACTGAGGAAACCAGGAAAAGAATCATATACAACCCCCAAATCTTACCGCCCCATAGGACTGCTACCGGTGATGGGCAAATTATATGAGAAGATGTTGGTTGCCAGAATTAAATACCACCTGCTACCGAAACTAAACCCGAATCAGTTCGGATTCATGCCCCAAAAGAGCTGCGAAGACGCCCTCTATAAGCTAATGCAACATATAAATATGAAACTTGACGAGAAGAAAATTATAACCGTCGTGTCATTGGATATAGAGGGCGCCTTCGACAGCGCCTGGTGGCCAGCGATTAGAGTCCAGCTGGCAAAAAGGAACTGCCCCTTAAACATAAGGAAGGTTATAGACAGCTACCTTGACCAAAGAAAAGTCACGGTAAGGTACAACGGGGCAACATTCACCAAAGCAACCAACAAAGGATGCGTTCAAGGGTCTATAGGTGGGCCCATATTATGGAATGTTCTGTTGGATTCGTTGCTGAACATTCTTGAAGCTGAGGGTCACTACGTGCAGGCCTTCGCCGACGACGTCGTCATGGTGTTCGATGGTCAAACGGCGCAACAAGTGCAGAGACAAGCCAATGCCGCTCTCGAACTTGTTCGGGTGTGGGGTGTCGAAAATAAGCTCAAATTCGCGCCACATAAGACCAATGCAATGGTAATTACGCGCAAGCTTAAATTCGACACACCGCACCTGCGCATGGGCGGGATCGACATTGGAATGTCGAAACAAATTAAAATGCTGGGTGTGACGTTGGATGAAAAACTCACTTTCAATGCGCACGTGGGTAACGTGTGCAAGAAGGCCATCAACGTGTACAAACAGCTTGCAAGAGCGGCTAAAGCTAGCTGGGGCCTACATCCGGAGGTAATTCGTACAATATATACGGCGACCATCGAGCCCATCATATTGTACGCGGCGAGTATATGGGCACCGGCTGTCGAAAAGCTGGGAGTACAAAAACAGCTTAGAACGGTGCAAAGAGGTTTCGCACAAAAAATGTGTAAGGCTTATCGCACGGTCTCCCTGAACTCAGCGCTGGTTCTCGCTGGGGTGCTCCCACTCGATCTTCGTGTACGCGAGGTAGCCTCGCTATACAGGATCAAGAGGGGGGCAAACCTGCCTGGGCTGGGGGATAGGGAGGTCGAGCGTCAAATGCCGGCAATCAACGCACCACACCCCGCGGCACTCGCAGATATTGAGTTGACATGCCTTAAAGACCGGAATGACGTGGACGCAAACAGCAGCTGTGCAGTCAAAATATTTACGGACGGCAGCAAGATCGGGGGAAGGGTCGGCGCGGCACTCTCTGTATGGGAGGGCGAAGCGGAGATCAAGACCGTCAAGATTTGCTTGCCGTCATACTGCACAGTGTATCAGGCGGAGCTGCTAGCTGTATGCGAAGCCACGAGGCAAATAAGGAAGCAAAAGGCATCCACATTCGGGATATACAGTGACTCTATGGCGGCACTACAAACAATCACCAACCTCGGCTCCCTCCATCCTCTTGCTGTAGAAACTCGCGAGAACATTACTAACCTTTCTCGACAGAACAAAGCTGTGACCTTGTACTGGATAAAGGCACACGCAGGATTGGAGGGTAACGAAAGGGCAGACCAACTCGCCAAGGAAGCCGCCGCTGCGTCAAATAAGAGGAAACCCGATTACGACCTCTTCCCCGTCTCATTCGCGAAGCGACAGCTTCGGTTGGAGTCGATTCGCGAATGGGATGCGAGGTACAAATCCGGAGAGGTCGCTGGGATAACAAAAATCTTTTTTCCGGATGTGACTACCGCCTATGGTATCATACGTAAATTTGAGCCGACGTGCCTAAGTACGCAACTGTTCACGGGCCACGGGGGACTTTCGGAGTACTTATGCCGTTTCCGGTGTAAGGAGAGCCCCTCCTGTACTTGTGACCCCGAAATGAAAGAGTCTGTTCCCCACGTCATATGGGAATGCCCAGTGTTCGAATACGAAAGACTTAAAATTGAAAATTTATTGGAAGAGAAACTTACAGCAGATAGCGTAAAAAGTATAATGTTAGGTAAAAACAGGAATTTGTTTGTAAACTTTTGCTTACAAATAATGGAGAAGGTCGTAAAGAGAAATAAGCAATAAAAAGTATGATGACCATATATTGTTGAATATAATGTACATCATACAACAAAACCATAGAGGCACAATATTAATTAAAAATTAGAAATAAGCGTAGTTTATAAGATATAAGATAAGATCCTTAAATGTAAAATTAGAAAAGTAAGTAAATAGTGTAAAATGTTTACTGGGCATTGGAAAATTGAAAACCGAAACCCAAAAATAAAAATAAAATAAATAAAAACTAAATGTAATTAGAATTAAAATTAGATATAAATATAGAATTAAGACAGTAAATAATAAGGCATGTAAATTAGATATAAAAGAAAAACAATGTAATTTGAAGTTGTTAAATAAACAGAAATTGCCTATGTTGTACACCTGAATCCCTAATAAAAGAATAAAATAAATAGTAGTTAGAATAGATAAAGAATAGACCGGCATCCCACCGGTAAAGTTTGAAAGAGATAGAATGAAAGAAAGACAAAGTATGCGGAATAAAAGTGCGAGAGGAATACTTGATAGAACTGGAATGAAAGAGTGCCATTAGCTAAAATAGACTCTGACGTGAGTTAGAGGAATTAGAAAAAAAAAAAAAAAAAAAAAAAAAAAAAAAAACCTAACCTAACCTTTTTTTTTTTTTTTTTTTTTTTTTTTTGTTTTTTTTTTTTTTTGATCACGCTGGGAAAAAATGCATTACGCATACCCGTCCATTGGGGGAATGGGCGGGCTATGTGGGACTCCCCGGGCTAGCCCGGTATACCCACTAAAATAACCCAGCGGCACTCCCGCTTCGTCCGAATGGCGGAGGACTGGGAAACTGGCACAGCCTTTACGTCCAGTCCTCCGCCGACGACTGCCCGCCTTTACGGCAGGCCCCGCACGCCCCTCCGAATGGAGGGGCCCGGGAACGACCGTGAGTGCTCGGCCATTCCCACTTGACGAGGGTGGTGACTGTGCAATGCAGACGAGAGGCGCCCCCGCGCCTGTCGCCCGCTAGCCACCACCAGGAGGTGGGAGGAGACGGTCGTATAACCGCCTTGTCCCACCCCTTCTTCGCCTGCGGAGCGGCGCAGCGAGAGGATCGTCCTCCCGCGCCCGCTCCGCCGCCTCCTTTTGCGACATGACATCCTCGCAAAAGGAGGCAACCGCCGCCCAGGCCTCCTCGCTCCCCAGCATGGAGTTGACCACGCCGGGAAGCGAGAGGTCCTGCCCGACTACTCCAATGAGTTCACGGCGCAGCTCGGCCCAGGCCGGGCACACCTCCAGGGTGTGCTGCGCCGTGTCCTCCGCCGCGCCACAGTCGTGGCACGCCGGGGTTTCCTCCCTCCGGATCCGGTGCAGGTGCGTTCCGAAACAACCATGTCCGGACAACACCTGCACCAAACGGAACGAGAGGAAACCGTGTGGCCGCTCGAGCCAGCCCTGCAGGACTGGACCGAGCGCGTCCAGCGTCCGGCGCCCAAACGTGGCGGTGGCGAGGTCTGCGGTCCAATGGAGGACGATGGCTTCCCTCGCCTCCCGCCGCACGGCCTCCCGCTCTTCCGCAGCGGGGCGCTCACCTAGCGCCTTACGCCGCGCTGACCATTCGTACACTTTGGCGAGCACCCAAGCCTCCAACTCCCAGGGAGGGGTGCCCGCCAGAGCGCACGCCGCCGCAAAGCCCACCGACCGGTAGGCCCTTGCCACCCGCTGTGAGATGGCCCTTTGGGGCCCGCGGATGGCGGTCGCGTTCTCCCTCCTGCGGAGGGAGTCCGCCCAAATCGGAGCCCCGTAGAGGGCCATACTCTTCAGAAGTCCTCGAAATCCCTTAGAGGGCGGTTTGGGGAGAAATAGACCCCGACCAGGGCCGTAACCCCCCCCCCACGCGGCGGCCACGCATCCCGGTCCCCTCTCTAAAAGCGAGAGGGGAGGGGAGTCCGTGGAGGACCGCGCCACCAACGCCACCAAGCCGTCCCGGTCGCCCAGCCAGGTACTGGGGACCGAGTAAGGCTCGGCAACCACCGCCACGTCCACCAACCACTCAGCCACGGTCTGGATCAGCAGATCCTGAGCCGCTCTGCAGTGGTTGGTGTTCGCCTGGAGGATGCGATGTTCGACTGGCATTAATCGGACATCGCACCCCCCTCCTCCTCAGCCAGGCCGGCAGCAGCCGGAAGGCCATCTTCCGCCACGGCGGAGGTAGCGGCAGGCCTTCTCGGCGCCTGTGCTATTCCCTTCTTGGGGGGAGGATTGCACATCCTCCCCTGCATCACGTGCCCTGCCGGGCGGCCAACGGCTGCACAGATGGCGCAGTGCGGCTTGGCGGCCTCGCACGTTGCGGATTTGTGGCCCTCCTTGCCGCAACGGTAGCAGCTCTCTGTCCGGTCCACGGTGGACGGACAGAGGGGCCGGGTGTGCCCGACTCCGAAGCACTTGTAGCACCGCAAGGGCTGTGCCACAAGTGCCCGGACCGCCCCCGAGCTAAAGCCCACGTTGAGCCGTCCTTTATCAAGGACGGCTTTGGCAGCGGCGACTGGGCACTCCATGCGGATGGTGCCCATGCCGCCGCGGCCGGACCTGATGTCCCGGGCCCGCACCGCTGCGACGCTACATCCCCCCACCGCCGCGACCGCCGCCACCACCTCCTCCTTGGTGACCGAGTCGTCCAAGTCGGTCACCTCGATGGCTGCGGTCTTCACTGGCCTGGCCACCTTGGCCGCATCTGCGATGACCTCTTGCAGCTTAGCTGCGAAGAGGTCCGCATTTTTGCCACCTTCGGCCCCCGGGAACTCAAAGAGCCGAGCCCCAGCCTGTGTCCGGCGACAGGAGACCTTGCCGATCCCCAGTTTTGTGGGATCGGCGTTGGCACGCGCCCGCATCATAACGGACGCGTAGGTCTCCCCCCGCTCCACAGCCTCCGCGGTGAGCGTCACCACGACGGCTGCGGTCTTGGGAGGAACTAGGTTCCTCTTGCCGGCTGGGGGTAGGCTCTTCCCCTTTCCCTGTCCCTTGTCAGAGGCCTGTGACTGGCTGGGAGGGGTGGTGGCGGAGACGGCTGGGGGGGAGGTTTTCCCCTTTCCCTTCCCCTTTCCCTTGCCAGTCGACTGCGACTGGCTGGGAGGGATGGTGGCGGGAACGGCAGGGACGACAGCTGCCGTCTTCTTACCCTTGCCCTTGCCCTTGCCGACCACCTTCGTCCAGCCCTGCTGGTTGGTCGGGGTGGTGGCAGGCAGGAGAGGGTCCTCTTCTGACCTCTGTGAGGTCGGCCCCGGCTGACTTCGCCTCTTGTCCGCCGCAAGCGGTGGTCGGAGGCTTTTCTCCGGCAGGAGCCGGTCCTCTATACCTGCTAGGCAGGCTCTCGTGAAGGCCCTCTCCTCCATTACAACCTTGCGGATGATATCCTCAAGGCTGGAGGAGGAGGAGGGGCCCTCTGCCGCAGGTCTCGGCTCAGCCTGGGTTGGCCGGGCCGTGGCTTCGGCCAGCTTCTGATGAAGCTGGCTGACCTCCGTCTGCAGGCGATCAACCCTCGCCTGCAGTTGCCGCGTCTCGTCGGTCGCCTGGCGCTGCACCAGCTCCCCGACGATGCCGCGCATGCTCGCGGCCCGGCATTTGAGGGCCTTCTGGAAGGTCCCCTTCAGTTTAGAGGACTTTGAAGCGACCTCCACGATCCCCTCCTGGTCCTCCTCAGCCATCCGCTCTAGCTCCAGTAGGGAGTGGTCCGCGTACAGTACGACAGACGCGCCGTACCCGGACTTGGCACGAGCAAGGCGCGCCTGCCGCTCCTTGGCAGCAACCTGCTCCTCCAGGTCCTGCTGGAACTGCTCCCGCCGAACTAGGTCCAACTGGCGTTGGGCGTCTTCCAGACCCACGTTGTGGGTATCCGCCGTCACCTTTTTGGACTTTGCCTTCCTGGATGTCTCCTTCGCCGAACCAGAGCCCGAGGAGCCATCCGATACTTCCTTGAGGAAGTATCGCTTCCGCGATCGCGATCGTGACCGAGAGTACTCGGTCTCCATCGCGCTAGCGTTCGACGCAACGAACTCGCTATCGGAGTCCGACTCGTCCACTCTTCCTTCGTAGAAGGCCCTGCCTTCTTCCGACGCTGAAGCGTCGCGTTGGCCCTGAGAAGGGCCTTTGGGTTGGCCCTGAGAAGGGCCCTTGGGTTGGCCCTGAGAAGGGCCTTTTTTTACAAAATGCCCGAGGGCATCCCGCGGGGGTTTAGATGAAGACATCTCAATAAAATAAAATAAAATTCTCCGCAGGTATCGTACACGACAAGACAGTTAAAATTCGCTACGATCGCACAGTGCACTTTGGCCGTACCCAGCCTGCCACTCCGTTACGGTGGTCAGGACTGGGACGTTTCCGGGGAACACGACGGGGACGTAAGCACTGTGGGGGGGTTCCCCACCCCAACCTAACCTTTTTTTTTTTTTTTTTTTTTTGATCACGCTGGGAAAAAATGCATTACGCATACCCGCCCATTGGGGGAATGGGGACGGGCTATGTGGGACTCCCCGGAAAGTTCCGGTATACCCACTAAAATAACCCAGCGGCACTCCCGCATCGTCTCTGAGTGGAGGAGGACTGGGAAACTGGCAGAGCCTTTACGTCCAGTCCTCCGCCGACGACCGCCCGCCTTTACAGCGGGGCCTTCACGCCCCTCCCTTAGTGGAGGGGCCCGGGAATGACCACGTGCTCGGCCATTCCCGCCCTTCGAGGGTGGTGACCAGTGCAATGCAGACGAAAGGCGCCCCCGCGCCTGTCGCCCGAGTTAAGTGTGGTAGCCCTACTACAATTAGCTTTGTCAGCAGTACAGCTTCATCCAAATCTAGTGAGTAAGTAATTATAATGTAGGACATTGTCGTCACGCTACAATTGTCATCTTAGCATAATTTAGCTATAAGAACCTTGTATCTTTAGGATTAAGACGTTATTATCTTTACTGCCACCTTGTCAGTTAAATAAAGTTATTTTATAAACTCTCCGATTGTCGTTAACTTAATTGGCGCAGCCGGTAGGATCTCTGTGGTCACTCAGTATAGTATAAAACTCTACAAGCTGTTGTGACGTCTGTTCCAACAGTTTAACAGAGATCGCCGAACAAACAAATTTATTGAGCAACTTCATCGAGAGGCTGACGCTGAGTGTGGTGATAATAACCCAAGGAGGAGACGGGAGTAACTTCGGGACTGTGAGTAGAACTTTTTCACTATCCTTTCTGTTTTCCTTTACGTTTTCCTCCTTGATTAGGTATATGTGTTTGTGTTATTGGGGGTCGGACAATACCTGGGTAACATACATATTTTATTACGATAGAACTTTCGTGATAAAATAAATAGATAGATATAACAACTTTAGTACATTTTATTACGATACCAATCTCGTGATAAAACTATTAGGTAGGCATAATTGTTTAATTCCAGTTTATTACGATAAAAAAAATTGTATTAAACTGTGCCACTAAGTAATTAGTTTCTTGGTGTGTGTAGCGTTTCGTATTTCAATAACAATGAATCAGATCGTACAAGTTCCGTCAACAATGACTAGGATCAAAACGCATCAAAGTTTAGTTTATCCTTTAGATCTTCATAACGTAGTTGAGTTAGAAGGGAGCATACAAATTAAGGGGTTTATAGATAGTAGTAAAATAGTTTTTATATTAGAAGTCCCACTAGTAGACAGTAACACATATATCTATTATAAAGTTATCCCTGTTGCAAATCTTAACCCAACCACAAAAAAACCCTTTGTCATTATTCCCAAATATCCTTACCTTCTGGTGAAAAAGTCGAAATACAGACCCGTAGTCAACAGCTGCGAGGCAATTGATGACCTCACATACCTTTGCTCCGAAGACGACGTACTTCAGTACACAGAGAAAACATGCGTCGAGCAACTTATGTTACTAAAACATAATTTCACGGATTACCAACAGCACAGATGCCCGAACTTCGTCGTGACGTCAGCCCACCAGCGAAGCAGATGGATCTTCGAGGGGTGGACTAAGGTGACATCAAGGACTTAGTGAACCGTGCAAAATACAGTGAAAGTGTCAGTGATTTCGAGTCATATATACGTGTAACAACTGACAATATCAGTGTATGGACCCTAAGTACTTATGTCATAATCATAGTGTCTGCTGTAGGTCTTATAATATATAGATGGAACTTATATAAAATTTGTAAAAGAAATTCTCTAAGGACTACACAGTTGCCCTTAGATAATTTCTCTCTTATGGAGGGAGGAGTTAAGTGTGGTAGCCCTACTACAATTAGCTTTGTCAGCAGTACAGCTTCATCCAAATCTAGTGAGTAAGTAATTATAATGTAGGACATTGTCGTCACGCTACAATTGTCATCTTAGCATAATTTAGCTATAAGAACCTTGTATCTTTAGGATTAAGACGTTATTATCTTTACTGCCACCTTGTCAGTTAAATAAAGTTATTTTATAAACTCTCCGATTGTCGTTAACTTAATTCCCGCTAGTCACCACCAGGAGGTGGGAGGAGACGATCGAACAACCGCCTTCTCCCACCCCTTCTCCGCCTGCGGAGCGGTGGCGCGAGAGGATCATCCTCCCGCGCACGCTCCGCCGCCTCCTTTTGCGACATCACTACCTCGCAAAAGGAGGCAACCGCCGCCCAGGCCTCCTCACTCCCCAGCATGGAGTTGACCACACTGGGAAGTGAGAGGTCCTGCCCGACAACATCGATCAAGACACGGCGCAGCTCCGCCCAGGCTGGGCACACCTCGAGGGTGTGCTGCGCCGTGTCCTCCTCCGCGCCGCAGTCGTGGCACGCCGGGGTTTCCTCCCTCCGGATCCGGTGCAGGTGCGTTCCGAAACAACCATGTCCGGACAACACCTGCACCAAACGGAATGAGAGGAAACCGTGGGGACGCTCGAGCCAGCCCTGCAAGACTGGACCGAGCGCGTCCAACGTCCGGCGGCCAAAGGTGGCGGTGGCGAGGTCCTCCGTCCAGTGGACGACTATCGCGTCCCTCGCCTCCCGCCGCACGGCCTCCCGCTCTTCCGCGGCGGGGCGCTCCCCGAGCGCCTTCCGCCGCGCCGTCCAATAGTACACTCTGGCGAGCACCCATGCCTCCAACTCCCACGGAGGCGTACCCGCCAGAGCGCACGCCGCCGCGAAGCCTACCGACCGGTAGGCCCTCGCCACCCGCTGTGCAATGGCCCGTTGGGGCCTGCGGATGGCGGTCACGTTCTCCCTCCTCTGGAGGGAGTCGGCCCAGATTGGGGCCCCGTAAAGGGCCATACTCTTTAAGATGCCGGCGTACAATCGCCGGCATCGCGCCTTGGGCCCCCCCAGATTTGGCTGGAGCCACGACAGGGCATCGGCGGCCTTCAGCAGGCGCGTCGACAGCCCACTGAAATGTGGGCCGAAGCGCCACCTGCTATCCAGCGTGAGGCCCAGATACTTCATCTGGGCCCCGACCTCGATCCTGACGCCCTCCACGACTATGTGGGCGTCAGGAGCTATCCTAGCCGGCGGATCCTTTCTGCGACCAAGGATCCGCCAGCCGAAGCCAGACAGGCCGCCTCCCTGAAGTCCCTCCCCCGGGTAACGAGGAGAGTGTCATCCGCGTAGCAGATGACACTCATGCCCTGGAGGAGGATGCCCCGCAGAAGCCAATCAAAACCGATGTTCCACAGGGGGGGGGCCTAGAACCGACCCCTGTGGAACACCGGACTCCGCGCCGTACCTCCTGACCGTGGCCGTCTTGTCAACAAGGAGGACCTCTCGGTCCTCCAAGTAGCTGGCCAGGAGGTTCCGCAGGTATTGGGGCACTCCGTGGTACCAGAGTGCCTCCAATATCGTAGAGTGGGGCACGGAGTTGAAAGCGTTGGCGATGTCGAATGACACCGCCAACACCCCGCCCCCCGACTCTACCGCCTCCTGCACTTGGCCCTTCAACAGGGCCAAGGCGTCGACCGTCGAACGCCCTTGTCGAAACCCGAACTGGGCGTCCGACAGGTCTGGCCCCACCCCCCGCAGATGGCTGTTGAGCCGGTTGGCGACTATCCCCTCGAACAATTTACCGACCTCATCGAGCAGAACGATGGGCCGGTATGCCGAGGGGGAGTCCGCCGGGCGTCCCTCCTTTCGGAGGAGGCAAAGCTGCCCCTCCCTCCACAGTTTCGGGAACCTCCCAGCCGCAAAGCACGCGCTGAAGAGGTCCCGAAACCTGTCCTGCATCTGAGAGGCAGCGATTGCCACCACCCGTGCAGGGACGCCGTCAGGCCCAGGGGCTGTCTTCTTCGCGCGGAGGTGAAGAATCCCCTCTTGGACTTCATCCACCGTCACCGGGGGAAACTCCTCCTCCGGCGAAGCTGCCTCCCGCGGAGGGTCCATCACCGGAGGGGCGAAGTCGGCCCTGCGCGGAAACAGGGACCGGACCACCCCATCCAGCAACGCCGGCTCTAGGGTCTCCGACAGAGGGGGTCCATAGGGCCGCAGCTGGCTCCGCGCCAGCTTATACGGTCTCCCGTATGGATCCCTGTCGAGACCCTCCAGCATCTCGGCCCTTGCCGAGTCCTTGGCGGCGCACATTGCCGACTTGAGGACCGTCTTTGCCTCTAGGTACGAGGCGTAGAGGTGGTCCTCCCCGGCCTGAGATCGGGTTGTGCGCCGCCGGCACCGCGTGTAGTCCCTCCTGGCCGCCACGCAGGCGGCCCGAAGCCTCGCCAACTCCTCCGTCCACCAATAGACGGCGCGACGGGGAGGCGGACGGCGTGACCGAGGCATGCTGGAGTTGCACACCTCGGTCAGGGACCCACGGAGCTGGACCGCTGCGGCGTCAACGTCCAGGGTCTCCACAGGGGGCGAGAGCCAGTCCTGGAGGAATGCTGCCTCCTGAGCTGCCTCCCGGTCCAGGCGGGTGAGAGCCCACCGCGGGAAGGGAGATTGGCCCGAGCGGGCTGTTCCCTCCCGCGGGCCCCGGGTGGAGATGTCGAACCGCACATAACGGTGGTCCGACATGGTCTCCACCATCTCAACCCGCCAGTTCACAACGCGGGCGGCCAGCACGGGGGTGGCAAACGAAACGTCAACCACTGACCCTCCCCGCTGCCGCACACACGTGTGAACATCCCCCCTGTTTAGGAGAGACACACCGCACGAAGCCGCCCATAATTCGGCGGCGTGTCCCCGGACGTTGCAAGAGGCGGCCGGGTTGCCCCAGGCCACCGACTTCGCGTTCAGGTCGCCTAACACGGCGACCTGGCGTGGTGCCGCCCTCCCGATGACTGCCGTTAGGACTTCGAGAAAGTTCTCGAAGTCCCTTAGAGGGCGGTTTGGGGAGAAATAGACCCCGACCAGGGCTATCTCTCCCCACGCGGCGGCCACGTATCCCGGTCCCCTCTCTAAAAGCGAGAGGGGAGGGGAGTCCGTGGCGGGCCGCGACACCAACGCCACCAAGCCGTCTCGATCACCCAGCCAACTGCCAGGTACCGAGTACGGCTCAGCGACCACCGCCACGTCCACCAACCACTCAGCCACGGTCTGCATCAGCAGATCCTGAGCCGCTCTGCAGTGGTTGGTGTTCGCCTGGAGGATGCGATGTTCGACTCTATGCATTAATCGGACATCGCACCCCCCTCCTCCACAGCCGCCGTGGTCCCAGTCTCTGGGATGGCGGTGGCAGTAACAGGCCGGGTCGGCGCCTGTACTTTGCCCCTCTTTAGGGGAGGACTGCAGTTCCTCCCCTTCATAATGTGGCCCGCAGGACGGCCACTGGCGGCACATACCGCGCAGTGCGGCGTGGCGGCCTTGCAGGAGGCGACTTTGTGCCCGTCTTTGCCGCAGCGGTAACAACTGTCCGTCCTGTCTACGCTGGACGGACAGAGGGCCCGGGTGTGTCCGATGCCGAAGCACCGGAAGCAGCGCAGAGGCTGGACTTCGAGTGCCCGGACTGCACCCGAGCTGAAGCCAACGGCTAGCCGTCCCTTGGCAAGGACGGCTTTGGCAACGACGACTGGGCACTCCAGGCGGATGCTGCCCATGCCGCCGCGGCCGGGCCTGATGTCCCGGCCTTGCACCGCTGCGACATCGCAGCCCCCTATGGCTGCGACCGCCGCCACCACCTCCTCCTTGGTGACTGTGTCATCCAAGGAGGAGATCTCTATGGCCGCCGATTTCACCGGCCTGGCCACCTTGGCTGCGTCCGCGATGACCTCTTGCAGCTTTGCTGCGAAGAGGTCCGCGTGTGCCCCACCCTCGGCCCCCGGGAACTCGAATATTCGAGCCCCAGCCTGCGTCCGGCGGCATGAGACCTTGCCGATCCCTAGTTTGGTGGGATCGGCATTCGCACGCGCCCGCATCATTACGGACGCATACGTCTCACCCCGCTCCGCAGCCTCCGTGGTGAGCGTCACCACGACGGCTGCGGTCTTTGGAGGAACCAGGTTCCTCTTGGCGCCGGCTGGGGGGGAACTTTTCCCCTTCCCCTTCCCCTTTCCCTTTCCCTGCGCAGTCGACTGCAACCGGCTGGAAGGGTTGGTGGCGGGGACGGCTGGGGGGGAGCTTTTCCCCTTCCCCTTCCCCTTTCCCTTGCCAGTCGACTGCGACTGGCTGGGAGGGGTGGTGGCGGGGATGGCAGGGACGGCCGCTGCCGCCTTTGTGGCCTTACCCTTCCCCTTCCCCTTGCCGACGACCCTCGTCCAGCCCTGCTGGTTGGTCGGGGTGGTGGAAGGGAGAAGGGGGTCGTCCTCCCTGTTTGAGGTCGGCGCCGGCCCACCCTTCCTCTTGTCCGAGGCAAGCGGCAGCCGGTAACTCTTCTCCGGCAGCAGCCGGTCCTCAATGCCTGCTAGGCAGGCTCGGACGAAGTCCCGCTCCTCCATTATGACCTTGCGGATGGTGTCCTCAAGGTTGGAGGAGGCGGAACCCTCTGCCGCAGGTCTGGGCTCGGATTGGGTTGGCCGGGCCGTGGCTTCAGCCAGCTTAAGATGCAGCTGGCTAACCTCCGACTGCAGGCGATCGACTCTCACCTGCAGTTGCCGCGCTTCGTCAGTCGCCTTGCGCTGCATCAGCTCTGCGACAATGCCACGCATGCTCGCGGCCCGGCATTTCAGGGACTTTTGAAAGGTGCCCTTTAGGTGGGAGGACTTAGAGGCGACCACTATAATCTCCTCTACGTCCTCCTCAGCCATCCGCTCCAGCTCAGTCATTGAGTGGTCCGCGTATAAAACGCGGGACGAGCCGTACCCGGACTTGGCCCGGGCGATTTGTGCCTGCTGCTCCTTGGCTGCCACCTGCTCCTCCAGGTCTTGCTGGAGCTGCTCCCGCCGAGCCAGGTCTAAATGACGTTGGGCGTCTGCGAGACCCACGTCGTGGGTGTCCGCCGCTGTCACCGGCTTTTTGGCCTTCGCCCTCCTCGACTCTTTCGCCGAACCTGAGGCTGAGCCATCGGAAACCTCCTTGAGGTAGTACCTCTTCCGCGAACTTGAGCGAGAGTCGACCTCCATCGAACTCGCTCTCGACCTCGACACTACGGACTCGTTGTCGGACTCGTCTGCCCTTCCTCCGTAGAAAGTCCTACCTTCCTCCGCCGACGCTGAAGCGTCGCGCTGGCCCTGAGAAGGGCCTTTTGATTGGCCCTGAGAAGGGCCTTTGGGTTGGCCCTTAGAAGGGCCTTTGGGTTTTAAAAAACGCCCGCGGGTGTCCCGCGCAGGTCGCTGAGACATAATAAAATAAAATAAAATACACCGCAATTCGTAACACTCAGACAATCAGATTCGCTACGATGCACAGTTCTCTTTGGCCGTACCCAGCCTGCCACTCCGTTACGGTGGTCAGGACTGGGACGTTTCCAGGGGCTACGACGTGGACGTAAGAACTGTGAGGGGAGCCCCCACCCCAACCTAACCTTTTTTTTTTTTTTTTTTTTTTTTTTTTTTTTTTTTTTTTTGATCTCGCTGGGAAAAAATGCATTACGCATACCCGCCCCTTGGGGGAATGGGGACGGGCTATGTGGGACTCCCCGGAAAGTTCCGGTATACCCACTAAAATAACCCAGCGGCACTCCCGCATCGTCTGTTTGGAGGAGGACTGGGAAACTGGCACAGCCTTTACGCCCAGTCCTCCGCCGACGACCGCCCGCCTTTACAGCGGGGCCTTCACGCCCCTCCCTTAGTGGAGGGGCCCGGGAATGACCACGTGCTCGGCCATTCCCGCCCGTCGAGGGTGGTGACTAGTGCAATGCAGACGACAGGCGCCCCCGCGCCTGTCGCCCGCTAGTCACCACCGGGAGGTGGGAGGAGACGGTCTTATAACCGCCTTCTCCCACCCCTTCTTCGTCTGCGGAGCGGCGGCGCGAGAGGATCGTCCTCCCGCGCACGCTCCGCCGCCTCCTTTTGCGAAATCACGACCTCGCAGAAGGAGGCAACCGCGGCCTAGGCCTCCTCACTCCCCAGCATGGAGTTGACCACACTGGGAAGTGAGAGGTCCTGCCCAATCACATCTATCAGGGCACGGCGCAGCTCTGCCCAGGCTGGGCACACCTCGAGGGTGTGCTGCGCCGTGTCCTCCGCAGCGCCACAGTCGTGGCACCCCGGGGTTTCCTCCCTCCGGATCCGATGCAGGTGCGTTCCGAAACACCCATGTCCGGACAACACCTGCACTAGACGGAACGAGAGGAAACCGTGGGGTCGCTCGAGCCAGCCCTGCAGGGCTGGACCGAGCGCGTCCAGCGTACGACGGCCAAAGGCGGCGGAGGCGAGGTCCAATGGAGGACGATGGCGTTCCTCGCCTCCCGCCGCACGGCCTCCCTCTCTTCAGGGGCGGGGCGCTCTCCGAGCGCCTTCCGCCGCGCCGTCCAATCGTACACTCTGGCGAGCACCCATGCCTCCAACTCCCAGGGAGGGGTGCCCGCCAGAGCGCACGCCGCAGAAAAGCCCACTGAGCGGTAGGCCCTCGCCACCCGCAGTGCAATAGCCCTTTGGGGCTTGCGGATGGCGGTTGCATTCTCCCTCCTGTGGAGGGAGTCCGCCCAGATGGGTGCGCCGTAGAGCGCCATGCTTCGCAAGATGCCGGCATACAATCGCCGGCACCGTGCACTGGGCCCCCCGAGGTTGGGAAGGAGCCATGAGAGGGCGTCCGCAGCTTTCAGCAGGCGCGTCGACAGCCCGCTGAAGTGCGGGCCGAAGCGCCACCTGCTGTCTAGCACGAGGCCCAGATACTTCATCTGGGCCCCGACCCCTATCCGGACGCCCTCCACGACGATGTGGGCGTCTGGAGGGCAGCGCTGCCGAGGCCCGTGAAAGAACACGGCCTCGGTCTTGTTCAGCGCTACCCTCAGTCCAAGCTGGCGGATCCTACCTGCCACCAAGGATCCGCCAGCCGAGGCCAAACAGGCCGCCTCCCCAAAGTCCCTCCCCCGGGCAACGAGGAGAGTGTCATCCGCGTAACAGATGACACTCGTGCCCTGGAGGAGGGTGCCCCGCAGGAGCCAGTCGAATGCGATGTTCCACAAGGGGGGCCCTAGCACCGACCCCTGTGGAACACCGCACTCCGCTCCGTAGCGCCTGATCCTGGCCGTCTTGTCCACCAGGAGGACCTCTCTGTCCTCCAGGTAGCTGGCCAGGATCGCCCGCAGATATGGAGGCACTCCGTGGTACCGGAGTGCCTCCAATATGGTCGAGTGGGGCACGGAGTTGAAGGCGTTGGCGATGTCGAACGACACCGCCAACACTCCGCCCCCCGACTCGACCGCCTCCTGCACGTGGCCCCTGAGTAGGGCCAACGCGTCGACCGTCGAACGCCCTCGGCGAAAACCGAATTGGGCGTCCGACAGGTCAGGCCCTACCTCCCGCAACTGGCTATTTAGCCGGGTGGCGATGATCCCCTCGAACAATTTACCGACCTCATCGAGCAGAACGATGGGCCGGTATGCCGAGGGGGAGTCCACCGGGCGTCCCTCCTTCCGGAGGAGGCACAACTGCCCCTCCTTCCACGGTTTCGGGAACCTCCCAGCCGTCAGACACGCGCTGAAGAGGTCCCGAAACCTATCCTCCATGAGGGACGCCGCGATGGCAACCACCCGTGCGGGGACGCCATCTGGCCCAGGGGCCGTCTTCTTCGAGCGGAGGGACAGAATCCCCGCGCGAAGTTCCTCCGCTGATACTGGAGGGACCTCCTCCTCCGGCGAAGCCACTCCCCCCCCCCAGTGGGGGGTTCATCGTTGGTGGGGCGAACTCGGTCCTGCGCGGAAACAGGGACCGGACCACCCCATCCAGCAACGCCGGCTCCAGGGTCTCCGTGACTGGGGGACCAAAGGGGCGCAGTTGGTTCCGCGCCGCCTTATATGGCCTCCCAAACGGATCCCTGTCGAGGCCCTCCAGCATCTCGGCCCTCGCCGAGTCCTTGGCGGCGCACATAGCCGCCTTGAGGACCGTCTTTGCCTCTAGATAAGAGGCGTAGAGGCTGTAACGGCTAGGTCTGCGCTAGGTAAGCTGCGCAGGCCGCTAACTGGTAGTTAGGAGGTAGTTAGAGAAACAGCTTGTAATTTAATACATATATTTTAAGTTAAATATAACAGCTAGGTCGAGGGTTCTAGCGCCACTCAGTTCTGTACAGACGCCGTCACGCGGATAAAATAGTAAGGGGGTACCGTCCCTTGGCAGCACGTGGTAGACGCGGGGACCGGTCAGCACCGGCACAGCGATAGGGTCGCCGGAACTGTAGCAGCTTGGAGTGCGCAGGGTAGGCTGCGCTGGCACCGGCTCGCGCGACGGCAGGCCGCAGGTAGGCAGGCAAGACCGGGCAGCGTGCGTAGGCTGGCACGGCGGTAAGCCGCAGGTGTCAGGTAAAAGGACCTGGCGGTGGGCGTAGGTAGCGTGCAGGTAGTTGGCAGCGTGCAGGTAGTTGGCAGCGTACAGCCGTGGGAGAAAGGCAAGCCTCAGCCCGTACAAAGAGCCCTGAAAGCACCATAGGGTGCGCATGTTAGATGCGGTGCAAAAAGCAGCAAGCCGCATGCGATGTACCAGCTTCGTCCCCATTTTAGGCCAAGGAACGGTATGGGAACATTGTAGGTGAAAGCTCAGCACATCGCAGCGGTTTACAGATAAGAAACTTGCAAAGATAGCAAGCACATTGACAGATGCAAAGTTAGGTTAAGTATGAACACGCTAGCATTTAATAACATAAGTAAACGTGATCACTTACAATATAACACGGAGACACAATTCAATGCAGTAGAAACACATGCTCATTGCAATTTCCTTTGTCCCCAGGCGACCCTTAGCCACGCGTCCAACATGACAGTGCAAAACTGATATTAAATAGGTGATGGAATCGATATTGGTCGCCTGGCGCAAGGAATAAGGTACAATAATTAAACTAATGAGAAACTCACCCTAAATCGGGGCACCAGAATCGTGAGGATAGAAAATATGTAATTAGCTAAGCCACCGGAATCCAAATGACCGAGTGACAGTACTCCGGAAGGTTAGAGTTGTGCCGTGTTTTTAGAGATGTGACTATTGACCGACTAATTTTGATATTAGTATCATTCGACTATTTTCAGTTGAGATCTCACAACGCTACAAGGCGGTCCTCCCCGGCCTGAGACCGGGTAGTGCGCCGCCGACTCCGCGTGTAGGCCCTCCTGGCCGCCACGCAGGTGGCCCGTAGCCCCGCCAGCTCCTCCGACCACCAGTACACGGCGCGACGGGGAGGCGGGCGGCGTGACCGAGGCATGCTGGCGTTGCACACCTCGGTCAGGGACGCCCTGAGCTGGACCGCCACGCGGTCCACGTCCAGGACCGGCTCGACAGGGGGTGAGAGCCAGTCCTGGAGAAAGGCCGCCTCCTTGGCTGCCTCCCGGTCCAGGCGGGTGAGAGCCCACCGCGGGAAGGGAGATTGGCCAGAGCGGCCCGTCCCCTCCCGGGGGCCGGTGGAGATGTCGAACCGCACGTATCGGTGGTCCGACAAAGTCTCCACCGTCTCCACCCGCCAGTTCACAACGCGGGCGGCCAGGGCAGGGGTGGCAAACGAGACGTCTACCACCGATCCTCCACGTTGCCGCACACACGTGTGGACCGCCCCCCTGTTGAGGAGGGACACGCCGCACGAGGCCGCCCAGAATTCGACGGCGCGTCCCCGGACGTTGCAGGAGGCAGCCGGGTTGCCCCAAGCCTCCGACTTGGCGTTAAGGTCGCCCAATATGGCGACCTGGCGTGGTGCCGCCCTCCCGGCGACTGCCGTTAGGATTTCGAGGAAGTCCTCGAAATCCCTTAGAGGGCGGTTTGGGGAGAAATAGACCCCGACCAGGGCCGTATCCCCCCCCCACGCGGCGGCCACGTATCCCGGTCCCCTCTCTAAAAGCGAGAGGGGAGGGGAGTCCGTGGAGGACCGCGCCACCAACGCCACCAAGCCGTCTCGGTCGCCCAGCCAGGTACTGGGGACCGAGTAAGGCTCGGCAACCACCGCCACGTCCACCAACCACTCAGCCACGGTCTGGATCAGCAGATCCTGAGCCGCTCTGCAGTGGTTGGTGTTCGCCTGGAGGATGCGATGTTCGACTGGCATTAATCGGACATCGCACCCCCCTCCTCCTCAGCCAGGCCGGCAGCAGCCGGAAGGCCATCTTCCGCCACGGCGGAGGTAGCGGCAGGCCTTCTCGGCGCCTGTGCTATTCCCTTCTTGGGGGGAGGATTGCACATCCTCCCCTGCATCACGTGCCCTGCCGGGCGGCCAACGGCTGCACAGACGGCGCAGTGCGGCTTGGCGGCCTCGCACGTTGCGGATTTGTGGCCCTCCTTGCCGCAGCGGTAGCAGCTCTCTGTCCGGTCCACGGTGGACGGACAGAGGGGCCGGGTGTGCCCGACTCCGAAGCACTTGTAGCACCGCAAGGGCTGTGCCACAAGTGCCCGGACCGCACCCGAGCTAAAGCCCACGTTGAGCCGTCCTTTATCAAGGACGGCTTTGGCAGCGGCGACTGGGCACTCCATGCGGATGGTGCCCATGCCGCCGCGGCCGGGCCTGATGTCCCGGGCTCGTACCGCTGCGACGCCACAGCCCCCTACAGCAGCGACCGCCGCCACCACCTCCTCCTTGGTGACCGAGTCATCCAAGTCGGTCACCTCGATGGCCGCGGTCTTCACCGGCCTGGCCACCTTGGCCGCATCTGCGATGACCTCTTGCAGCTTCGCTGCGAAGAGGTCCGCATTTTTGCCACCTTCGGCCCCCGGGAACTCAAAGAGCCGAGCCCCAGCCTGTGTCCGGCGACAGGAGACCTTGCCGATCCCCAGTTTTGTGGGATCGGCGTTGGCACGCGCCCGCATCATAACGGACGCGTATGTCTCCCCCCGCTCCACAGCCTCCGCGGTGAGCGTCACCACGACGGCTGCGGTCTTGGGAGGAACTAGGTTCCTCTTGCCGGCTGGGGGTGAGCTCTTCCCCTTTCCCTGTCCCTTGTCAGTGGCCTGTGACTGGCTGGGAGGGGTGGTGGCGGAGACGGCTGGGGGGGAGGTTTTCCCCCTTTCCCTTCCCCTTTCCCTTGCCAGTCGACTGCGACTGGCTGGGAGGGGTGGTGGCGGGTACGGCAGGGACGACAGCTGCCGTCTTCTTACCCTTGCCCTTGCCCTTGCCGACCACCTTCGTCCAGCCCTGCTGGTTGGTCGGGGTGGTGGCAGGCAGGAGAGGGTCCTCCTCCCTCTGGGAAGTCGGCTCCGGCTTGCCAGACCGCTTGTCTGCGGCAAGTGGCAGCCGGTAGCTCCTTTCGGGCAGGAGCCGGTCCTCTATGCCCGCCAGGCAGGCCCTCGTGAAGGCCCTCTCCTCCATCACAACCTTGCGGATAATATCCTCAAGGCCGGAGGAGGAGGAGGAGGAGGGGCCCTCTGCCGCAGGTCTCGGCTCAGCCTGGGTTGGCCGGGCCGTGGCCTCGGCCAGCTTCTGATGAAGCTGGCTGACCTCCGTCTGCAGGCGATCGACCCTCGCCTGCAGTTGCCGCGTCTCGTCGGTCGCCTGGCGCTGCACCAGCTCCCCGACGATGCCGCGCATGCTCGCGGCCCGGCATTTGAGGGCCTTCTGGAAGGTCCCCTTCAGTTTAGAGGACTTTGAAGCGACCTCCACGATCCCCTCCTGGTCCTCCTCAGCCATCCGCTCTAGCTCCAGTAGGGAGTGGTCCGCGTACAGTACGACAGACGCGCCGTACCCGGACTTGGCACGAGCAAGGCACGCCTGCCGCTCCTTAGCAGCAACCTGCTCCTCCAGGTCCCGCTGATACTGCTGCGCCCCACCGCTTTCCTAACCACCTAACCTACCTACCCAGACTACCCCTTCGTCGCATCTGGAGTGTCCCCTGCTAATCAGGGGAACACCCAGAGCGACGCATCCCCCCCACCCCCCCCGTCAGATATTCGCCACCGCCAACAAGAACCCACGAATGGGAAGTTATTGACGGTGCCCAGGGTGCACCAGCCCAGCGGGTTGCTCTTCCCCCCGGACGTATCCGAAAGAGACCAGCAACCAACTAGGCCAACGTGGAGGTTACCTGACACGCACCCCAACCTAACCTTTTTTTTTTTTTTTTTTTTTGATCTCGCTGGGAAAAAATGCATTACGCATACCCGCCCCTTGGGGGAATGGGGACGGGCTATGTGGGACTCCCCGGGCAAGCCCGGTATACCCACTAAAATAAACCAGCGCACTCCCGCATCGTCTGTGTGGAGGAGGACTGGGAAACCGGCACAGCCTTTACGCCCAGTCCTCCGCCGACGATTGCCCACCGTAATGGCGGGCCCCGCACGCCCCTCCCTCAGTGGAGGGGCCCGGGAATGACCGTGAGTGATCGGCCATTCCCGCCCGACGAGGGTGGTGATTGTGCAATGCAGACGACAGGCGCCCCCGCACCTGCCGCCCGCTAATCACCACCAGGGGGTGGGCGCAGGCGATCGTACAACCGCCCTCTCCCACCCCCACCGCTGCCTCCTTTTGCGACATGGCGTCCTCGCAAAAGGAGGCAACCGCCGCCCAGGCCTCCCCGCTCCCCAGCATGGATTTACCACACCGGGAAGCGAGAGGACCTGCCTGTCAACCTCCTCAGGGCACGGCGCAGCTACGCCCCCGCTGGGCACACCTAGACGGTGTGCCGCGCCGTACCCCCCACCGCACTGGACCTAACGGTCCCCTCCTATGCGGCATCTGGCCAGAATCCGCGAAGGCCAGATGCCGCCCTCCGCGTGTGCGGCGAAGCGTCGGGCCAGACGCTCCGCCACCTCCTCCCACCATCGACTTGTCCCCGCCGGCATCCCACGTCAAAGGAGGGTCGGCAACGACAAGTCGTCCTCCTCGTGGGCCCACCTCCCGCCCCCGAGCCGCAGCCACCCCCACCCACAGGAGAGATTCCGGGCTGCAGAGCCAGGTGCAGAGCGGGCAAAGCCCGGATGCAGAGCCGGGCAAAGCAGGGTGCAGAGCTGGTCAGTGCACTCGGGGAGCTCAAACCGCACGAGCGCCGAGTGCAAAGCCAGGTGCAGAGCGGGCAGAGCCGGTCACTGCAGAGCCGGGCAGTGCAGGGTGCAGAGCTGGGGTGCCCCGGGCGTTCCCCCCCGCAGGGGAAGGCGGCCCGCCCAGAGGCCTGGAGGTGAGCCCCACCGCTGACCTACCGCTACCTACCCAGCCTACCCCTGTGTCGCGTCTGGAGTGTCCCCTGCTAATCAGGGGAACACCCAGAGCGACGAGTCCCCCCCCTCCCCCCCGTCAGGTATTCGCCACAACCTAACCTTTTTTTTTTTTCGATCACGCTGGGAAAAAATGCATTACGCATACCCGCCCCTTGGGGGAATGGGGACGGGCTATGTGGGACTCCCCGGATTGTTCCGGTATACCCACTAAAATAACCCAGCGGCACTCCCGCATCGTCTGTTTGGAGGAGGACTGGGAAACTGGCACAGCCTTTACGCCCAGTCCTCCGCCGACGACCGCCCGCCTTTACAGCGGGGCCTTCACGCCCCTCCCTTAGTGGAGGGGCCCGGGAATGACCACGTGCTCGGCCATTCCCGCCCGACGGGGTGGTGACTAGTGCAATGCGAGCGAAGGCGCCCCCGCGCCTGTCGCTCGCTAGTCACCACCAGGTGGTGGGAGGAGACGATCGTACAACCGCCTTCTCCCACCCCTTCTTCGCCTGCGGAGCGGCGGCGCGAGAGGATCGTCCTCCCGCGCACGCTCCGCCGCCTCCTTTTGCGAAATCACGACCTCGCAAAAGGAGGCAACCGCCGCCCAGGCCTCCTCACTCCCCAGCATGGAGTTGACCACACTGGGAAGTGAGAGGTCCTGCCCAATCACAAAACTCAGGGCACGGCGCAGTTCAGCCCAGGCTGGGCACACCTCGAGGGTGTGCTGCGCCGTGTCCTCTGCCGCACCGCAGTCGTGGCACGCCGGGGTTTCCTCCCTCCGGATCCGGTGCAGGTGCGTTCCAAAACAACCATGTCCGGACAACACCTGCACCAAACGGAATGAGAGGAAACCGTGGGGACGCTCGAGCCAGCCCTGCAAGACTGGACCGAGCGCGTCCAACGTCCGGCGTCCAAAGGCGGCGGTGGCGAGGTCCTCCGTCCAATGGAGGACGATGGCGTCCCTCGCCTCCCGCCGCACTGCCTCCCGCTCTTCCGCAGCGGGGCGCTCCCCGAGCGCCTTCCGCCGCGCCGTCCAATCGTACACTCTGGCGAGCACCCATGCCTCCAACTCCCAGGGAGGGGTGCCCGCCAGAGCGCACGCCGCCGAGAAACCCACCGAGCGGTAGGCCCTCGCCACCCGCAGTGCAATGGCCCTTTGGGGCCTGCGGATGGCGGTGCCACAACCTAACTGTTAGCGACGCGCGGCTCATATATATTATCTGTCAAACTTTAGGGTATTTATTTATAATTTAAGGTAAATTAAGATTTTTAATGTAATAAAAAGGGTAGTTTTGCTACTTGAATAGTCTAGGCCTAACACCCGACGAATGTGCCACGAAATATTTTGGAAAATAAAATTTGCTTTCAAGTCAAAAGTGCGTTATCGTTTTGAACATACCTACCACCAGCTACAGAGTCCTTCGGCCGGATATATGTTTAAAACACTTCCAGCGCCGCGAAAAATGGTGAACACACGAAGCGCAGTGCAGCGCGAACGTGCTCGCCACGAGGCGGACAACCGCGCAACAGATTGTGACTTGCCACAAGTGAAACTCCAGGACCCTACTTCTTCGACTTTGAAAACTACGGAAGCCAAAGATAGTGAAATAATCAAGCAACCTATTTTGAGCCGAGCAGCTATGCCAGCTAGCAGTATCAAATCGGAGCAGCCGCCGCCATTGTTACCCGCATCACGTAAAGACGAACGCCGGAGCCTGACATCCATTAAAGGTTCTACTTCTTCAATGCGGGTAAAAAGGCAGCAGCTTATTTTGGAGGCTGAAAGGCAAAAGGCACAGATTCGTATGGAACTTATAAATAAAAAGCTAGATGCTGATCTAGCTAGCCTAGACGAAGAATACAGTTCACACAATGGTAGCCAAAGCCGTAGCCGTGTTGAAGAATGGATGGAACGTAGCTATCAGGAGCTGAACATGGACCTGCCTGCCCCCGATGATAATATTCACACGGGTAAGCGTCAGTGTCACGAAGCTGGACCGCCGGCGGCGACGTTAAAACCGCCGGCACCGAGGGCGCAGGCGCCAAGCGTGCCTACCGCGCCGAACCCGGCTGGCCCGCCTGCGCCGACCCCGGCGCTGGCCGCCGCCGCCAGCACAGATGGTACAGTCCAGATGCTAGCCAGTGCGTTGAGAGATCTCGCCGCTGCCTCCACCAGTCACGCGCCGGGCGCGAACCTACTCAGCCGCATTTGCACGCCCCGGGAGCTCCCAGAGTTCTCCGGCGACCCGTTGGAATGGTTGCAGTTCAGACACGCGTACGAAGAGTCTACGGAACTATGTAGTTTCACACCTAAGGAAAATATGTGGAGATTGAGGAAGTGTCTTCGCGGAGCTGCTAAAGAAGCCGTTTCAGCTTTGCTCGTGAGTGCATCATCTCCTGAAACTATAATGTCAACATTAAAGTTGAGATTCGGTAATCCGGAGTACATCCTATCGAAGCTAGTGCAAGACATCAAAAAGTTGCAACCAATGTCTCAAGATTACCACAAAGAAATTGTGTCTTTCTCGGTTAAAATACAGAACTTCACGGAAGCTGTGCGTGCCGTCGGCCGAGAAGAATACCTACAAGGTATGAGTGTTGTGTCGGTTGTTTTATCGAAACTGCCTACGGTTCTATTGTCCAGATGGTCAGATTACAGTTTCGTACCTATAACAGAAAGCAAGAAGTCACGTTTGGTATTATTGTCAGATTTCTTGAAGGAAGAAGCTGTGAAAGTTTCTACTACGTCTTATGCCTACCTTGTGCCCACGCGCAGCGATCAACACAAACATAAAAACAGTGAGTATACTCAACCTCGCTTACAAACTGTACTAATGCACGCAGACGAGTATGATCATAATAAATGCCTATTCTGTAAGACGAGTACGCATAGCAAGATAACAGCCTGCCATAAATTCAAAAAGGCCCTTCGCAAAGTTCGCTGGCAATTCGTAAAACACAGCGGCCTATGTTTCAAATGCCTACTTTCTCGTCACGATCGAGACACCTGCCCAGCCCCAGTCTGCGATAAGGATGGCTGTGGCCAGTCGCATCACCCACTGCTTCACTACCCCACGCCACCTGAGCGGCGTAGCGAGATCCAGCATGCGCCACCGCCGGCGTCCGCGCCGCTGGAGCGGCAGCCGACGCCGGCGACGCCGACATCCGTCACCGCCGGTTCCGGTACAGAAATCGTGTCGCACATAAACAATAGTGATAGTGAGTGCAGTGTTATTGAAAGTGGTGCCTATACGTATACATAGTGCAAACGGTATTATAAACTCTAGCGCGTTACTCGACGACGGGTCGACTATTTCGTTAATAAGCGACGGACTAGCTGAGCGCGCGGGTTTGCGCGGCCGGCCCGAGATAATACGCGTACGCGGAGCCTGGAATGATGAACTATCTTGTGAATCGATCGTCACGAACGTGGACCTTTCTGGTATGGACAATAAGGTTTATTCTATTAGAGCTCGAGCTGTAAAGAATTTAAATTTACCAGTGCATAGTATGTCTATAGTTGATTGTAATAGGTATAAAAGTTTGTCTGATATAAAACATTTGTTATGTACCACCGATTTGAAACCTGAAATATTAATTGGTCAGGATAACTATCACTTAATTATACCAAAGGAAATTAATATAGGTAGTTCAATAGAGCCGTTCGCTTCACTTACCCCCCTAGGTTGGTGTGTCCATGGTAAGTGGCACGTGCCGCGGAGCGCAACCAAGTGCGCGGCTACCGGCGCCGCCCACGCGACGCTGCTAGTGTCGGACGCGGCACCCGAGTCAGCACCGTCAGCTCCCTCGCCGCTCACAGCGCGCCAGCCAGACCAGCAGCTGGAGGATCTCCATGATGAGGTGAGGCGATCCTTCGCCTTGGACTCGATGGGTGTATTCGGTAAGCCACGTCAGAATAAAAATGACTTACTTGCTGTAGCCAAGCTGGAAAAGACCGCCGTACTGGTCGATGGTCGCTGGTGGGTGGGGTTGCCGTGGAAGGACGAAGACTGCCGAATGCCGGATTCCTACCCGACAGCGCTGAAAAGGCTGAAAGGTATAGAGAGGAAAATGGGAAAGGACAAAGGTTTCTCGGAAAGGTACAGGGATAGGATTAAACATTTGTTAGAAAATAATTTTGCTCGGGAACTGACAGATACTGGTGCTACTACAAAGACGTGGTACTTACCACATTTTGGGATCGACAATCCCAACAAAAAGAAATTGCGGCTGGTGTTTGACTCGGCTGCGAAGGTAAATGGTTTATGCCTCAATGACTACTTAAATACAGGTCCGGACTTGCTGTCATCACTGCTTGGCATAATGCTGCGCTTTAGAGAAAATTCTATTGCAGTGACAGGTGACATTCAAGATTTTTTCCTCAGAGTCAAAATTCAGCCGGACGACCAGCATGCATTCAGGTTTCTGTGGAGAGACAGCCCCACAGAAAAGGTAAAAACCTACATTATGACATCTCTCATATTCGGTGCAAACTGTTCTCCTTTTGTTAGCCAGTTCATAAAAAATAAGAATGCTGAGCGCTATGAGTCATCTTTGCCCCTAGCTGTACATGCTATACGTAAGTCTCACTATATAGATGATTATATAGATAGTTTGCCCGATGATGAGAGTGCCATCGAGATGGTAAAAAATATTTCTTATATCCACCAACAAGGTGGATTTCGGATCCGTAATTGGACCAGCAACAGTGTCCAAGTATTGAATTCTGTACCTAAAGAAACTTTAGGTACTGCCGCGGTCAAGTTCAAAATAGATAATCACTTCGAAGGTGAGCGCACACTTGGCCTAATATGGTTTCCCGGTACGGACGAATTAGGATTCGACGTATCCCTGAAGAAAATCCCAGATAACGTAATTCAAGGTAAGAAAATACCTACGAAGCGAATTATGCTTCAAGTAGTAATGTCTATATTTGATGTTTTTGGGTTTTTAGCGCCATTTACCATTCAGGGTCGCATAATGCTGCAAGATACGTGGCGGCTACATATCGGCTGGGACGATATCATACCTACGGATATCTACGAAAAATGGTGTAAGTGGATCGACTTGCTAAAGGTTGTCGATCGTATACGCATACCTAGGTGCTACCATGCGACTGCGCACGGAAGCAAGGCTGAGACACGAGTGCCAGTGGCGGCTACACCCCCCGCGCGCCCGCCCTCACCGCTGCCCGCTCCCGGCGCGTCAGTTGCGCGCACGACAGCAGCTGTGAGTACACCTCCCTGTTATAGCTACCTACAGTTGCATGTTTATAGCGATGCCTCCTTGAAAGCTATGAGCGCCGTAGCGTATTGGCGCTGGATAGATAAGAATGTTATTCATGTTGCATTTATAGCTAGTAAGTGCCGAGTGGTACCTGTAAAACCGCTGACGATACCTCGTGCGGAACTACAGGCTGCGCTGCTAGCTGCTAGATTGGCAGATACTATTATGAAGGAGCACAAATTGCCAGTCAAGCGACGGGTTTTTTGGTGCGACTCCACTACGGTCTTGCAGTGGATCAGAAACAATACGCGTACGTATCAAGTATTCGAAGCAAACCGATTAGGTGAGATCGACGATCTGACGCGTATTGATGAGTGGAGGTATGTACCCACGAAATTGAATGTTGCGGATTTGGCCACACGAGAGGATTTCGACCATGAGATTTTTAAAGGTGAGTGGTTTTCTGGACCTTCATTTTTACACCTAGATGAGTCTTCGTGGCCCGCTGATGTCTGCCAATCTGAAACAAATAAATCGAACATTGAGAACGTTATGGTTACCAACAACTTACCTGTCCCGTGTAAATTACCGATTCCGGATCCTCACCGATTTTCTTCGTGGCTGAGGCTACTGCGGTGCACGGCGACAGTTCTCATGTTCATTGATAGATGCAAGGGCCGCACCTGCGCTTTAGACTGCCACACACTGGAGAGAGCGGAGCATCTTCTTCTTCGCCAAGCCCAGGGCGAGACTTTCGCCGAGGAAATAGTTGCAATAAAAAACGGTAAATCAATACAAAAATGTGTCCGTTCCTCGACGAACACGGTGTTCTCCGCGTAAGTGGCCGCATCGACGCTGCATCCGACGTGAATCTAGAAGTGAAGAAACCGGTCATCCTCGACGGTAGGAACCCTATAGCTCACCTGATCGTCCGACATTTTCATGTCAAGGCAGCTCATGGCAATCGGGAGACTGTAGTCAATGAGCTGAAACAAAAATATTGGTTAATTAGGCTTAGGCCTACAGTTAAGTATGTGGTTTCGAAATGCATGCTTTGCAGAATACGCAAAGCTACACCTAGAGTACCAAGAATGGGCGACTTACCTCAGGCTCGCATGGCGCATCATCAGCGCCCCTTTTCCTTTTGCGGTCTCGACCTATTTGGTCCCATGGAAGTTACGGTGGGTCGTCGCAGAGAAAAAAGGTATGGTGCCTTGTTCACATGCCTAACAGTCCGTGCTGTGCATGTAGAACTCGTATCTTCTCTCACCACGGACTCGCTTATCATGGCTCTGCGACGTATGGCGGCCAGACGTGGTTGGCCACGCCATCTTTACTCCGACAACGGAACTAATCTACGTGGTGCCGACAAGGAACTGCAAAAGTCAATGCTGCAGCTGGACAACGAGGTACTGAAAGCTGAAGCGGCGAACAATAGCATGGAATTTCACTTTATCCCGATGCTGAGCCCACACTGGGGTGGGGCGTGGGAACGTCTCATACGAAGTGTGAAATCTTCTCTCAAGGTAATTTTAAACGAGTGTGCCCCAAAAGAAGAAGTTTTGAGCACGCTGATGGCTGAGGTTGAAAATATAGTCAACAGCCGTCCCTTATCTCACGTGTCTGTCGAACCAGACACCCCTGAAAGTTTGACACCTAACCACTTTCTCCTGGGTACAACTTCTAACCTACCGGTCATTGGAGCGTTCGATGATTGAGATCTGTTTCTGAAGAAACAATGGCGAAAAGCCCAGAAGTTGGCCGATATGTTCTGGCAGCGATGGCTCAAAGAAGTTCTGCCCCAGCTGCTACCTAGAAAAAAATGGAACGAGGAACAGAAACCTCTACAGGTAGGTGACCTAGTGCTAGTGGTCGATCCTGACTCTCCCCGGAACGTGTGGCCGAAGGGCGTTGTCCAGAAAGTCTTCCAATCTAAAGATGGACGCGTGAGGCAGATTGACGTGAAGACCAAGACAGGTACTTGGCGGCGTTCTGCGGCACGCGTCGCTCCTATTTCATTGGGAGATGAGTGCTGAGTCAGCACTAGGGGTGGGAGTGTTAGCGACGCGCGGCTCATATATATTATCTGTCAAACTTTAGGGTATTTATTTATAATTTAAGGTAAATTAAGATTTTTAATGTAATAAAAAGGGTAGTTTTGCTACTTGAATAGTCTAGGCCTAACACCCGACGAATGTGCCACGAAATATTTTGGAAAATAAAATTTGCTTTCAAGTCAAAAGTGCGTTATCGTTTTGAACATACCTACCACCAGCTACACTAACCTAACCTTTTTTTTTTTTTTTTTTTGATCACGCTGGGAAAAAATGCATTACGCATACCCGCCCCTTGGGGGAATGGGGACGGGCTATGTGGGACTCCCCGGAATGTTCCGGTATACCCACTAAAATAACCCAGCGGCACTCCCGCATCGTCTGTTTGGAGGAGGACTGGGAAACTGGCACAGCCTTTACGCCCAGTCCTCCGCCGACGACCGCCCGCCTTTACAGCGGGGCCTTCACGCCCCTCCCTTAGTGGAGGGGCCCGGGAATGACCACGTGCTCGGCCATTCCCGCCCGACGAGGGTGGTGACTAGTGCAATGCGAGCTAGGGCGCCCCCGCGCCCGTCGCCCGCTAGTCACCACCAGGAGGTGGGAGGAGACGATTGAACAACCGCCTTCTCCCACCCCTTCTCCGCCTGCGGAGCGGCGGCGCGAGAGGATCGTCCTCCCGCGCACGCTCCGCCGCCTCCTTTTGCGACATCACGACCTCGCAAAAGGAGGCAACCGCAGCCCAGGCCTCCTCACTCCCCAGCATGGAGTTGACCACGCCGGGAAGTGAGAGGTCCTGTCCGATCACTAGAATCAGGGCACGGCGCAGTTCAGCCCAGGCTGGGCACACCTCGAGGGTGTGCTGCGCCGTGTCCTCTGCCGCGCCGCAGTCGTGGCACGCCGGGGTTTCCTCCCTCCGGATCCGGTGCAGGTGCGTTCCGAAACAACCATGTCCGGACAACACCTGCACCAAACGGAACGAGAGGAAACCATGTGGCCGCTCGAGCCAGCCTAGCAAGACTGGACCGAGCGCGTCCAGCGTCCGGCGTCCAAAGGCGGCGGTGGCGAGGTCCTCCTTCCAATGGAGGACGATGGCGTCCCTCGCCTCCCGCCGCACTGCCTCCCTCTCTTCCGCGGCGGGGCGCTCCCCGAGCGCCTTCCGCCGCGCCGTCCACTCGTACACTCTGGCGAGCACCCATGCCTCCAACTCCCAGGGAGGGGTGCCCGCCAGAGCGCATGCCGCCGAGAGACCCACCGAGCGGTAGGCCCTCGCCACCCGCAGTGCAATGGCCCTTTGGGGCCTGCGGATGGCGGTCGCGTTCTCCCTCCTGTGGAGGGAGTCCGCCCAGATGGGCGCCCCGTAGAGGGCCATACTTCGCAGGATGCCGGCATAGAGGCGCCGGCATCGATCCTTCGGCCCTCCCAAGTTTGGGAGGAGCCATGAGAGGGCGTCCGCGGCTTTTAGCAGGCGCGTCGACAGCCCACTGAAGTGCAGGCCGAAGCGCCACCTGCTGTCTAGCACGAGGCCCAGATACTTCATCTGGGCCCCGACCCCTATCCGGACGCCCTCCACGACGATGTGGGCGTTCGGAGGGCAGCGCTGCCGAGGCCCGTGAAAGAACACGGCCTCGGTTTTGTTCAGCGCTACCCTCAATCCAAGCTGGCGGATCCTACCTGCCACCAAGGATCCGCCAGCCGAGGCCAAACAGGCCGCCTGACCAAAGTCCCTCCCCCGGGCAACGAGGAGAATGTCATCCGCGTAACAGATGACACTCGTGCCCTGGAGGAGGGTGCCCCTCAGGAGCCAGTCGAATGCGATGTTCCACAAGGGGGGCCCTAGCACCGACCCCTGTGGAACACCGCACTCCGCTCCGTAGCGCCTGATCCTGGCCGTCTTGTCCGCCAGGAGGACCTCTCTGTCCTCCAGGTAGCTGGCCAGGATCGCCCGCAGATATGGAGGCACTCCGTGGTACCGGAGTGCCTCCAATATGGTCGAGTGGGGCACGGAGTTGAAGGCGTTGGCAATGTCGAACGACACCGCCAACACTCCGTCCCCCGACTCAAACGCCTCCTGCACATGGCCCCTGAGTAGGGCCAACGCGTCGACCGTCGAACGCCCACGTCGAAAACCGAACTGGGCGTCCGACAGGTCCGGCCCTACCTCCCGCAAGTGGCTATTTAGCCGGGTGGCGATGATCCCCTCGAATAATTTACCGACCTCATCGAGCAGAACGATTTGCCGGTATGCCGAGGGGGAATCCACCGGGCGTCCCTCCTTCCGAAGGAGGCACAACTGCCCTTCCTTCCACAGTTTCGGGAACCTCCCAGCCGTCAGACACGCGCTTAAGAGGTCCCGAAACCTATCCTCCATGAGGGACGCCGCGATGGCCACCACCCGTGCGGGGACGCCATCCGGTCCAGGGGCCGTCTTCTTCGCGCGGAGGGACAGAACCCCCGCGCGAAGTTCCTCCGCCGATACTGGAGGGACCTCCTCCTCCGGCGAAGCCACTCCCCCCCCCAGTGGGGGGTTCATCGTTGGTGGGGCGAACTCGGTCCTGCGTGGAAACAGGGACCGGACCACCCCATCCAGCAACGCCGGCTCCAGGGTCTCCGTGACTGGGGGACCAAAGGGGCGCAGTTGGTTCCGCGCCGCCTTATATGGCCTCCCAAACGGATCCCTGTCGAGGCCCTCCAGCATCTCGGCCCTCGCCGAGTCCTTGGCGGCGCACATAGCCGCCTTGAGGACCGTCTTTGCCTCTAGGTAAGAGGCGTAGAGGCGGTCCTCCCCGGCCTGAGACCGGGTAGTGCGCCGCCGACTCCGCGTGTAGGCCCTCCTGGCCGCCACGCAGGTGGCCCGTAGCCCTGCCAGCTCCTCCGACCACCAGTACACGGCGCGACGGGGAGCCGGCCGGCGTGACCGAGGCATGCTGGCGTTGCACACCTCGGTCAGGGACGCCCTGAGCTGGACCGCCACGCGGTCCACGTCCAGGACCGGCTCGACAGGGGGTGAGAGCCAGTCCTGGAGAAAGGCTGCCTCCTTGGCTGCCTCCCGGTCCAGGCGGGTGAGAGCCCACCGCGGGAAGGGAGATTGGCCAGCGCGGCCCGTCCCCCCCCCGGGGGCCGGTGGAGATGTCGAACCGCACGTATCGGTGGTCCGACAAAGTCTCCACCGTCTCCACCCGCCAGTTCACAACGCGGGCGGCCAGGGCAGGGGTGGCAAACGAGACGTCTACCACCGATCCTCCCCGTTGCCGCACACACGTGTGGACCGCCCCCCTGTTGAGGAGGGACACGCCGCACGAGGCCGCCCAGAATTCGACGGCGCGTCCCCGGACGTTGCAGGAGGCAGCCGGGTTGCCCCAAGCCTCTGACTTGGCGTTGAGGTCGCCCAATATGGCGACCTGGCGTGGTGCCGCCCTCCCGGCGACTGCCGTAAGGACTTCGAGAAAGTCCTCGAAATCCCTTAGAGGGCGGTTTGGGGAGAAATAGACCCCCACCAGGGCCGTATCCCCCCCCCACGCGGCGGCCACGTATCCCGGTCCCCTCTCTAAAAGCGAGAGGGGAGGAGAGTCCGTGGAGGACCGCGCCACCAACGCCACCAAGCCGTCCCGGTCGCCCAGCCAGGTACTGGGGACCGAGTAAGGCTCGGCGACAACCGCCACGTCCACCAACCACTCGGCCATGATCTGCGTCAGCAGATCCTGGGCCACCCCGCAGTGGTTGGTGTTCGCCTGGAGGATGCGATGTTCGACTGGCATTAATCGGACATCGCACCCCCCTCCTCCTCAGCCAGGCCGGCAGCAGCCGAAAGCCCTTCTTCCGCCACGGTGGCGGTAGCGGCAGGCTTTCTCGGCGCCTGTGCTTTTCCCTTCTTAGGGGGAGGATTACACATCCTCCCCTGCATGATGTGCCCTGCCGGGCGGCCAGCGGCGGCACACACAGCGCACCGTGGCGCGGCGGCCTCGCACGAGGCGGCTTTGTGGCCCTCCTTGCCGCAGCGGTAACAGCTCTCCGTGCGGTCTACCGTGGACGGGCAGAGGGCCCGGGTGTGTCCGACCCCATAGCACCTGTAACACCGCAAGGGCTGTGCCTCAAGTGCCCGGACCGCACCCGAACTGAAGCCGACCCGGAGCCGTCCTTTGTCAAGGACGGCTTTGGCAGCGGCGACTGGGCACTCCAGGCGAATGGTGCCCATGCCGCCGCGACCGGGCCTGATATCCCGGGCTCTCACCGCCGCGACACTACAGCCCCCCACTGCTGCCAACACCGCCACCACTTCCTCCTTGGTGACGGTGTCGTCGAGGTCGGTCACCTCCATGGTCACCGTCTTCACGGGCCGGGCCACCTTGGCCGCGTCCGCGATGACCTCCCGCAACTTTGTTGCGAAGAGGTCTGCATTGGCACTGCCCTCTGCCCCCGGGAACTCGAACAAACGAGCCCCGGCTTGGGTCCGCCGGCAAGAGACCTTGCCGATCCCCAGCTGGGTGGGATCGGCGTTGGCACGCGCCCGCAATAAAATGGACGCGTACGTCTCTCCACGTTCCGCAGCCTCCGCGGTGAGCGTCACCACGACGGCTGCGGTCTTAGGAGGAACGAGGTTCCTCCTGGTGCCGGCGGTTTTGGCTGTGAGAGCAGCGCTGGCGGCCTTGGCGGGCGGCCCTTTCCCCCTCCCCTTCCCCTTCCCTTTGCCGGTCGTCTGCGACTGGCTGGGAGGGGTGGTGGTGGCTGGGACGACAGGGACGACTGCTGCCGTCTTTTTGCCTTTCCCCTTCCCCTTGACGACCCTCGTCCACTCCTGCTGATTGGTCGGGGTGGTTGCAGGCAGAAGAGGGTCCTCCTCCCTCTGGGCGGTCGGCCCCGGCTTGCCAGGCCGCTTGTCTGCGGCAAGTGGCAGCCGGTAGCTCTTCTCCGGCAGCAGCCTGTCCTCTATGCCTGCAATGCAGGCCCTCGTGAAGGCCCTCTCCTCCAACTCAACCCGGCATTTGAGGGCCTTTTGAATAGTCCCCTTTAGGTGCGAAGACTTGCAGGCGACCTCAACTATCTCCTCTTCATCCTCTTGAGCCATTCGCTCTAGATCGGCTAGGGAGTGGTCCGTGTAGACAACTCGGGACGCGCCGTACCCGGAGCTGGCCCGAGAATCACGCGCCCGCTTCTCCTTCGCAGCGACCCGCTCCTCCAACTCCTGCTCGAGCTGCACCCGCCGAGACACGTCCAGCTGAAGTTGGGCGTCTGCCAGGCCAACGTCGTGGGTGTCCGCCTTTTTGGCCTTCGCCTTCCTCTTCTTCTCCTTCGCCGAACCCGAGGAGCCATCGGATCCTCCTTCCTTAAGGAAGGCCCGCTTCCGCGACTGCGAACGAGAGCCTTCCCCGACCTCCATAGAGCTGGCTACCGACACACACACCGACACAACGGACTCGTTGTCGGAGTCAAACTCTTCCGGCCTTCCTCCATAGAAGGTCCTACCTTCTTCAGCTGACGCTGAAGCGTCACGGTGGCCCTGAGAAGGGCCTTTTGGTTGGCCCTGAGAAGGGCCTTTGGGTTGGCCCTGAGAAGGGCCTTTGGGTTGGCCCTTAGAAGGGCCTTTGGGTTGTTTTTTAAAATGCCCGCGGGCGTCCCGCGCAGGGGTAGGCATTGCCTCCGCAGGGATCGTAACTCTAACCGCAAAATAATAAAATGATAGCTACGAATGCACAGCGCACTTTAGCCGTACCCAGTCTGCCACTCCGTTACGGTGGTCAGAACTGGGACGTTTCCAGGGGACACTACGAGGAAGTATGCGCTGTGGGGGGTCCCCCAACCTAACCTAACCTTTTTTTTTTTTTTGTCATTTCACTGAACCAATTTTGAGATTTGTTCAAATCACTAGATTTCTTTATTGGGATTTGTCAAATCACCAGATTTGTTTAGGGAAATGATAAAAACGTGTTATTATTTTAACATCCTCCGTGATTTGATCAAATCGCTTAGAGATTTGATCAATTCCCTGTTTTCATCATATCCCTGCGACATATACCAGGCCCCTCAGAAAGTATTGCGAAAAAAAGTTTTTATATATGGGAGACTGGCCAGTTATAATGTTTTTCGAAAATATGATTATTTATAAGTAAAAATAAGTAAGTTCCAATTTCAAAATTTCCCTCCACATTTTTTGCGAGTTAATTCAAAGTATTGTGTCTCACTGAAATATGGATCTGCGCCGGGAACATTTTAGAGCTATGATTTTATACGATTTCAAGTGTCGCCTGAAACCGGATGAATCGTACGATAGACTTCAAATGGCATTCATGGATGAAGGCCCTTCCAAGGCAACCGTGTATCGTTGGTATAACGAATTCAAGCGCGGTCGACCAACTTTGGGGGATGACGAAAGAAGCGGTCGCCCTTTGACGGCTGTTACCGAAGAAAACGTGCTAGCAGTGAAAAATTTAATCCAAGACAATAGGCGAATTACATATCAGGAGATTCAACACATATTGAAGATTGGATCGGGAAGCGTTCACGAGATTCTACACAGCCATCTTCGCGTGAGGAGGATAGTATCACGCTGGGTGCCGCACAACCTCACCGATGCTCAGAAGCAGGCCCGGGTGGAATGGTGCCGTGATATGCTTAACAAATTTGAAGCAGGCTCGTCTCGGCGTGTTTACGACATCGTTACAGGTGATGAGTCCTGGATTTATCAATACGACCCAGAAACCAAGCGCCAGTCGACTGTTTGGGTGTTTCAAAATGAGCCAACGCCTACCAAAGTGAAGCGATCTAGAAGCGGGGGTAAGATTTTGATCGCTAGCTTTTTTAATTTGACTGGCCACTTGGTATCAATTCCCTTACGGGATCAAAGAAGCATTAATGCCGAATGGTATACTACCAAATGTTTGCCAGAAGTTTTCTCTGTTATAAGCAACAAGCGACCAAACACAGGGCTCCGCGGGCTACTGCTCCACCACGACAATGCACCTGCGCACACCGCACTCAAAACGAGGGACTTCCTGGACAGCACGCCAGTCAAACTCCTGGGTCACCCTCCTTACAGCCCTGATCTAGCACCGTGTGACTTCTTTTTATTCCCAAAAATAAAAAATCAGCTCAAAGGGATACAATTTTCGTCGCCGGAAGATGCGCTGGCTGCGTTCGAGCAGGCTGTAAACGAGGTGTCTGCGGCGGACTGGAAAAAGTGTTTTGAAAACTGGTTTAGGCGCATGAATCTTTGTATAGAGGCTGGTGGAAAGTACTTTGAAAAGATTTAATAAAAATATATGTACGTATAGAACAATTTTTTTTAGTTTCGCAAAACTTTCTGAGTGTCCCACGTATATTTAATGTTAGTTATAAAGTTAACTTCAGTTTTGATTTGAAATAAATGTAGGCTGGTCCTCACACAGTGCATCTATGGAGTGAACGAGAGATTGAAGCTTGCGCCATTGCGGTGTATCGTCTTCCGTTTGGAATTTTATCCGAACCAGCGCTTTCTTCCAAAGTTCTAGAGAATCAGTATTGCGCGCATCGTCGGTTTGATATACTTTCAAATCGATAAGGTAGTCTCCCCCTGTGTTGATCACTCGACGTTCGTTGCCGTTCGCAACTCTATTAACGAAGTACGAGGACAGTACGGACGAAGAAGTATTTTTGGGTTCGCCATTGCCACGACTTAGATTAAACACGTTCACAGACTTCACCTTTTTTCTGAAACAAACATAAATAACCCGTATAAGAATGTTTCAAAATCATTACAAAAATAACATAATTAATACAGCCTCAGTAGGTACCATAGTAGTCAGTAGACTAATAACTATGAAAATTGCAAAGTGTTTGTCATGTTAAAAAATTGTTGTTACTCGTAAGTGACAGTGTAGAAAGTAGTGCTTGGTGCTATGGTGACCTAACACACCTTTCTTGTAATGATAGGATATGGTAAAAGTTAAAGTCTTGGATTATAAGGGAAACAACTATATTGAAACACTATACAACACTTAGATACACGAAATGGTAAATTATGGTAAACTATAAACTAAATTAATGGTAAAAGGTATGGTAAAATGGTTATGGTTTGGTATCGAGTACGTGGTGTCTCTGACGAGATCTAAACGCGAACTGGCCCACATTTTGGTAACCGAGCGAAGGTGCATATTTGCGTTTGATGCAATTATGCACTTTCGCTGCGTGTTCGGTTTAAACTCGAACATATTCCCAAGAGCGAGAAGAAATGCGGGATGATGATATGGTGTGTATATAACATTAAATTGCTTAAACTAGTGATATTATCTGGTAAGCTTAACAGCATTGATAAGGCATATTAAAAGCAAAAATTAAAGGTATATTGGTCTACTTAAATACTATCGTTATTAAAAACATTAAAAAGTCAGTTAATTATGGTTTAAAATTACACTATAGATTGTCTTTCACTGTTAAAGTTTTGAACGCCTGTGTCCAAATATTTTTGTCCCGTTTTATCGAACTATAGTCCGCGCTAGGCCAGCGTTTGGCATAATCATGTAAGGGAAAACTCATTTCACTTTTATTCTTTAGATCACTGGCACTGAGCACTCACTATATGATTCGCGTCTTCTGGTTGGTTTCGGAGTCAGCGGAGTCGCTGCTAACTCCTGTTGGCAGCGACTCTCGCTGCGGCGTCGAGGTCCTGGAGGCGGTGGAGTCACCGCGGTCTGGTGCCGGCGGGATCCCTCGCCACGATGCCCAGCGAAAGCCTTCCCGAACAAGCAACATCGCCCCGTTCGCCACATCTATTGCGATGTATGGTTTCAATGTCCCTTTCATACTGGTCTGCAAAGCGTGAATCCAACACTCCGAGTAAGTCATTCGCTAGATACCCGATACCGTTGATTAGGCCTCGTCGGCGCCGACCCGTCTTCCCCGTGGCGCGTCGCCGTCTAGCGTGGATATCAAAATGCTGTGTTAGCAAAAGTTCATTGTAGTATTCGAGTTCCTGGTAATCGTGCCGGACTTGCTGTATGATCGTATTACAATGGTTTTGTGTTTCTATGGTTGTGTACATTTTTTCTTGGTAATTCGGTATTTTGTTATAAGTGTTTATGCCTGTCCATTTATCCCTGATTACTTGTACTTTTGAAATAAGGTCAAAATAAAGCGTTTGGTTGTTCGGAAATGGTTTCACGGCGTCTAAACCGTAAGATGGAAAAATCAGCATGAAAAAACTCAGTAAGACGGTTGCTAAAGTTGCGATTTTTGACCTCGGTTTTCTTTTTCTTTCTGGTAATTTGGTTGTCGGTTTTTTGTCTGGTTCTGGTATATTTACATTATTCTGGTTAACAGGCAAAACTGGGCGTTTCACAATAGGGCGTTTCATGACCCCATTTTTGGTTTTTAATGAAACTGCTCTGGTTAGACCATCATTTCCTGGATGTGTATCGACCACACGTCCAAGAGCCCATTTTCCTGGAGGCAGATTCTCATCATGAATCACTACTAGATCTCCAATTTCGATGTTTTTCTGTGGTTCCATCCATTTACTTCTAGATGATAGTTGTACTAAGTATTCAGTCTTCCATCGTTTCCAAAGATCTTGGAAAAGCTTGTTGGTTAGATGCCACTTGGTTCTAGCGTCCTGCTCGGTTTCTATTACCGTTGTTCCTGGTCTTCCTGATAAGAAATGAGCTGGTGTAAGGAAGTTTATATCCTCGGGATCCTCTGATATCGCACAAAGAGGTCGAGAGTTGAGGCACGCTTCTAGTCTAGCTAACAATGTGGTGTACTCCTCGAAGGTTAGTCTTTGTTGACCGATGACCCTCTTGAGATGATGTTTTAGACTGCGTACAGCTCGCTCCCATAGACCGCCGTTATTAGGCCAGCTAGGCACGTTAAAGTGCCATTCTATGCCCATCCCTGCTATCTCGGTTATAAAACTTTCACTGAATACTTCGCGAAGCTGGTTAAATTCTTCCTGTATCATCCTGTTTGCTCCCACGAAGTTAGTGCCGTTGTCACTGTACATATGTCGTGGTGCCCCTTTTCTGGCAGCCATTCTGGTTAGAGCTGCCAAAAAGGCGGAGCTGCTCAGGTCTGACACGAGTTCTAAGTGAACCGCTTTCGTGACCTTATATATAAAAACTGCTATGTATCCCTTCGTAGTTTTGATTTCCCGTCCTTGATTGGCCTTGACCTCTACGAAGCCTGTGTAATCTACGCCACAGTGATTAAATGCATGTTCGGGATTCACTCTTGGTTCTGGTAATTCTCCCATGAGCTGGTGCTGCCGCACGGGATTTTGCTTTCTGCATATGACACATTTTCGTATAAACTTTTTAGTTGCCATATGTCCGCCGATAATCAAAAACTGTTGTCGAAGGTTTGCTAACGTTAGACGCGCTACGCCATGGAAGGACAATTTATGAGCTTGATCGATAAGTAATGTGGTTAACGGGTGGTCGTGAGGTAAGATGATGGGATGTTTCATCTCAAGACTCATGTGGGCGTTTTCTAATCTCCCACCCACACGTAAAATGCCACGTTCATCTATGGTTGGATTCAAACTCAAAATCTTGCTTTTGGAGTGCACTCTTCCGTGTTTATTTATTGAGTCTAGGTCGTTTGCAAATTCTGCCCGCTGAACGTTTTTGATTATCAGCTGTTTAGCCCGACGAAGCTCGTGTAATTCGAGGTAGGGTCGGCGAACTGGTTTGTTCAAGGTAGGTAATCGCAGTATCCACGCAAAAATACGTATGATTTTTGTTATGGTGCTATATTTGTTTATCAAATGTTTAATATTTTCGGTAGTCAGCGATTCTCTTGGTTGTCCAATGACTACCGCGTTGGTTTGGTTTAAAATAGACGGCTTTACTTCTAAGTTCGTCTCGTATATGGTTTGGTGGTTTTCTTGATTGGTGTATGATGGCAGCCATGACGGCCCTTGCCGCCATATCTTGTGGTTTTTGAGTTGCCTGACAGTCAAACCACGACTTGCATTGTCGGCTGGATTATCTGTCGTCTTCACATATTGCCAATGTTTTGATGGTATGGTTTTTATGAGATCGGATTTCAGTTTATTTTCTGCTTCCATTGAATGATACCCTCCGCAAAAATCGTCCCTATAGAAACTGTCTTCTAATATTTTTGCTGCGTCAGGAAATTTCTGTTCTAAGTTTCTAAATTGAGTTAATGCTTGTGGTTTGGTTGCACTCAACTTGTCTTTGTGTTCCGGCTTAAGTGGTAGTTGGACTTCGCACCTTCCGTCCTCAAGCCTCTTAGTGGTTTTAATAAAATACTGTAAACGCTCATGGTCATCGTTGGACATCTCTTTCTTCTGGTGTGTGTCTTCGTTCTCCCAATATTTCAGAAGGTCTTCTGTGTTGTTGAGAACCACGTTGCACTGATAGTGTGGTATCATGGATCCACAGAGTAGCCATCCTATTTGCGTCTGTTGGGCGATTGGTTGCTTATCGTTCTCTTCTCTCAAGATACCTCCTAACATAATTTTGCTGTAAACATCTGCGCCTAGAAGTATATCTACGGGTCTGCTTACGTAAAACTCTGGATCAGCCAATTGTATCCCTTGGATATGGTTCCACGTTATTGGTTTGGTAAACGTGTTATTTGGCAATCGCTTGATCAGGATATTCATAATAATAACGTTCGTGTCGCAGGTAAACTCACTATTTGCCGACTGTAGTGTTACCTGTAACATTCCTTTCGCGTTATTTTCTTTTTCACCGACGCCGAATATTTGATCTTTGAAATAAGCCCTCTTTAATCCCAAGATCTGGGCTGCGTTTTCAGTTATTAACGATAGTTGAGAACCCTGGTCAACTAAAGCTCTCATCTTGTGCTGTATTCCATTAGCTCCCTTGACTTTTATAATAGCGGTGGCTAAAAGTATTTCCGATATGTCATCCCATGACGCGTGAGATGACCTAGATGGGCCATTTTTGGTTGCAACATTGTTGGTTGTTCCTTCTGCTGACACAGTTGGACTTTGTTTTTCCAATGCATGGTGAAGTAGCGTGTTGTGTGTAGCTAAGCATTTACGACATCGTTTGTTCGATTGACATAGTTTATTGTTATGACTGCATAGGCAGTTTTTGCAGTAATTTAATTGCTCAATCTTATTTAATTTTTGCTCGTGCGTCATTTGCAAAAAATCAGGGCAACGCCACAATCCGTGGTCAGAATTGCACAATGCACAGGTTATCGACCGCGACACGTGTAAAGCATTTGATTTTGTGGTTTCTTTGTTGCCTGATTGATGGTTATTTCTTTGAAAATTCTTCTTCTGGTTTTGGTTGTGGTTGCTGTATGGGAATGGTTGATGCGGCGTGGTTTTTTGGTTGGCTGGTTCTTGCTTGCGACGAGACGCTTCTAGCGCTGTGAATTTTTTCTCCAAGAATTCCAGGAACTCCTGCAAATCGGGTAGCTCTCTAGGATTCTTGACCGATTCTATGTATTCGGTGAAGGTATAATTATCCAGCTTTAGCGCTAGTAGGTGCACTAGAACTGGATCCCAAGTTGCTATATCCACTCCCAGATTCTGTATAGCGTGTAACGTCTCCTTGGTTACGTCATGCAGCTTCTTAATCGTAGCCAGCGATTGCTGTTGTATATTGGGCAGCCCAAGCAAGATATTGATATGGGACGTGAAAATCAATTTCTTGTTACCATATCTGTGGCTTAAAATTTCCCAACATACCTGATAATTGTCAGAGCTAATCTGTAAATGGTGAATCAGACGCTCTGCTTCTCCAGTCACCTTACTCTTCAAGAACTGCATTTTTTGCGCATTAGACATCGACGGGTTTTTGTCGATCGCTTCGCTAAACAAGTCTTTGAACGGAACCCACTGGTTGTAAGTTCCATTGAACACGGGGATGTCCATCTTCGGAGCTGACTTCTCTCGGTGCTTCACTGCCCACATCTTTTTGTTGATGTCGTTTGTCAACTCACTGTACTTTTCCTCGTGCTTGCAGAATTCCATTTGGTACGTAATATCGTCGCCTCCATCCTCACCTTCAATTTCCCAATGAAGTCTGTCAATCTCACCCCATCGGCTATCTAGTGATTTTAGAGCGTTCTCGAATTGCCACTGATTCTCGGACTTATCTACTTCAATATTACTCACGGTTCTCATGAACGCCTTGAAATGTATACTCTGCTTCTTTAATAACTGGTTCAGCTTGCTGGACCCTCTCTCTGTAGGGAGATAACTCTCTCGCTGCGCGGAGTCCATTCTTGGAGTTGTTTAAAAAAATGGTAATGGTTAGTTTATATAATGGTTTGATCTGACCTTTATGCTCCAACCGACCGTCTCTGCAATCCGAGGTTCTCCCAATTGCAGCGATCTCCTGGTTCGCGTGGCACTGTTTCACTTTGGTAGTCACTGGTAATTAAATGCTCGAAGGACCATGTAGAAAGTAGTGCTTGGTGCTATGGTGACCTAACACACCTTTCTTGTAATGATAGGATATGGTAAAAGTTAAAGTCTTGGATTATAAGGGAAACAACTATATTGAAACACTATACAACACTTAGATACACGAAATGGTAAATTATGGTAAACTATAAACTAAATTAATGGTAAAAGGTATGGTAAAATGGTTATGGTTTGGTATCGAGTACGTGGTGTCTCTGACGAGATCTAAACGCGAACTGGCCCACATTTTGGTAACCGAGCGAAGGTGCATATTTGCGTTTGATGCAATTATGCACTTTCGCTGCGTGTTCGGTTTAAACTCGAACAGACAGTATCGATTCAATAATATTATTTAGTACATAACAACTTATTATTTACTAAGTAAAAAAATATAGTGTTACTGTGATTTATACATATATCCGAACACTGATACGGAAATGATATGGAATAAATTAACCAACTACTAACCGACGCTGTATAAATATATCAGACATAAGTACAAAAGTTGATAAAAATAAAATATAATTGATTGATATAAATTAAGTATGATTACCTTATACTAACAGGTGCTTTCTTAACGGAAGTAGATTTACGCTTGCTTGCAGGAGTAGAACGCTTTCCCAAGAATTCGGCACTGCGTTCAACATCTGTAGAGTTGCTGCGTTGATCACACTCTGAGTCCGACCTGTAAAATATTAAAAAATAATCAGATTAATTTAAATTAATATCACTTGAAATAATTATGCTGAAAGAAAAAAATATTTACGTTAATTATTTGCAATTAACTAATACCTAATATGTGTACTCAAACTCGTACTTATTTAATCGATTCTAATTATCAGTAAGTTAATAAATATTACAAGTAGATATTTGGCTACATGTGATCTGTGTAGTATTTGTTGAATTAAATTACACAAAGTAAATAATAAAAATTATAAAGACTTACATTTTAAATGGTGGCCACTTGAAGTATAATTAAAACAATATGATAATTGTTTTAAACACTGAACTGCAGACTGCTCGCACTGTAGTATCGAGGGTCAGGCTCGAATTCGATGAATTGAACTCCGAAAACGCTAGCTTATAAGGCAGATTAGTCATGTAAATATGTTAAATTGAATGTTAGTGTATATTCAATAAAAACAATAAAAAAATTAGACCTTTCTTATTTGTACGGATTATAAGTACATGCAAAAATGAAAACTAACAATTATGTTCATAGTTATTTGCTAACGCAGCACTAAGAAAGCACTCAGGGCTGTCAATATAATTGTCATACATCTTTCCTTCCTACTTAAAATATTATTAATGCGAAAGTTTGTGAGGATGTATGCAATTATGCATGTATGTTTGTTACTCTTTCACGCAAAAACTACTGAACGGATATGGGTGAAACTTTGCAGTAATATAACTTACCTATACATTAGAATAACACATAGGCTATGAAGTGATACCCTCAGGACGCGGGTGAAAATGCGTGGGGAAAGCTTGTACATACTACATAATATGTAAGAATTGAAACCATTTTTACAGTAAATGTGTGGAATCCCTAACCAAATTCGCTGCGTTAAAGTAAAGATGACTATTATATTGCTAAATAGCAGTTTTAAATACGTAGTGCAGTAATCAGAAATATTTTGTTTAAATATGATACTTTTATTATCATATACCAAGCAACTATTCAAATTATTCTTATTAGGGTTACGTTTTTATTAGGGTTGACCGACAGGATATATTTAAACGATACAACTTAAAACTGTGTAAATAAAAATACGAAGATAAAAAATATTATTATCTATGATTGAAAGGGTCTTTTTTAAAGTGTAATTGTTTATCGAAAAAATATTAAGAATGAAACCTACTTAAACAATTTAGTAAATAAATTTATATACCACTAGCACATAAAGTAATTAAATCAAGAACAAACTATAATTATTTTGAAGGTAAGTAAACCTTGGAATTATTTATTTCGTATTTTATGCTTCTTATTAACTACCTATATCAATTTACCGTTTACAAAATTTCTATGTAGCGTTTAAAAATAATATCTACACGATTTTTACATTTAGATCACAACCCTGTACGAAATTGTATTCTTGCAAAATACATTTGCGTAAACTGCGACCGGATGCAATGAATATTAACATGATACTTTTGTTTTTGACGATGCACACTGACTACTGAATAACAATTATATTTATAGTAATTGCAAAATTGCTATCAGAATTATTGTAAGGTAATAGTAATTATGTTAAAATATTATTTTATTTAGAAATAATGTACTTTATATTAGATGTTTTATAATTGATGAAATTACCTGAATTATTATAATAAGTGTGATTTTTAATTTCAGTCGATTACGTATTACTGAATTGAGGGTCAGCAGAGGTGCCTGTTCAAGCAAAATATATTATATACTACTATATTGGAAATGTATAATAATTAATATTATTGTTTGTTTCGATTAGATACTCTGCAGGTAATTTTTAAATCTAATATTAACTTTGTTGTTTTGTCACCGATAATCTTTTTTTCTCATTAATTTTATTTTATTTTTTCAGAAATATTTGGTATATTCAATCCTGTGAAAAATAATTGTATTTGAACTACTGGATAATTCTACAATCTTCTTATTGAAGTTACTCCCATGACTTATTGAAGCGGATATTATCTATGTATTAATAAGATCATGATTAGTTGTAAGTATTTAATGTAATCTTTTTCCTACACTACAATTTCTATAATATCGTGATATATCATAATCTTACCTACACATTACACCTAAATCCGGAAAAACTAAATGTAAATCATAAAAAATATTAGTGCTTTGAGAAATTCGAACCTGCAACACTTAGCACAGAAGCCGATCGCTCAGTCATTGCGCCCACCGCACTGCTAACTTTTAATTCAGTCTATTTTCTGATAAAGTCTATTAATAATGCCTCACTGTTCGGTTTGCAAAGTATTTGTAGATAATCGTCAATGGTCTGGTCATTTACGTAGTAATGTTCTAAAACTAAATGTAAATCATAAAAAAACTAAATGTAAATCATAAAAAATATTAGTGCTTTGAGAAATTCGAACCTGCAACACTTAGCACAGAAGCCGATCGCTCAGTCATTGCGCCCACCGCACTGCTAACTTTTAATTCAGTCTATTTTCTGATAAAGTCTATTAATAATGCCTCACTGTTCGGTTTGCAAAGTATTTGTAGATAATCGTCGATGGTCTGGTCATTTACGTAGTAATGTTCATAAAAGCAATAGCGCCATTCCATTTTGTGATAATATTGCTATTATTAATTCTTCGTTTAAACATCGCATTGCAAGTTATAAGATCATTGCAACTAACGATCAAAAAAATTATTTCCCTGAAATGTTTCTCAATGCTAATCGTAAACAAATTAAAAATCTAATAGATCTATCATTACAGAAACATACATCTGTGAAAATTAATTTTGAACTTTTTTCCTTTTTTCTTTTGTTTAAAAATGATCAACAAGAACTGAAATCATTTAGTACAAAAAATTATATTGTTCACTTTAATTACGATTTTGATTCAATATATAAATCATCAGTGGTGTCACTGTTAAAGAAAATCGAGGAATTTCAAGAGAGAGATAGTGGTTGGACGTATCTGTGCAATTCACATTTAGAAATAAACATTAGTAAATATCAACCTCTCGGCGGATCTAAACATATAATATTACCTGAATTTATCAGAAATAAAAAAGCTTGTTTGAATATTCAAAACAATGACGAGTATTGCTTCTTATGGGCTGTTGTAGCTGCCTTGTACCCCGCAACCCACCATCCTAATAGGATTTCATCTTATCCTCACTTCAAGGATGCTTTAAATGTCGATAATTTAACATTTCCAATCACATTTTCAGACATAGCTGTTTTTGAGAAAAATAATCCGTCTCTAAATATATTTGTGTATGGATTGAAAGATGATAGGACAATCATAGGACCTTTGTATACTTCAAACAACAATAAATCTAAGAGCGTACATTTACTGTTATTACAAAATAATACTAATTCTCACTATTGTCTTATCAAAGATTTACCTCGTCTAGTTAGAAATCAGATGACTAAGCATCACGGTAAACTACATTTTTGCGAAACATGCTTATTGTTTTTTCCAACGTCCAGTGAATGTGAAAAACATGCGTGCGGAGGAGTTGTCACGGTCTTACCAGAAAAAGGATCATTTTTAAAATTTACAAATTATAATCGAAAACAAAACATTCCATTTGTCATATATGCCGATTTCGAAACATTACTCGAACCAATATCCAACGATGAATTTGATACCGCTAACACGACATATTTACAACGACACGTGCCGGCTGCGTTCGGGTATAATGTAGTGTCATCATTAAACGCTACTGTCGATAGGTATAGAAATTATCGCGGTGTAGATTGTGTTTCAAAATTTGTACATTTTTTAATTGAAGATGCTAGAGACATTTATAGAATTATATCCAAAAACGAACCCATGAAATACACCGACAAAGATGCTCTTGATTTTCGTCAAGCTGTTAAGTGCCACATATGTGATCATTTACTGTGGAATGATAAGGTTAGGGACCACTGTCATATAACAGGTCGATACCGAGGTGCAGCACATCGGCATTGTAATCTACAATATAGAGTACCAAAATTTGTTCCCGTATTTTTTCATAATTTATCGGGATACGATTGTCACTTATTTATAAAAAAGTTAGGTGAAATTCCGGGACAAATTAAAATAATACCCAAGACCAAGGAAAAATATATCGCATTCACAAAGTTTATACATATTGGTGATGATTATATACAATTAAGGTTTCTAGACTCCTTCAACTTTTTAGGCACTAGTTTAGATAAACTTGCTAAAACACTACAGGTAGAAGATTATGTTAATCTTCGAACTCATTTTCCTGCCAAAAAACAGTTCAATTTGTTGACACGAAAAGGGATATACCCTTATGATTATATGACAGATTGGAAATGTTATGAACAGAAATCGTTACCGTCTAAGTATCATTTTCATAATTCCTTAACCGACGAAGACATTAGTGAACAAGATTATAATCACGCTCAGACAGTTTGGAGCGAATTCAATATACATGATTTAGGGGAATATACAGATCTATACTTAAAAACGGACGTGCTTTTGTTGTCAGATATATTCCAAAGTTTTCGAAAAACATGTAAAAAATATTACAAACTGGATCCAGCATTTTACATAACTGCCCCTAGTTTATCATTTGATGCAATGTTGCTAAAAACTGGGGTTACGTTAGAACTCGTGTCAGACTTGGCTATCGTCAGAATGATTCAAAGTGGTATACGTGGGGGATTGTGTATGTGTTCCCGACGGTACGCAAAAGCTAATCATAAGTATATGCAAGAATATAATTCATCAGAACCTAACTGTTTCATAGTATATTTGGATTGTAATAATCTTTATGGCTTTAGCATGTGTCAGTATTTACCTTACTCTAGTTTCAGATTTCTTACTGAAAATGAAATAGCTAATTTACATATCGAAAATGTTGAGGATGATGCCGACTGGGGATACATATTAGAAGTTGATCTTCTGTATCCCGAGCATTTACATGACCATCATAATGATTTACCATTTTGTCCCGAAAAATGTATTCCCCCAGGAGGTAAAGCAAAAAAATTAATTGCAAATTTGTATAATAAGTATAAATATGTAATACATTACGTTCATTTAAAAAAGTGTTTAGAGCAAGGGTTAGAACTACGTAAAATTCACAGAGTTATTACTTTCAGACAGAGTTCGTATTTAAAACAGTATATAGAATTAAACACTCAATTAAGACAACAGGCAAAAAGTTCTTTCGAACAAGACTTTTTCAAGTTGTTGAACAACAGTGTTTTCGGTAAAACATTAGAAAACACTGAAACTAGAGTAACTGTTCATTTAGTTAATCAATGGTCCGATACGTTTAATCGAACCAAGAAATCAATATCCGCCGAGAGACTTGTAGCTAACCCTTATTTCCATAGTGCAACTATTTTATCTGAAAATTTAGTTGCTATCCAAATGAAACCAGACGAAATAATTTTAGATAAACCTATTTATATTGGCTTTAGCGTTTTAGAACTTTCTAAGTCACACATGTATGACTTTCATTATAATATTATCAAGCCTTTTTATAAAAATCGAGTGCAGCTATGTTATACAGATACCGATTCTTTTGTATATAAAATATACACTGATGATTTTTATTATGATTTAAAATTTCATTTTTTGCAATACTTTGACACCAGTAACTATGACAACCAAAATGATTTTAGAATACCAATAATTAACAAAAAAGTACCCGGTTTGTTTAAAGATGAATTAGGAGGGAGATATATCTCCGATTTTGTGGGCTTGAGATCGAAATTATATTCTATAAAAACTCCTGATAATATAATTAAAAAAGCCAAAGGTGTAAAATCATGTGTAGTGAAGAAGTTAAACATCACAGATTATGAAAACATATTATTCAATAATGGAGTTATTCGTAGAAAGAATATAATGTTTAAATCAATAAAGCACGAAGTATTTACACAGAGTGTCAACAAAATTGTCTTATCTAATAATGACGATAAACGATCGATATCATTCGATAAAATATCAACGCGGGCCTGGGGTCACTCATTTATTTTAAAGAATAATAACGAACTTTGATAAATAAGTTGAACATAATATACTTCAGTATAGAACACAGTACAGTTGAGCGCAATAACTGAGCGATCGGCTTCTGTGCTAAGTGTTGCAGGTGCGATTTTCTCACAGTACAAATATTTCTATGATGTTAGTACAAATAGTTGCTTAATTTGTTTAAATTTAAGGTAATATTAGTAAATAAAATATTAATATACTAAGTAAAACGTGAAATGTATTTTAATGGTTATTGTGAAAGCAATTTTGCAATTACTATAAATATAATTTGTATTCAGTTAGTGTTTAAGTTTTATATAAAACTAAAATGTATGCGAATTAGATTGTAAGTAAATAGTATGTTTAATTTTTATGTATTAGTATGATTAGTATAAATAAATTGATTTTTTTAAGTATCAACTTTGTTTTATTGAACTTAACAAATATAGTCTTACCGTTGTTCGGTTAGCATTTTATTCATAATACTTAAAAATAGTCTTTACAACACATAACAATGGCTGAAAACATAATCCTTACTAGTAGTAATATTGTAAATATGAAAGTAACTCTGTTTGTTGGTTTGTCTATTACACGTTCACGGGAAAACGGCTGAAACGACTGAGATGAAAATTTTGTTTGAACATAGACTGAAACCCGAGCAAGGACAATAGGTTAGTTTTTATCCGAGTTCGCGAAGGAGTTTCCCTCGATATGCGGGTGAAACCGCGGGGAACAGCTAGTAATATTATAATACTCCGATATGGTAGATATTGTTTATACAGGCATGTACACGTTTTGCGTACAAGGTTACAGATCATTGCACTATATGAAGTGTATGAAATATTATGCAAGCTAGCAGTTTACAATTCATACTAAAGCCTTTAATTATATTGAGCTATAAGACTATTGCCTAAAGAGTGATTTTCAAACAACTAACCTTCGACTTGGAGACATAAATGCTAAGTTATCAATTTTCTATTTAGCAATATCACACTATTTTTCATCATTTACGAAATATTGTTAAGAGCTACTACTTGTACAATATTGCAGAGTGCATCAAAATAATATGTCCTCAGTAAGTAATCAACATATTTTTTTCTTATTTTCCAGATTTTTTTATTTATTTGCATCATTAGTATAACCAAATCAAATACTTTTTAAAAATTGATTGTTTATAGATAACGATATTGCTACAATTATATTGCGTTCTCATTTTACATTTACCTAATCATTTTTTATAGAATCAAACCTTAGATTTACCGCCATGTCGTACTTGCGATCATTAAGCATTTATAATAAAGTATATTATTTTACTACCTATAACGTTTCTATATTTTGTTACAGATTTCGGATTCGGAAATTGTGTTTAGCCAATATGCCCAGGATCCTTATGAAGTATATTCTAAGATGATGCCTGATGAACCTGACCACCCTATACCAGTTATAAAAGATAAAAAATCTAAACAACGTAAGGAAAAACCGAAGAAACAAATGTCTACAAAATCATTTGTTATGAGTCGATTGCAGCGGCGAGGTATTAGGTTGATAAAAATCTCAGTGGTAGATCTCTGCAATAATAATTCTGAATCTAGTGACAGTGATGGTGAAAATATAATTATAAGTGCACAATATATAGTTAAAGACGCCATTGATAGTATCATGGACGATACGGAATCTTTAGTCAAGAAAATTTCAAAATCTTTGATAGATGATGATTATTAAACTTTTGATACATTTTTAATTTTTTTATTGTTTATATTTTATTTGATAATTTAATATATGATAATGTTATCAAGTGTCGGGTAGGTATTTATAAGAAATAAAATACATATTTTTTAAATCTATTGTTTTATTTATAAAATCCAAAGAAACTTAATAAGAAGGTACACATTTTACCATTCTAAATACTTTTTTATACACAATACATTTTTAAGAGCACACTGTTTTAAATGTTTATCACAGTTTAAGTTAACACTTCCATTACTGTATTTCTGATGCAAAACAGAGAAATTTGGACACAGTTTTTCATCAAGTTCCGACACATTACAAATAGCGCAAAGATCCTTTATCCATTTCACCTTCTCTAAACCTTTTACTATAATATTTTTATTTTGTAGATACGGAACGATCATACGATGAAATTCTCTATAATCAATATATCCTTCACTCCAAATAATGCCCCTGTTTCGTTCTATCCATTCAACTTGTCTCTTTTCATCGCTTGTTAAATATCTAAACAAGTATAGAGGTTTCACCAAAAACGTTTGTGTATAATCATGCGTAGCTAAAGCTAATTCTTTTACAATAAAATTATTGTGCAGGTCCTTAAATCCTTGAGCATCTATTATGACAGTATCCCGATTCATGTTATTTTCTTCACAGTGTTGCTGAGTGGCTTGTACTCAATTATGCAGTCGTTTAAAATTAGACAGTATGCAGATGTTTGATCTGGTATGTCCGAATCGCTTTCAATTTCTACCCTTACATCTACAACTGGACCGCCCTTCAGATTATCAGCTTGTCTAGAGCAGTCCACCACGAATAGCGGCGCTAAGTCTTTAAATTGTTTTTCACTTAATAACGGTTCCGCGCGACGACCATAATATGACTGTTGAAATCTAGAGTACTGCTCATATAATAAAGCAATTTTGTTATTTGCAAAGTTTACATTCAAGTTTTCATAAGGAAAATAGGTCGAATTAAGATAGACCCTTACATCGCGAATATAACAGTGGTCGAACTGAGACATGTCAGAACTTGCATTATTTTTTCTATTTGTCTGAAGACCGATAATGATAAATCGTGGTTTTTCTACTTGAGATGAAGTTTTAATAGACCACGTATGTTTTGTAGTTTTAGGAATTTCTATAATTCTATATCCTGGTGGTACGTTTAGTGCAAATTCATGTATAATATGACTGGGCTCTCCGTTAATGTATGAACCACTCACAATATCACATTCAATCCTGATCACGGTTGTAGGCAAAATGTTCACTGGAAACTCGGAGACATGCCATTTATTTGCTTTTAAGACCTGATTATTAAAGCCTAATAAACTTCTAAATGTGTCTTCTTTGTTGAAATTTATATTTTTCGTACAGTATATAGTAGTTTTTAATGTGTTATTATTGCACTGTAGTTTAATCGAAGCATTTTTTATTTCGGATTTTAAATAATCGCTAATATCTTGTAATTCGTAGGTGCCTTCTGGTATTTCGATAACTTCATCGGTGCCATAAAATAACTTGTTGTTCCTTTTATCGATGTTTGGTATAGAATTAAACGTTGAGAAATGCAATAATGCACACTCATACTGACCGTCTAATTGTAGTGTGTTGGGATAGTAGGTTGATAAATCTGAAGAGTTGCCAGTTATCGACAAAGTGAGAGACATCTTGATAATGATTAAAATAAAACAAAGTCATAAAATTTATATAATTTTATTTTTCCAAAAGTTCCACAGATACTCTAAACATAAGTGTCCGCAATTTACAGCATCGAATTTCTGATATCTTGTATAGTTATAGGTAACATTACAATTTTTAAAATACTGCATTAATTCTAATGGCGGTTTCAAATCCCCATAACTATCAAAATATTCACAATAATTATTTACTTTGACATAAGCTACCCAATGCGTACCTTCATTTTTTGAGTCGTCTAAATTAACGATAGCACATTCGACCCTCTTTGGTATTCTTGGTAACCGATCCTTCATGTATACACCACGAAAGTGAGGTAAGTCGCGACCATATTTTTGAATATCTAAATTAGTTAAAGGTCGATTAGGTAGCTTATTCAGTTTTTTGATAATTTTATAAATAAACCTTTACCATTTTTATGAGGTTTGATGTACAAGCCTTTGCCTAATGCTAAAGCCTCCATAGTTTTATTATGTCGTTCGGTTTCTTGCAAGCTTTTTTGAGCTGCTTTATAATTGTTGACAGTTTTGGCAATACCCGCTGCTCCACCGGCTAAAGTACCTAATGCCGATAAACCCGCGAATATTGGGATTAAAGGCAAAATTCCTCCAGTCTTTGGTATGGGTATAATTCGAGGTATTCGTACATTTGCAATGCCGGGAAATAATTTTCTTGCAGCAGAGTAAGCGGCATTAATGAGAGTCTTACTATCCTTAGATTTCAGTTTCTTAATTTTTGATCTTATTTTTGATACAAAACGGTTAAATGTTTTAATTCCGGCACCAGATTTTAGTTTAGCTTTCATCACTTTGCTCACTAACCACGAGCTAAGTTTCTCTCCCTTGCCTACGTCTTTTGATGCAAGCCTTTGTTTGGCCATGTTTAGCAGCTGCAAATCTGCTTTATGACGGTTGGACAAATCTGTGTGATTCTGATATGCAATATCGTGATGCATACAAGCTTCGTCCAACTTATTTACACCTCTGTCACCTCGAAGTAATCGTTTCTGAAGTTTTGTGCCCGGTCCGCAATAGTTGTAACCAGGTAAGTGAAGTTCAAATGGTAAATTATTAATAACACTGTTAACTAGTCCACCACCTTGCATTGCTTAATGTTAAATGAAATAAAAATAATAAAATATAATATTTATGTTAATTAATATATCAATTTACTATTGACGCTTTGTCGATCCAGCTGTTTTCTTCATTGCTTAAACCCAACCATTTTACAAACATTTTATTCCCTTTTCTTTTTAAAATTTTTTCAATCAAATAAACACCGGGTTGGTGAGACTTTTGAAGCTCCTGTTCATAAAATGTTCCTAATATTGCTTGTTTTCGCTGATCTTCTAGGTGATACGTTACTGGTAATGTATCGTTAACTTTTTTTATGATAAATAATTCTGTTGTCCAATTAGGAGTATAGCCCTTTTTAAAAATATGTTTATATTTACTAATACGAACATTGTCACCAACTTTGAACTTAGGTCTGCATCGAACGGGTAATCGTTTATGTGAATTTCTAATATTGTCTTTTATTATTAACTCATTGCGTTTATTAACTTCTATCGGTTTATATTTAATAGTGCGATGTTTTGTGTTGTTATATGTTTTCATAGTACTTTCCAATACCAAACCAAACCACTTGTAATTTCCATTTAGACTGAAACATTTATATAACTTATTTTTGATAGTTTTTATCAATCTCTCTACAATTGATGCCTTCTTTGTTGAAAAGGATGAGTAGTGATTAATATTATGCTTCTTCATGAACGCTTGAAAAGTTGTGTTATAAAACTCCTTGCCGGCGTCAGTTTGCAAATTACCTGGTACGCGATTGCTTAGTTTAAGTATACGTTGAAAAGCATGAGTAACATCAAGTTTATTTTTTGATTTTAGCGGTTCTGCCCAAGCAAACTTCGAAAAACAATCAATCACCAATAAAATATAATTATAACCACTGTTGTAATTTCTCAAAGCTTGCATATCCATGAGGTCAGCTTGCCATAAGTCATCGACTCCCTTTAAAATTACAGAACGCCTGAGAAAATTTTTTCGTGCCGCTTTATGTATTTCATTCACAATTTGTAGTTTTGACATTATAAAGATTTTTTAGACGATAGTACTTTATCTATATCCGCTTTAGTGTAAAACTTGTCATCTAAATGAGTGAAAGCTTCAGACAACTTTGCTTTTAAAGTATTTTGAGTTTCTATCATGATTTGGGCACGTAATACACCTATCATTTGAAATAAATCCTTTTTTATTTTCGCTGTTATTTGATCTATGTATTCCTTATTTACTGCATCGTCTGGTTCTTGTGGAGATCTGATCCCTCTAAGCCTCACTGTTTTCAAATCAAAATCACCGCTTTCTGATTTTAGTAATGCATTGTCATTGAACTCCAGTAATTCTGATAAACGCAATCTCTTATGAATATAATGCCCAAATTTGTCCACATTCATGTTTAAGGTGTAATATACTGAAAGGTCTGAAGTAAAATGAAACAAGGAGACTTGATAACATATTATTTATTTATTAATAATTTTACTTTCACGTAACTCTTCAATTATAGATATTATTTCATTGTCAAGTCCGGTGTTACCAGCATCGCGAGATGCAATTAATAATTTTAACCTTTCTACTAGTTCATTGGGGTCGTCCCAATATACGAAATCCGTGTTCTTTCGCCATAATTTAGTTAAAGGTAAACCTTTTCCTGTTGACTGGCTACAGCTCTGATTTTGTAGTTTGAAAAGAGGTTTAATAACTTGCAAATATTTTTGACCTTTATTACTTTTAATTGGTTTACTTGGGTCAAAGTCTCGACGATGTGCATTTGTATCAAGTAACATTGATTTATAATGCTGCATGTCATTGTTTGTAATCAAACTTAAATCAATGTCCTTGTTAAGCAACAAATTCTTCAAACCAAGCGTTTTGTGGTATTTGTGTCCTCCTACAGTGATGTATTCGTCACCGATCGTTATGGCAGCAGAACCTAACATTAATTTTCCGCGCTCTCTCCGAACGCCATACGGTACCTCAGTTAGCGCTTCTGAAGATAATGACCAAGACGTTGTATCGCGTTCTTGATTGTTATCAACCAACGATTGGAATGAAGAGTCACTAGAAATATTAGATTCGTCACTTTCGTCGTAATCATCTTGCGCCGACTCTTTTTTCTGCAAAGTCTGATTCAAAAACGGAACATCAGTTTCCTCATTTTCTATGCTACGCAAAGACGCAGTTTGATTGTTGGATAGTAAGTTGAGCGATTCCGTCACAGGCTTAAAAACTGATTCCAGTGCTTGCTTATTGTCTATCTCAATATCCTTCATATTGCGTACTTTTTTCTTTACAGCTTCTGCAGCTTCGACAATTTGTCTTTTTAATGATTTATCCATAATGATATGACGGTTCGTTATCGAATAAGGGTCGCGCAAAGAATAATAACATCGCAATGACGTGCGGTCTTAAATATACCTATGTTCTCAATCAAACACTACAAAAGTGTCAAATTTATTTCTGTAACATCCATTGTTTTTAGAACATTCTTTATTAATCACTACGTAATTAATAATAATAATAAATCATTTTATTTCGGACAACTATGAGATCCATAAATTGTTAGTAACAGGTTTGCACTTAAACACTATTGTTAGTAACTTAACTACAGACAAATTAATAACTAACTTAAATGTCTTCTCACCAATTGCCTCACTATGGTGGAGGACGTATCGGCCGCCACAGCTTTCAGGATGCTATTGTGACTGCCTCTTATTCTACTCAGGAGCGAGGCTGTTTTCTTGCGGATGATCGCATGAAAGCCATCAGTATGGGCTACCGCAAACATTTCTGAGGCACTGCAAAAACGAGGCAATCGCAACAGCATCCTAAAAACATTATTATATTGGACGCGCAGAACATCCAGCGATCTTTTCGAATAGTTGACCCAAAGACCACCGGTGTAAAAACTCTGACAATATGCTTTAAAAAGCGTTATCTTTACTTGGTCAGTACACCGGGCAAATCTTCGTGCCAACATATTACCCCTGACCGCCAGAGCTCTACGCTCCCGTTCAATATCAACATGGTCACTGAGGTCGTCGGTAAGGAAATGCCCAAGATATTTGAACTTTTTCACTCTACGTATTGGTGTTCCGTTTATGGCAAGTTCGAGTGTACTATCCCTGCACTTACCAGCGACCCCAAAGACCATGTATTCACACTTTTTAGCATTATATATCAGTCCATGTGCAGCAGCGAAGGTCTCACATACCTTAAGCATCTCTAGGATCGCTCCCGGCGACGGCCCCAGCAGCACCATGTCATCCGCATAGCTGATGTTGTTGCAACTAACACCATTTACCCTGCATCCGACACGCATGCTGCTAAGCTCGACAATGAGGTCATTAACATATAGGTTGAAGAGCCGGGGAGACGAAAGACCACCCTGCCTCACCCCGCACTCCAACCCATATGACTCCGAGAGTGCATTGGACCATTTAACTCGGTTCGTTTGGCTACGATACCAATACTGCAGTACACTGAGCAGTTCCTCCGGTATACCCGTACTCCTCAACCTGCTCCAAAGCACGTCGTAAGAAACGAGATCAAACGCCTTGGAGAGGTCAAGGAAGCACGCGTACACCGGCGTCTTACGGTCAGTGTAGTATTTAACGGCATGCTTGACACCCAGGATGGCGCTTTCGGTCGATAGTCCAGGACAAAACCCAAACTGTGCATCGTGCAACTTAATATATTGGGCCAAGTAAGAGTCAAGCATGCCGTCGAACACTTTAGCCATAACAGTTGCAAGAGAGATTGGGCGGTAGTTGCTTATATCCGAGATGTCTCCTGTCCTATTCTTCACGATGGGCACAACAATGGTCTTAATTAAGTCTTCCGGCAGATACGAATGGCTAAGACACATCGTATAGAACAAGGACAGTACCCTCGGCATATGTGAGCCTGCATATTTTAAATGTTCTATGCTAAGTCCGTCATGCCCAGGGGATTTGCCCCTACTCATACGACCTATCACCGACCTCACCTGCTTCGCGGTAAAGCGTAGCAGAGGCTCCTGCCCCTGGACATGAGAAACAAAGCCGATTCCCGACACTGAGGGGCCCAGTGGAGACCTTACTTTGAAATGGTCCCTAAATAAGTTAGCAATGTCCCCATGCTCAGTAACACCCCCCACCTCAGCCGCAAGACCAGGCCTAGCCTCCAGCTTACCCGTGGACTTCCAAAATTCACAAAAATTGTTAGTAGCTCGTTGTTCTGCTAATACGTCCATTTTAATTTGATCCTGCCTATTTTGACAGTACCTAAGCCGGCTTTTGAAAATTTTACGCGCCTCGTACATTTGATAGTAAACATTTCCAGAGGTAGGTCGGTCGGCCAAAACCCAAAGCTTGAATCTAAGCCTGGCCTCACGGTGAGCGTCGCGAACATGTTTGTTCCACCCACATAACGGACTACCCCGCTTAGGTCTCCTGTGTGCTTCATAAGATTCCCTCGCCGCGCCACAAAGAATATCTACAATATTCTTGTACAACTTATCAAGAACAAGTTTGTGATCATCCAAACTGCATGACCCATGACTGCACACCTCAAACTCCTGCGGGAAGTCTACCTCCCGCAGTTTATTAGAGCACATGTCATGGTAACTTTCGATCTCGGACTTATTCCTGACGCCCCACATAACAGCACTGCGGGGCTTTTTAATTAAAAGGCTCACTCCAAATTTTTGAACACATTTCACGAAATTCAAGCCACGTGATGTCTGTGTTGACATGCTCTTCGTAAACATGTTTCAAATTAATTTCATCTTGTTTAAAAAGTATTATTAAATTTGCATTATCTCTTACCAACTGTTTAGGAATTTTACTATAAGTTTGGTTTAGATAAAAACAATCGATGTATTTGTGTCGACCCATGGCAAAGTAATCTCGCATGTTACTTTGATTTTCACAAGCAACGTCATCAAATATAAACACAGAATTAGGTTTTGCATCCTGAACACTCAATACGTCCTCATTTCCCTGATATTTCTGAAGTGAAATACTTGGAACCTGTTGTAGAACTCTTTCCAAAAAAACATACTTCGGTTGGTATAAAGTTTTTGAATAAACATAAACGTTTTGAAACTTTAAGCCGTTTTCGTGTATGAGAAGACCAATGAGTAAATTTGTTTTGCCACAATTGAATGGCCCGCAAATGATGCATCGTATTACATTAGGTAATAATTCACTATGACGAGCACGAGACTTAGGCAAATCATCGCAAATTGTGTTAACGTGCAACGATTGCTGTTGTTTTACAAATTTCATGATCAATATGTATTAGAGTTGAACGTGGAATGAGAGAAAGCGTTCATGACATTATCATTTAAACTGGATTTACTAAAATATAAAAAATACTACACGGCGGCAAAAATAGAATATTTAATAAACAGTCAATTTAACAAATTACTACATAATTTAATACGATATGTAGTTGACTTCATATTTACGATTGTAACTTGATAAAACGATTGTGTATAATTAGGTATTCTAAATCGATGTACCATGGTAAACTGAACAGGTATATCGATTCTTCATTATTGAGCACCCTGAACCACTGTGTCAGTCAAGTCGATTGTGTATTATTGGGCATTCTGAGGCACTGTCACTGACAGGAGCGAAGGCGCGCCTTCGCTGCTGGTGAGAGTGGCTCAGAATGCCCAATAATATACTACTGGTGTGCTGCACCAGCCCGAAGATCGAAGGTCGTTGAAGACTACCTAAAACATAAAGTTGAGTATGAAACGGAAGCAGCCAAGGACATCGTCGAGAGTTGGAAGAACTTCTGCGCAAAACAAGACAGAGAAGGGGTTTGGGAAGGGATATACCGGGTGATAGGGAGGACCAAAGGAAGGGGAGAAGATCAGCCACTGGTGAAGGAAGGGCAGGTGCTGGACGCGAAGGGCTCGGTAGAACTATTGGCAAACACTTTTTACCCAGAGGACCACACAAGCAGCGACAGCATATGCCATCAGCTTATTAGGGAAAAGGCCGACGTTGTGAATGATGGAGAACACGATAATTCGTGCGATCCACCATTCACGGCGTCTGAACTGATGGTGGCGTGCAGGTCATTCAGCGCCAAAAAAGCCCCAGGAGCCGACGGCTTCACCGCCGATATCTGCTGCCAGGCCATCGAAAGTGCCCCCGAGACGGCCCTTGCACTCATGAACGGTTGCCTAAAGAGTCACCACTTCCCCGAAGTCTGGAAGGAGGTGATTGTGGTCGTGCTTAAAAAGCCAGGCAAAGGAGATTACAGCACCCCAAAGGCGTACAGACCGATTGGCCTTTTGCCAATACTAGGCAAAATATATGAGAAGATGTTGGTGGCCCGCCTCAAATTCCACCTGATCCCAAGGATGAGTACTCGCCAGTACGGGTTCATGCCCCAGAGGAGCACGGAGGACTCCCTCTATGCTCTAACGCAGCACATACGCAACAAGCTGGAGCTTAAGAAAATAGTGGTGCTGATATCGTTGGACATAGAGGGAGCCTTCGACAGCGCCTGGTGGCCAGCTATAAGAGTCCGTCTGGCTGAGGAAAAGTGTCCAGTCGGACTGAGGAGGGTCATTGACAGTTATCTCAGGAATAGGACGGTCAAAGTCAGATACGCAGGTGAAGAGTACTGCAAAGCTACAAATAAGGGTTGCGTCCAGGGTTCCATAGGAGGACCAATATTTTGGAATCTCTTGCTGGACCCGCTTCTTAAAAGCCTGGAGGCTGGGGGTGTTTATTGCCAGGCCTTTGCGGACGACGTAGTGCTTGTCTTCGATGGTGACACATCGCTGGAGATCCAGGGACGTGCCAATGCCGCTCTCGAACATGTTCGGGAGTGGGGCGTACAAAACAAGTTGAAGTTTGCGCCTCAAAAAACCAACGCAATGGTTATAACTCGCAAACTAAAATATGACACCCCACGCCTGAGCATGGGCGGGACCGACATTGCCTTGTCCAAAGAGATCAAAATCCTGGGTGTCATCATCGACGATAAGTTGACGTTCAACGCGCACGTCGCAAACGTCTGCAGGAGGGCGATAGGCATCCACAAGCAGCTTACTAGGGCGGCAAAGACCAGTTGGGGTCTACACCCTGAAGTTATCCGAATAATATATGTGGCCACCGTAGAGCCGATCGTCTTGTACGCCGCCAGCGTATGGGCCCCGGCCGTTGGAAAGCTGGGAGTCAAGAAGCAGCTGGGAGCAGTACAGCGCGGCATTGCGCAAAAACTGTGCAAGGGATACCGGACGGTATCCTTGAACTCTGCGCTAGTGCTGGCTGGGATACTGCCTCTCGACCTCCGCGTTCGCGAGGCGGCATCGTTATACGAGGCCAGGAGGGGGGTGCCCCAGCCAGCGCTTGGTGACAGGAGAGTTGAACAACCGGTTTCAGCAATGGAGGCTCCACACCCTGCGGAGCGCGCTGAGCTGAAGCTCGTAAGCGTGGTAAACCAGGAGCAAATTGATGCCGAGAACGAACTTGAGGTTCGTATCTTTACGGACGGGAGTAAGATTGGGGGCAAGGTTGGGGCTGCTCTCTCCATTTGGAGGGGCGATGCCGAGACCAAAGCTCTCAAGCTTGCTCTCCCACACTATTCCACTGTTTACCAGGCTGAGCTTCTGGCAATATGCGTCGCAACCAGGGAGATTCTCAAGCACAGTGCGCAGTCGTTTGGAATCTTCAGTGACTCGATGGCAGCCCTCCAAACCATACAAAACCACGACCGACATCACCCACTGGCAGTGGAGGTAAGGGCCAATATTAGGTCCATGACTACCCAAAACAAGGAAATTACCTTGTTTTGGATCAAAGCTCACGCCGGACTGGTTGGAAACGAGAGGGCGGACGAATTAGCCAAAAGAGCCGCTGAAGGTTCCAAACGAAAGCCTGATTACGACTTGTGCCCAGTCTCGTATGTTAAGCAATGCATCCGCGCGGTGACATTGGACGAGTGGAACCAGAGGTACTTATCCGGAGAAACTGCTTCAGTGACCAAATTGTTTTTCCCGGATGCGGTGGCGGCTTACAAGACAATCAGAAAATGTAAAATAAGCAACATAGTCACGCAAATCATGACGGGGCACGGTGGGTTCTCGGCGTATTTGAACCGGTTCAAGTGCAAACAGAGCCCATCGTGCATCTGTGACCCTGATGTCGACGAAACGGTGCCACATATACTATTCGGCTGTCCTGTCTTTGACAGAGAAAGGCTGGAGGCCGAGCAAGTACTCAACACCAAAATTGACGCCGAAAACACTTGCCAAATAATAGCGGGCAAGAAACGAGAGATCTTCTTGGAGTATTGCGTAAATATCTGTGAAAAGGTCGTTAAAAGAAACAAAAGTGCATAAGTAAAGATGTTTACATAATATAATGTAATATATTAATGGTAAGCATTGGAAATAAGAATTATAATAATAAGTAATTGTAAGCGTAATCAATAAGAAAACTAATACTCGAGTAGCCCAAAATTTTTAAACCTATGTAAAAACAATAGAAATAAGTTGGAATAAGATAATTATGTAAGATGAATGTTAAACGTGCTGCTGTGTCTCCCGTTGTAAAATAAGATATTATTTAACTAGTTGTAAGAATAATGTTAAGAATGTTGCAAAAATTAAAAAGTATTCATGTAATGTTCAAGTTCAAGTTCATAGAAACAATATAAAAACCTGTACTAAACTATAGAGTAACCACATAATGTATTAGTATTAAGACGTAGAATAAGAAGCCTGTAAAAAATATATAAAAGCCTACTTGTTGTTTTTTCCCTGTTGAAATGAAATAAAGATAAAATAGCAGAATAGATAGTAGATATAAGGGCGTCCTACCCTTAAGAAAGAAAGATGATCGAATGCTAGAAAGATAAAGTATGCTGAATGAAAGTACGAGAGGAATAATTGCGAGAACTGGAATGAATGTTGTTTGCTTAGTATAGACTCCGATTATGTTGGAGATAGGAGAGAAAAAAAAAAAAAAAAAAAAAAAAAAAAAACCTAACCTAACCTTTTTTTTTTTTTTTTTTTTTTTTGATAACGCTGGAAAAAAATGCATTACGCATACCCGCCCATCGGGGGAATGGACGGGCTATGTGGGACTCCCCGGGCAAGCCCGGTATACCCACTAAAATAAACCAGCGCACTCCCGCATCGTCTGTGTGGAGGAGGACTGGGAAACCGGCACAGCCTTTACGCCCAGTCCTCCGCCGACGACTGCCCACCATAATGGCGGGCCCCGCACGCCCCTCCCTCAGTGGAGGGGCCCGGGAATGACCGTGAGTGATCGGCCATTCCCGCCCGACGAGGGTGGTGATTGTGCAATGCAGACGACAGGCGCCCCCGCACCTGCCGCCCGCTAATCACCACCAGGGGGTGGGCGCAGGCGATCGTACAACCGCCCTCTCCCACCCCCACCGCTGCCTCCTTTTGCGACATGGCGTCCTCGCAAAAGGAGGCAACCGCCGCCCAGGCCTCCCCGCCCCCCAGCATGGATTTACCACACCGGGAAGCGAGAGGACCTGCCAAACACCTCAGGGCACGGCGCAGCTACGCCCCCGCTGGGCACACCTAGACGGTGTGCCGCGCCGTACCCTCCACCGCACTGGACCCAACGGTCCCCTCCTATGCGGCATCTGGCCAGAATCCGCGAAGGCCAGATGCCGCCCTCCGCGTGTGCGGCGAAGCGTCAAGAACGACACTCCGCCGCCTCCTCCAACCATTGACTTGTCCCTGCCGACCATCCCACGTCAAAAGAGGGTCGGCAACGACAAGTCACACCCTCCTCTTGGGCCCACCTCCCGCCCCCGAACCGCGGCCACTCCCACCCGCAGGAGAGATTCCGGGCTGCAGAGCCAGGTGCAGAGCGGGCAAAGCCCGGATGCAGAGCCGGGCAAAGCAGGGTGCAGAGCTGGTCAGTGCACTCGGGGAACTCAAACCGCACGAGTACCGAGTGCAAAGCCAGGTGCAGAGCGGGCAGAGCCGGTCACTGCAGAGCCGGGCAGTGCAGGGTGCAGAGCTGGGGTGCCCCGGGCGTTCCCCCCCGCAGGGGAAGGCGGCCCGCCCAGAGGCAAGGAAGTGAGCCCCACCGCTTACCTACCAAACCTAACCTACCCCACCCACCCCAACCTACCTACCCAGCCTACCCCTTCGTCGCGTCTGGAGTGTCCTCTGCTATTCAGAGAAACACCCAGAGCGACGAGTCCCCCCCTACCCCCCCGTCAGGTATTCGCCACCGCCAACAAGAACCCACGAATGGGAAGTTATTGACGGTGTCCAGGGTGCACCAGCCCAGCGGGTTGCTCTTCCCCCCGGACGTATCCGAAAGAGACCAGCAACCAACTAGGCCAACGTGGAGGTTACCTGACCCGCACCCCAACCTAACCTTTTTTTTTTTTTTTTTTTTTTGTTCTCGCTGGGAAAAAATGCATTACGCATACCCGCCCATTGGGGGCATGGGGACGGGCTATGTGGGACTCCCCGGAAAGTTCCGGTATGCCCACTAAAATAACCCAGCGGCACTCCCGCATCGTCTGTTTGGGGGAGGACTGGGAAACTGGCACAGCCTTTACGCCCAGTCCTCAGCCGACGACCGCCCGCCTTTACAGCGGGGCCTTCACGCCCCTCCCTTAGTGGAGGGGCCCGGGAACGACAGCGAGTGCTCGGCCGTTCCCGCCCGACGAGGGTGGTGACTCGTGCAATGCGAGCGAAGGCGCCCCCGCGCCTGTCGCCCGCTAGTCACCACCAGGTGGTGGGAGGAGACGATTGTACAACCGCCTTCTCCCACCCCTTCTTCGCCTGCGGAGCGGCGGCGCGAGAGGATCATCCTCCCGCGCACGCTCCGCCGCCTCCTTTTGCGAAATCACGACCTCGCAAAAGGAGGCAACCGCCGCCCAGGCCTCCTCACTCCCCAGCATGGAGTTGACCACACTGGGAAGTGAGAGGTCCTGCCCGATCACATCTTTCAGGGCACGGCGCAGCTCAGCCCAGGCTGGGCACACCTCGAGGGTGTGCTGCGCCGTGTCCTCTGCCGCACCGCAGTCGTGGCACGCCGGGGTTTCCTCCCTCCGGATCCGGTGCAGGTGCGTTCCGAAACAACCATGTCCGGACCACACCTGCACCAAACGGAACGAGAGGAAACCATGTGGCCGCTCTAGCCAGCCTTGCAAGACTGGACCGAGCGCGTCCAGCGTCCGGCGTCCAAAGGCGGCGGTGGCGAGGTCCTCCGTCCAATGGAGGACGATGGCGTCCCTCGCCTCCCGCCGCACTGCCTCCCTCTCTTCCGCGGCGGGGCGCTCCCCGAGCGCCTTCCGCCGCGCCGTCCAATCGTACACTCTGGCGAGCACCCATGCCTCCAACTCCCAGGGAGGGGTGCCCGCCAGAGCGCATGCCGCCGAGAAACCCACCGAGCGGTAGGCCCTCGCCACCCGCAGTGCAATGGCCCTTTGGGGCCTGCGGATGGCGGTCGCGTTCTCCCTCCTGTGGAGGGAGTCCGCCCAGATGGGCGCCCCGTAGAGGGCCATACTTCGCAGGATGCCGGCATAGAGGCGCCGGCATCGATCCTTCGGCCCTCCCAAGTTTGGGAGGAGCCATGAGAGGGCGTCCGCGGCTTTCAGCAGGCGCGTCGACAGCCCGCTGAAGTGCGGGCCGAAGCGCCACCTGCTGTCTAGTACGAGGCCCAGATACTTCATCTGGGCCCCGACCCCTATCCGGACGCCCTCCACGACAATGTGGGCGTTCGGAGGGCAGCGCTGCCGAGGCCCGTGAAAGAACACGGCCTCGGTCTTGTTCAGCGCTACCCTCAATCCAAGCTGGCGGATCCTACCTGCCACCAAGGATCCGCCAGCCGAGGCCAAACAGGCCGCCTGACCAAAGTCCCTCCCCCGGGCAACGAGGAGAGTGTCATCCGCGTAACAGATGACACTCGTGCCCTGGAGGAGGGTGCCCCGCAAGAGCCAGTCGAATGCGATGTTCCACAAGGGGGGCCCTAGCACCGACCCCTGTGGAACACCGCACTCCGCTCCGTAGCGCCTGATCCTGGCCGTCTTGTCCGCCAGGAGGACCTCTCTGTCCTCCAGGTAGCTGGCCAGGATCGCCCGCAGATATGGAGGCACTCCGTGGTACCGGAGTGCCTCCAATATGGTCGAGTGGGGCACTGAGTTGAAGGCGTTGGCGATGTCGAACGACACCGCCAACACTCCGTCCCCCGACTCAAACGCCTCCTGCACATGGCCCCTGAGTAGGGCCAACGCGTCGACCGTCGAACGCCCACGTCGAAAACCGAACTGGGCGTCCGACAGGTCCGGCCCTACCTCCCGCAAGTGGCTATTTAGCCGGGTGGCGATGATCCCCTCGAACAATTTACCGACCTCATCGAGCAGAACGATAGGCCGGTATGCCGAGGGGGAATCCACCGGGCGTCCCTCCTTCCGAAGGAGGCACAACTGCCCTTCCTTCCACAGTTTCGGGAACCTCCCAGCCGTCAGACACGCGCTTAAGAGGTCCCGAAACCGATCCTCCATGAGGGACGCCGCGATGGCCACCACCCGTGTGGGGACGCCATCCGGTCCAGGGGCCGTCTTCTTCGCGCGGAGGGACAGAACCCCCGCGCGAAGTTCCTCCGCCGATACTGGAGGGACCTCCTCCTCCGGCGAAGCCACTCCCCCCCCCAGTGGGGGGTTCATCGTTGGTGGGGCGAACTCGGTCCTGCGCGGAAACAGGGACCGGACCACCCCATCCAGCAACGCCGGCTCCAGGGTCTCCGTGACTGGGGGACCAAAGGGGCGCAGTTGGTTCCGCGCCGCCTTATATGGCCTCCCAAACGTATCCCTGTCGAGGCCCTCCAGCATCTCGGCCCTCGCCGAGTCCTTGGCGGCGCACATAGCCGCCTTGAGGACCGTCTTTGCCTCTAGGTAAGAGGCGTAGAGGCGGTCCTCCCCGGCCTGAGACCGGGTAGTGCGCCGCCGACTCCGCGTGTAGGCCCTCCTGGCCGCCACGCAGGTGGCCCGTAGCCCTGCCAGCCCCTCCGACCACCAGTACACGGCGGCGCGACGGGGAGGCGGACGGCGTGACCGAGGCATGCTGGCGTTGCACACCTCGGTCAGGGACGCCCTGAGCTGGACCGCTGCCGCATCCACGTCCAGGACCGGCTCGACAGGAGGTGAGAGCCAGTCCTGGAGAAAGGCTGCCTCCTTGGCTGCCTCCCGGTCCAGGCGGGTGAGAGCCCACAGCTGGAAGGGAGATTGGCCCGAGCGGGCCGTCCCCCCCCGGGGGCCGGTGGAGATGTCGAACCGCACGTATCGGTGGTCCGACAAGGTCTCCACCGTCTCCACCCGCCAGTTCACAACGCGGGCGGCCAGGGCAGGGGTGGCAAACGAGACGTCTACCACCGATCCTCCCTGTTGCCGCACACACGTGTGGACCGCCCCCCTATTGAGGAGGGACACGCCGCACGAGGCCGCCCAAAATTCGACGGCGCGTCCCCGGACGTTGCAGGAGGCAGCCGGGTTGCCCCAAGCCTCCGACTTGGCGTTGAGGTCGCCCAATATGGCGACCTGGCGTGGTGCCGCCCTCCCGGCGACTGCCGTAAGGACTTCGAGGAAGTCCTCGAAATCCCTTAGAGGGCGGTTTGGGGAGAAATAGACCCCCACCAGGGCCGTATCCCCCCCCCCACGCGGCGGCCACGTATCCCGGTCCCCTCTCTAAAAGCGAGAGGGGAGGAGAGTCCGTGGAGGACCGCGCCACCAACGCCACCAAGCCGTCCCGGTCGCCCAGCCAGGTACTGGGGACCGAGTAAGGCTCGGCGACAACCGCCACGTCCACCAACCACTCGGCCATGATCTGCGTTAGCAGATCCTGGGCCACCCCGCAGTGGTTGGTGTTCGCCTGGAGGATGCGATGTTCGACTGGCATTAATCGGACATCGCACCCCCCTCCTCCTCAGCCAGGCCGGCAGCAGCCGAAAGCCCTTCTTCCGCCACGGCGGCGGTAGCGGCAGGCTTTCTCGGCGCCTGTGCTTTTCCCTTCTTAGGGGGAGGATAACACATCCTCCCCTGCATGATGTGCCCTGCCGGGCGGCCAGCGGCGGCACACACAGCGCACCGTGGCGCGGCGGCCTCGCACGAGGCGGCTTTGTGGCCCTCCCCGCCGCAGCGGTAACAGCTCTCCGTGCGGTCTACCGTGGACGGGCACAGGGCCCGGGTGTGTCCGACCCCAAAGCACCTGTAACACCGTAAGGGCTGTGCCTCAAGTGCCCGGACCGCACCCGAACTGAAGCCGACCCGGAGCCATCCTTTGTCAAGGACGGCTTTGGCAGCGGCGACTGGGCACTCCAGGCGAATGGTGCCCATGCCGCCGCGACCGGGCCTGATATTCCGGGCTCTCACCGCCGCGGCACTACAGCCCCCTACTGCTGCCAACACCGCCACCACCTCCTCCTTGGTGACGGTGTCGTCGAGGTCGGTCACCTCCATGGTCACCGTCTTCACGGGCCGGGCCACCTTGGCCGCGTCCGCGATGACCTGTTGCAGCTTTGCTGCGAAGAGGTCCGCGTGTGCCCCACCCTCGGCCCCCGGGAACTCGAATATTCGAGCCCCAGCCTGCGTCCGGCGGCATGAGACCTTGCCGATCCCTAGTTTGGTGGGATCGGCATTCGCACGCGCCCGCATCATTACGGACGCATACGTCTCACCCCGCTCCGCAGCCTCCGTGGTGAGCGTCACCACGACGGCTGCGGTCTTTGGAGGAACCAGGTTCCTCTTGGCGCCGGCTGGGGGGGAACTTTTCCCCTTCCCCTTCCCCTTTCCCTTTCCCTGCGCAGTCGACTGCAACCGGCTGGAAGGGTTGGTGGCGGGGACGGCTGGGGGGGAGCTTTTCCCCTTCCCCTTCCCCTTTCCCTTGCCAGTCGACTGCGACTGGCTGGGAGGGGTGGTGGCGGGGATGGCAGGGACGGCCGCTGCCGCCTTTGTGGCCTTACCCTTCCCCTTCCCCTTGCCGACGACCCTCGTCCAGCCCTGCTGGTTGGTCGGGGTGGTGGAAGGGAGAAGGGGGTCCTCCTCCCTGTTTGAGGTCGGCGCCGGCCCACCCTTCCTCTTGTCCGAGGCAAGCGGCAGCCGGTAACTCTTCTCCGGCAGCAGCCGGTCCTCAATGCCTGCTAGGCAGGCTCGGACGAAGTCCCGCTCCTCCATTATGACCTTGCGGATGGTGTCCTCAAGGTCGGAGGAGGCGGAACCCTCTGCCGCAGGTCTGGGCTCGGATTGGGTTGGCCGGGCCGTGGCTTCAGCCAGCTTAAGATGCAGCTGGCTAACCTCCGACTGCAGGCGATCGACTCTCACCTGCAGTTGCCGCGCTTCGTCAGTCGCCTTGCGCTGCTATGCTCGCGGCCCGGCATTTCAGGGACTTTTGAAAGGTGCCCTTTAGGTGGGAGGACTTAGAGGCGACCACTATAATCTCCTCTACGTCCTCCTCAGCCATCCGCTCCAGCTCAGTCATTGAGTGGTCCGCGTATAAAACGCGGGACGAGCCGTACCCGGACTTGGCCCGGGCGATTTGTGCCTGCTGCTCCTTGGCTGCCACCTGCTCCTCCAGGTCTTGCTGGAGCTGCTCCCGCCGAGCCAGGTCTAAATGACGTTGGGCGTCTGCGAGACCCACGTCGTGGGTGTCCGCCGCTGTCACCGGCTTTTTGGCCTTCGCCCTCATCGACTCTTTCGCCGAACCTGAGGCTGAGCCATCGGAAACCTCCTTGAGGTAGTACCTCTTCCGCGAACTTGAGCGAGAGTCGACCTCCATCGAACTCGCTCTCGACCTCGACACTACGGACTCGTTGTCGGACTCGTCCGCCCTTCCTCCGTAGAAAGTCCTACCTTCCTCCGCCGACGCTGAAGCGTCGCGCTGGCCCTGAGAAGGGCCTTTTGGTTGGCCCTGAGAAGGGCCTTTGGGTTGGCCCTTAGAAGGGCCTTTGGGTTTTAAAAAACGCCCGCGGGTGTCCCGCGCAGGTCGCTGAGACATAATAAAATAAAATAAAATACACCGCAATTCGTAACACTCAGACAATCAGATTCGCTACGATGCACAGTTCTCTTTGGCCGTACCCAGCCTGCCACTCCGTTACGGTGGTCAGGACTGGGACGTTTCCAGGGGCTACGACGTGGACGTAAGAACTGTGAGGGGAGCCCCCAACCTAACCTAACCTAACCTAATCGCCGGTAGCACTACAAATAGAATGAATGAAAACTTTAGGATGTAAAATTTTAGGAAGAGTGATCATTCGGATTACAAATCGTTAGGGAGAACAATTTCGGGTAAAGAACTTTAGGTGAGCCAATATGGACCCCAACTATCAGGTATGCCGTTGGAATTGATGGTACAAGTGGCAGAACCTGTTATTTTATTTAAGACTAGCGGACGCCTCGCGGTTTCACCAGCGTAGTTCCCATTCCCTTAGGAATACAGGGATAAAAATTAGCCTATGTCACCCGGGCATAGTGTAGCTTCCCAAAGGTGAATGAAATTTCGAAATCGGTCTTGTAGTTTCGGAGCCTATTCGGTACAAACAAACACACAAACAAACAAAAAAATCTTTCCGCTTTATAATATTTTATATTTACATTTATATTTATTATTTATTATTTTATATTTATATTTATTATTTATTATTTATTATTTATTATTTATTATTTATTATTTATTATTTATTATTTATTATTTATTATTTATTATTTATTATTTATTATTTATTATTTATTATTTATTATTTATTATTTATTATTTATTATTTATTATTTATTATTTATTATTTATTATTTATTATTTATTATTTATTATTTATTATTTATTATTTATTATTTATTATTTATTATTTATTATTTATTATTTATTATTTATTATTTATTATTTATTATTTATTATTTATTATTTATTATTTATTATTTATTATTTATTATTTATTATTTATTATGTATTATTAAAGATGCCATTTAATAGGCATAAGTTGTTTAACTCGCTACCTGGGGTATTGCTGACATACTTAGCTACTATTTGATCGCATATTCTAACAAACCTAGTCAAAACATTTGGAATCATCATCATCAATCACCCATTGAACTCCGGGACCATACGAAGGGTTTTGTAAATTGTATCCGGGTCTTGGGCCATATTTATGCTATTTATACTACTAATTTCACTATCACTATTTAAATCTCTACTGTTATCTATAGCACTCCAGCGAGCCGTACGAGATGCGGGCACCTGGGGATTGGAACTTCTCGGGTGAAAAATCTTGGAAGTTGGGTGGTTCTAGGACTAAGAAGGAAGCAACACAAGAACAATTCAAGTGTACTCACAAATATTTCATCTCTGGTTCTCTCGTGAATCGAAGTCTGGATTCTCCTTCCGGCACTGCAGCTGACCGTAGATTCGGATATTCAGCACCGGGGCGCGATAGCCACCCAGGCGATAGGCGTACGCGTATTTCGATATTAGAGATCCCTAAAGCTTGCGAACCGGCCCGCGAATACCCTACCGACTGAGCCAATTACGTTAGCTGCAATCGGAGGATTAAAAAAAAACAAAAATGAATTAACTTAATTTATTTTAAAATAAAAGAATTACATTAATTATCACTACAATTAGCCTAAGTGACTATTC
>CATKRY010000011.1:0-21773 GCA_949775005.1 Orthosia gothica | reverse complement strand
TTTGGGTCTCTTGCGGTTCAGATTCGATCACGCAAGAAAATCCTAATGAAATTATTGATAAATCTATTATATAAAATGAATCGCAAAATGTGTTGGTAAGCGCATAACTCAACAACGCCTGGACCAATTTGCCCAATTCTTTTTTTTTAAATGTTCTTTGAAGTTCATAGATGGTTTTTACGGTCAGAAAAATACTAATAATTGCCGGAAAAAAAATAAAAACAGCCGTTTTCTTTTTCCCATACAAAAGTTTTCTAACTAAAACGTAGAGTCAATTTGAGCTTTATTGCTATTGTATAAGCTATTTTTGCCTTGTGTAGGGTAGGGTAGTGTAGGGTAGGGTAGGGTAGTGTAGCGTAGGGTAGTGTAGGGTAGGGTAGTGTAGGGTCGGGTAGGGTAGGGTAGTGTAGGGTCGGGTAAGGTAGGGTAGTGTAGGGTAGGGTAGGGTAGGTAGTGTAAGGTAGGGTAGGTAGGGTAGATAAATGTTTGTGTGTCAATTTGAGCTTTATTGCTATTGTATAAGCTATTTTTGCCTTGTGTAGGGTAGGGTAGTGTAGGGTAGGGTAGGGTAGTGTAGGGTAGGGTAGGGTAGTGTAGCGTAGGGTAGTGTAGGGTAGGGTAGGGTAGGGTAGTGTAGCGTAGGGAAGGTAGTGTAGGGTAGGGTAGGGTAGTGTAGGGTAGGGTAGTGTAGGGTCGGGTAGGGTAGGGTAGTGTAGGGTCGGGTAAGGTAGGGTAGGGTAGGGTAGGGTAGGGTAGGTAGTGTAAGGTAGGGTAGGTAGGGTAGATAAATGTTTGGTGTTTTTATGGCAAAACAAAGTTTGCCGGGTCAGCTAGTAAAATAATATAATTAAGTATGAAACGAAATACAAAAACAAATGATTTTTTACGGTGTTGTGTTAAAGGTCTACCTGGTTCTGGCAAAGGCTTCTTCAAGGGAACGTCCCTAGCCTGGTTGATAAGTAAAATCTGTGCATGGGCTGGCGTTATGCCTGGAAGGTGATATGGTGGGCAATTCTTTGTGTCCTTAAGGATGGCATACGTCGTGGCATAGGATCGCTGAAACAGACCATCATATAAAAAGGATAGTATCATTAAGGCTTTTGGTCTTTAATCAATTGATTTATTACAGCAAACAATCTTTAGACAATGAACGTTTGATCAAATGATTTGATATGACAAAAAATATAAGGCAAAATAAGATTTTTTGGGAATATAATACTTAAAAAATGCAATTTATTTTAATGTAGTCATTTATTTAATACAATTTTAAATTTTTGCAATGAACATGAAGCAATTTTGACGCGGTAGCAGCCGCCGAGCGCCAGATTTCCTCTTTAGCAAAGCAAGCATGCATGGTAGATTAATGGCAATTCGATAATTATGGTCAAGGAATTAGTCCAAGAGCGAGCGAAACGAGCTCGGGAGCTTAAGGCACCCCGACACGGATAGGTTAGGTTCGAAGGAGATGACATCATCTCCTTCATGTTAGGTTACTTTAGACCCTGAAGACAGAAATAAGAGTCCCGTCGACTTTGTTGCTTAAATAGTAATCGTACTTACAAATTGTAATTTAATATGTATATTCTGTGCAAATGACCTAAGAGGCAAATTTTTGTCATGGACTAAGCAATTAACTGAATAGAAACGGTAAATTGAAAACTGAGACGATACTAAATATATAACTTATTTTATTTTGCGTAAAATGTGTTATTCCAACTGAAATATTTGACTACATAGAAAGTACTAGTTGGTAAACAAGTTATTGTTTAAACGTTCACTTGCCAAACATTAGGTTTGCGTTACAATTATTTGTGAAGAGATTTTTTGCTAATTAATAATTAGGCAAATACAATTATGCGGAAAATTGTTTGGGAAGTGATAATTTGTCAATTTCTTTTCGATGAAACAAGGGTAACCCAGTCGAAACCACTACTAAAAGCTGATCATGAACAAAATGCGAATATAAACATGTTATAATATTCTACCAAGTAAAAATTTAACCAAATGAAATCGTGCGTACTAAAATCATTACAAATATTGCATTGGTATATACGATACAATACGGCAGGATCCCGCTTCGATTGCGTGAAAGTCTAAAATTTACCTTTAGAAAGTGCTAGCTGGATAAAACTAAGTGAAAAAAGTGTGTCATGCTCTGCCGCAGAGCCACCATGTTAGAAACCGATCTATTATATCTTAAAATGATGTACGCCAAACGTACATAATGTACGTAAATCGTTATAGCTGTACGTGCATTAGGTAATGATAAAATAGACATTGATTGTGGCTCTGCTGCAGAGCATACTCTCTAGCAGAGCCACACATAACATGTACTCAGGCAAGTTAAACGATACTGTTTTTTGATGAAAACTGTTGTACGAATAGTGTTTATTGCGTACGTGTTGCAAAATATCATTTTTAAACAGTGGTTTTATTTATTTTAACTTTACAAAAATGTTCATAGAAAGCGCTAGGTTATTTTGTGTACCTATTGTCAACGAGACCTCTAGACGACACCACCTGGGGTGTCTTTTCACCTTAATGAAGTTCTAAACTAATCACATACATTTAGCGTAGTCGGTGGTGGTGTAGTTACAAAAAAAAAAAATGTGGACGATACCCCAGCGGTGTCGGTGACAATACATAGGTTAGTAGTTAGGCGCCGCCATCTTACGGGTCATTGTGAACTAATCCGCCGTTGACGACGGTTGTGCTACGGAGTATGAATTCTTGTTCCTTTCCGTAATAACACAATCAGTATGTATATTAATGCTTCTCATTTATTATTATTAGACTATATAACCCTATTACATACTGATAGACACATAAAATATAATTTTAGTGTCTCAAAAACATGAACGAAAATTAGTTGCGGGCTTTACTATAAAAGGCTTTTTCGCCTACCGACATCGCTTAGTATGCGATGGCGCGCTGGGGTGAGCAGACGTGTGTCTGTCAATACTATTTACATTTTACATAAAACTATCTACCTAAATGGTGACGTCTCGTCGCGAACAGACGCCTTAATGATTTTCAACTGCAGCAGCAGCTTTATGTCGTACGTAGGGTGGCTGTAAGTGACTCTATAATTAGAAGAAGGTTGAAGGAACGTGGACTGGTACCGCACAAGCCAGCAAATGTGCTGAAATTAACTTCAAACCATCGAAGAGCGCGCCTTAAGTTTGCCCGTGAGCACCTAAATTGGTCATACCTCCAGTGGATTAAAGTCCTCTTTTCTGATGAGTTTAAAATTATGCTGTATGGTAACGACGGAAGGAACAAGGTTTACAGAAGAGATCGAGAACGCTTTGCACAATGCTGTATTGAAGAAAAGGTCAGCTATGGTGGCGGTATAGTAAACTTGTAAAGCCTACTTAGGTCTGATAGTTTTCCTTTTATTTTTGTTATATATACTACTGCCGTGATTTTGCCGTACGTCTACCAACTTGAAACACTGTAGCCCATACAAGCATTTTATGAAATGAGACGAATCTAAGCGTAAGTAACATGTAGGAATAATTTCAGTCTTCCCTTCAAGGACCTAAAAACTGTGACTAGCATATTCCTTAGTTGATTTAAAAGTGGTAAAAGCCTTCACGCATGCTCCGATTAAAGCACTTGAGTCATCAGTGATTATTTCTTTTTGCTTAAACATATTATTAATCCAACTTTTTTTAACCACATATAAATAGTTTCTATAGTTTGACTTGCCGAAATCATCTGGGTTACTGGAACTGATGTGGTTGTTTTACTTAGGTACTGCCCCATATAAAAATAAAGGTTTTTCCTGATACCTATCAAAATAATTCGGGCTGCTGGGCCTCAGGTTCGGTATCGCCGGGAGACCATGGTTGAACGCTTGAACCTGTCCTTGAAGGCGGTCTCCGAATGGGGTGATGACAATCTGGTCAGTTTCAATGCTGCTAAGACCCAGGCGTGTCTTTTTTCCGCTAGAAAGACCCAATTTCACCCGGCTCCATCTTTCCATGGTGTAACTAAGCCGTTAACGGACCATATAGAACTTATTGGTGTTAAGTTGACATCGACCCTCAACTTCGCTACATTCATTGAGGCGAGAGCTCAGTTAGCTGCAAAATAGTTGGGGATTTTTGCAAAGGTGACTTACTCTTACGGTACTTCACTCCTGAACAGCTGCTCAACTTGTATATAGCGCAAGTTCGGTCATGCATGGCGTACTGCTCTCACCTCTGGGATGGATCTGCCAAATACCAGCTTGATGCACTTGTGTTAATTGACAGATGGGCCAAAATTCTTATTGGCAACGATGCACTGGTCGCGTCTCAAAGCTCCAGAGCCACGAAAATCGGCGCCGAGTTGCCAGCCTGTCGGTTTTATACTGCACAACCTGATTCCACCTAGCCCTTTCCATTATTGGAGTACAAGACGTATGGCCATGCGCCATCGGTACATCGTGGACATCCCTCCCATACGCACAAAGCGTTTTGCTAATACTTTCGTTGTGCGCACAGCTTAGGAGAGGAACTCCCTTCCGGAATCCTTGTTTCATGATAGCTACAACCTTGGGGTCTTTAAGTCAAGAGTGAATGGGTTTCTTTTAGGCAAGCGTGCTTCACCGTAGACCACATCATCGCTTATCATCAGCCGAGATAGTGGTCAAACGCGAGCCTATAGATCTTAAAAAAAAGAGTGCTTGATTTTCTTAAATATAGAACCAGTAGCATCAAGGCTTATTGCAGAATGCTGCGTTCGAGAAAAGTTTTCATAAGAAAATCGTTGTGATTCGGTCCAATAGTATACATAGAATGGATTTAGGTGAATATCTCGCACAACATTGTCATACGGGGGCATACATGTCATAATCCATAAAGCAACTTATACTATTTTATGGAAGTATTTCGACATATTGGTTGTACTTTTTGTGTTTTGCAAAGATTTTAGACTCGGTACAAAGGGCGGTTCTTTAGTAACATCATTTAATTTTGTGAGTGTTCGAAAGGAACCCTAAAATCACGACACAAAATGAAGTGCATCTTTATCTTTATGTTTTATATTCTTGCTTCCATTGAGTCTTATTTTAACCGTCTTGCCAAAAGAGAGGAGGTTCTATGTTCGACTTTGTTTGTTTTTTATTTTTAGTCTATGTTCTCCGATATCTACGTCAGTCATGGACCGATTTAATTTAATTTTTTTTTTGTTTGAAAGACCATGTTTTGAAATTGGTCCCATATTAATGTGGTGAAGATCTGGTGAAGAACTTCAGTAGTGTATTATTGGGCATTCTATGCCACTGTCGGCAAGTAGCTCGGCCAGTGCGCCTCGCTACGCGACAGTGGCATAGAATACCCAATAATAAACGATCGACTCGACTGTGTAGTATATTAGTGTACTCACCTGAAGATCTTGTAAGAAATACCACTGGCTACCAGTAGCTAGGCGAGTACGCATTACTACATAAAGTAACGCTGAATAATGTAAGTACGATCGCTTCTCAAACGATCACTCTATCGCGAAAAAGGTTGCACTACTATTTCAATTTATAAATATTAATGTATCAGATACATTTTACTCATTACCAATCAGATTGTTTCCAAGTGTAATCATGAAGTTTGTAAAGCAGCCACAATCACTGCATGTTACAACAATCTGCGAGGATGTTAGTAAGACTAGTTTTCGTCACGGAGAATTGTTACCTGACTCAGTTCGATGTATCATATGCGGACCGTCTAACTGTGGAAAAACCAATTTATTGATTGGTCTTCTCATACACGAAAATGGATTAAGATTTAAAAATGTTTATGTTTATTCGAAAACTCTGTATCAACCCAAATACATGTTTTTAGAAAAAGTTTTACAACGAGTGCCAGGTACTTTACTCCAGAAATATAATGGAAATGAGGAAGTGATAAGAGTTCAAGACGCAAAACCTAACTCTGTGATAATATTTGATGATGTGGCTTGCGAAAATCAAGATAGCATGCGTGATTATTTTGCAATGGGAAGACACAAGTTCATCGATTGTTTTTATCTAAATCAAACTTATAGTAAAATCCCTAAGCAGTTAGTAAGAGACAACGCGAACTTAATCATACTTTTCAAACAAGATGACATTAATTTGCGTCATATTTATGAAGAACATGTCAACACTGATATGACATGGAATGAATTTCGTGAAATGTGTTCAAAAATATGGAACGAGCCCTTCAGTTATGTAGTAATTAATAAAGATTGTTTAAAAAATAAAGGATGTTACAGAAACAAATTTGACACCTTTGTAGTCTTTGATTAAGAATAGGGTTATTTAAGTCCGTTACCTTCGTGATATTATTATTATTCTTCAGACATCGTTTCATCAATCACTATCAGCTCATTTTTTTTCGCAATGGAAAAATCTTTAAAAAGACAAATAGTAGTTGCAGCTGAAGCTGTTAAGAAAAAAGTAAGAAAAATGAGAGATGTCGAGAATAACAATCAGCAAACACTGGAATCAGTTTTCAAGCCTGTAACAGAACCACTCAACCAGATTGCTAATGCCAGTAAGCAGACTTCTTACCTGTGTCCTACAAAAAAAGAAGAACTTCCGTTTATTGATAAAGCTTTGCAGAACGAAGAAGTCAATGTTAGAAAAGAAAATTCAAATGAATATGAATCTGATATCGAAAGTGACTCTTCATATAAATCATTAGTTGAAAACAACCCCGCTCGTGACACGTCATCCTGGTCAGTATCCTCAGAAGCTCTTTCAGATGTTCCATTCGGTGTCAGAGTAGAAAATGGGAGATTGATGTTAGGTTCTGCTCGTATAACGATCGGCGATGAATTTATCACAGTAGCTGGACACAATTATAGAAATACGTCTGGTTTGAAACAGTTGTTACTGAAAAAGAACGTAGATTTAAACATGGTTACAGAAAGTGATATGCAGCATTATAAGTCAATGCTACTTGATACAAACGCACATCGACGAGACTATGAGCCGGATAAACCAATAAAAAGCAATAAAGGTCAAAAGTATATGCAAGTTATCAAGCCTATTTTCAAAATACAAAACACTGTTCAGACTCCTCAATCGAAGGGAAAAGGACTACCCTTAACCAAAATGTGGAAGAAAAAGGTTGATTTTGTATATTGGAATGATCCAAATGAACTGGTGGATAGGTTAAAATTATTAATCGCATCTCGAGATGCTGGTAACACAGGATTAGATAATGAAATTATATCTATCATTGAAGAATTACGTGAAAGTAAAATTATAAATAAATAATACATCTACGTTTTCTAAAAGGTGTGTTCATTTTATTATAAACCTCACAACACAATACACCTTAAACATGAACGTAGATAAATTCGGACATCATATTCATAAAAGAATGCGATTATCAGAGTTATTTGAGATTAATGAAAATACATTATTAAAATCAAAAAACGGAGATTTTGATTTAAAAACATCAAGACTGAGAGGAATCAAAAATCCAGTAGAAGCTGACGATGCAGTGAACAAGGATTATGTAGATCGAATGACTGCTAATATGATAAAAGAATTTAATACACTTATAGGGACATTGCGTTCACAAAGTATTATAGACGCACGGGAAACATTTCAGGTTTCTTTAAAAGCCGAGATGCCTGCAATTGTAAGTCATTTGCAAGATAAGTTTTATACTAAAGAAGAGGTTGATAAATTAATTCAAAAAATCAGTAATGGCAAAACAGCAAATTGTTAATGAAATACACAGTGCAGCACGAAGAAATTTCCTTAGACGTCATGTCATTCTAAAGGGAATCGATGACTTGTGGCAAGCTGATCTGATGGATATGCAAAATCTAAGGAAATATAACAAAGGCTACAATTACATTTTAATAGTGATCGATTGCTTCTCAAAATATGCTTGGACGCAGCCGTTAAAATCAAAAAATAAACTTGATGTCACTCATGCATTTGAACGAATATTACTTGACAGTAATCGAAAACCTGATAATTTACAAACGGATATGGGAACAGAGTTTTATAATAACACATTTCAAGCGCTTATGAAAACATACAAAATTAACCATTACTCATCGTTTTCTACCAAAAAAGCATCAATTGTTGAACGACTAATAAAAACCATAAAAAATAAATTGTACAAATATTTTAGCCTTAATGGAAACTATAAGTGGCTAGGTAAACCATTAGAAGTTACACTGGAATCGTATAACAACACAAAACATCGAACTATTAAATTAAAACCAATCGATGTAAACAAATCTAATGAGCAAGTAATAAAAGAAAGTATTTTAAAAGTACATAAACCTGTATCTATTCCATATAAACCTAAGTTTCAAATTGGCGATAATGTTCGTATCAGTAAATACAAACACAATTTTGAGAAAGGTTATACTCCAAATTGGTCAACAGAAATTTTTACTGTAAAGAAGATTAATAATACAATACCAGTGACATACCATGTACAAGATCAACGAAAACAAACTATATTAGGAACCTTTTATGAACAAGAACTTCAAAAATCAAACTATCCTGGTGTTTATTTGATAGAGAAAGTTTTAAAAAAGAAAGGAACTAAAATTTACGTGAAATGGTTGGGTCTTAGTAATAACGAAAATAGTTGGATTGACAAAGCTGCATTAGTGGATTGAGTTAATAAGTATATAGTCATTTTTTTTTTAAATATTTTTCCATTGCGCTTTGTACAATGCAAGGTGGTGGACTAGTTAATAGTATAATAGAAAATCTACCATTCGAGCTTCATTTGCCTGGATATAATTATTGCGGACCAGGAACAAAACTCCAGAAACGTTTATTACGTGGTGACCGAGGTATTAATAAGTTGGATGAAGCTTGTATGCACCACGACATTGCATACGCTAACCACACAGACTTATCACATCGTCACAAAGCTGATTTACAATTAATGAATATGGCAAAACAAAGACTTAAATCAAAAGATGCTGCTAAAGGTGAAAAATTTAGCTCATGGCTAGTGAGCAAAGTTATGAAAGCCAAATTAAAGTCTGGTGCCGGAATTAAAACGTTTCAAAATTTTGTATCAAAGATAAAATCAAAAATTAAGAAAATTAAACATAAAGATAGTAAAGCTTTAATTAATGCTGCTTACTTAGCAGCAAAAAAGATATTTCCAAAAATTCAGAAAATTCGGGTACCTCGAATCATACCAATACCAAAGACTGGAGGTATTTTGCCTTTAATTCCAATTTTTGCTGGCTTATCAGCTTTAGGCACTTTGGCTGGTGGTGCAGCGGGTATTGCAAAAACCGTTAATGATTACAAATCAGCTCAACAAAATTTGCGAGAAACAGAACGTCATAATAAGACTATGGAGGCTTTAGCGTTGGGTAAGGGTTTATACATTAAACCGCATAAAAATGGTAAAGGGTTATTTATTGAACATCCAAAAAACTGATGAAGAAGCTACCTAATCGCCCACTGACTAATATCGACATCCAAGAACATGCACGAGACATCCCACACTTTCGAGGAGTGTACATGAAGGATCTATTGCCAAGAAAGCCAAAACAGATTGAATGTGGTATTGTTAACTTGGACGAATCTAAAAATGAAGGAACGCATTGGGTAGCTTATGTTAAAGTAGCCGACTATTGTGAATACTTTGATAGTTATGGAGACTTGAAACCTCCAATGGAATTAATGCGATATTTTAAGAATTGTACTGTTTATTACAACTACACAAGATATCAAAAGTTTAACACAGTAAATTGTGGTCACCTATGTTTAGAATATCTGTGGCAATTTTGGAATAAAGATGTATAAAATTAATGTGTGTCTTTCATTTCAATCATTTGCAAAATGTCACTCACTTTATCGATAACCGGAAACTCGTCTACCTTATCCACGTACTATCCTAATACGTTACAACTAAATGGACAGTATGAGTGTGCATTATTGCATTTCTCAACATTTAATTCTATTCCAAACATTGATGAAACGAATAACAAGTTTTACTATGGTTCCGAAATCATTGAAATACCGGATGGAACCTATGAATTGCAAGATATCAGTGATTATTTAAAATCGGAGATAAAAGGAGCATCAATAAAACTAGGTTGCAATAACAATACTTTAAAAACTACTATACACTGTACGAAAGACATCAATTTTGAAAAAGAAAACACCTTTAGACGTCTGCTAGGGTTTGATAAGCAGATATTAAAAGGTAATAAATGGCATGTATCACAGTTTCCCGTCAACATTTTACCTACGACCGTGATCAGGATTGAATGTGATATTATAAGCGGATCCTACATAAACGGAGATCCGAGTCACATTATCCACGAATTTGCACTCAATGTGCCGCCTGGATATAGGATCATAGAAATCCCGAAGAACGCAATATACTTTCCAATCAATCAAAACAACATAAGCTGTATACATATCAGACTGTTAGATATTAACAATCGTCTAATAAATTTACGTGGTGAAGAAGTACAACTATATTTACATCTCAGACGAAAAAATGATTGACTATAATAAATATGAGCAGCCCCAGGTCAAAAATATCAGTGCTAATTTAGCAACCAAGAAAATAAGAGCGCGCTCTAATAAAAAAATAAAATTAACCAATAATAATAAGGCATTCCTGAAAGCTATCGGTTTGTTAAAATGAATATTTTAGACGTTTTATCCGCTCCGACTTACGACAATACAGTTGAAGGAATCGAATTTCATTCCTACAAGCCCTACGTTACAAGTTTTAATAGAAATGATGAAATTCGCATACCCATCAACCAACAGGACCTATATGTACTACCATCAGCTAGCACTCTTTATTTGGAAGGAACTGTAATTGTTAGCAAAAAGGACTCAAAAGACAAGGCTTCTAGCGTTCATTTTACGAATAATGCTCTCCTTTACTTGTTCCAAGATATAAGGTATGAGTTGAATGGAGTAGAGATTGATAAAATAAAAAATGCTGGCGTTACTACCACCATGAAATCTTTAATATCAATGAATGAGAACGAATCAAAGACATCGAATTCATGGGGCTGGAATATCGATGGCACAAAAAACATTCACGGAGGTAATTTTTCTGCTTCTATACCCCTCTGTAATATCATTGGTTTCGCAGAGGATTTCAAGAAAGTCGTGATAAATTGTAAGCATGAATTGATATTGCTACGAAGTAACACTAACCTGAATGCTGTAAAACTAAACACCGGTGAAATTGCGGAAGACGTTCAGATAAATAAAATCATTTGGCGCGTACCGCACGTTAAAGTGTCTGACAAAGAGAAAATAAGTTTATTGAAACTATTAGAAAAAGATCGACCACTGCAGATGGTATTCAGAAATTGGGATCTGTACGAATATCCGGCTTTACCTAAAACTACAAAACATACCTGGTCAATCAAAACATCCTCGCAAATAGAGAAACCAAGATACATTATTATGGGACTACAGACAAATAGAAAAAACAATGCCAGTTCTGATATGTCTCAGTTCGATCATTGTCATGTTCGTGATGTAAAAGTGTACCTCAACTCTACTTATTTCCCGTATGAAAACCTAAATGTGAGTTTCGCGAATAACAGAATCGCTTTATTATATGAGCAATACGTTAGATTTCAGCAGTCTTATTACGGGCGTCGACCGCAGCCCTTACTAAGCGAAAAACAATTTAAAGATTTAGCGCCACTATTTGTTATCGATTGCTCTAGGCAAGCTGACAATTTAAAGACTGGGCCCGTTGTAGACGTAAGACTGGAAATTGAGAGTGATACGGAAATACCAGATCAAACTTCTGCGTATTGTCTTATATTGAACGATTGTATTATTGAATATAAACCTTTAAGTAATACAGTCAGGAAAATATCATGAATCCTAATATTGTTATATTAGATGTTCAAGGGTTTAAAGACCTGTACAATAATTTTATAATAAAAGAGTTGGCTTTTGCTACCCGTGATTATACGCAAACATTTTTGATAAAACCACCATACTTGTTTAAATACTTAACAAGTGAAGAAAAGAGGCAAGTTAAGTGGCTGGAAAGAAACAGAGGTATTTATTGGAATGAAGGGTATATCGACTATAAAGAATTTCGTCGTATAATTGTTCCCTATCTAGAAAATAAGGAAATCGTTGTTAATGGTTTGGAGAAAGTAAAGTGGATAAAGGAACTTTGTGAGAATTGTAAAGTATCAGACCTTGGTACTGAAGGATGTCCTAATTTCTTAATTTTACATAAAAAATACTGTGAAGGAAGAACTAATTTAAATTGTGTAAAACATTTAAAACATTGTGCTCTTAAAAATGTGTTATGTATTAGAAAGTATTTAGAGTTATAAATGTGTACCTGGTTAAAGTTTATTGGTTTCATAAATAAAAAACTATATGTATTGTAAAACTGCTTTTATTTCAAACACCTAAACTTCTACAAATAAAACAATCTTCTTTAAAATTAAACAAAACAACACAAATAAGTACTCAACTTCTTAGACAAACAAGTACTAAAAATCACTATCTATCAAAGATTTAGATATTTTTTTAACTAAAGATTCAGTTTCGTCCATAACATTGTCGATAGCGTCTTTAACGATATATTGAGCACTTATAATAACGTTTTCACTGTCACTGTCACTTTCACTGGTTTGCGGATTGTTATTGCATAGATCTAGGACCGATATTTTAATTAATTTGATGCCTCGTCGCTGTAATCGGCTCATCACAAAGGATTTAGTTGGATTGTGCTTCTTCGACTTTTCCCTGCTTCGTTGTTTTGATTTTTTTTCTTTCGTCACTTGTTTGCTGGGCCCGGGTTCGTCATGAAGCATTTCGGAGAATCCTTCATAAGGATTTTGAGCGTACTGGCTAAACATAACCTCTGATTCCGTAATCTGGAACAAAAATAGACACCTATGAAATTTAAACTAAAAAGAAAACTTTGAAAACTTTTTTTTACAAAAAAATACAACCGACTTCACCAAAAAGTGCAAAATAACTTTAATTTCGGCAGTCGGTGTTTCTATTAAAGTTTTTTTTTTTTCTCTTCGTTATTTAACACAAACATCCGAATTGAGAACCTCCTCCTTTTTGTAAAGTCGGTTAAAAATAGTGATGCATACACGAATTGTCAGCAGATTACACTATTCACACTACATAAATCGCTAGTTTATAAATAATATAAAAAAAATTGAGAAACTTACCGATGACATGATCGCAAGACACTGTGTGCGTGATACAAGTACTCAAGACGAATTTTATTTCGTAAATTGAAAAAACCGGCCAAGTGCGAGTCTGACTCGCGCACGAAGGGTTCCGTACCATTATCATAAAAAACGGCAAAAAAAATCACGTTTGTTGTATGAGAGCCACACTCAAATATTTATTTTATTCTGTTTTTAGTATTTGTTGTTATAGCGGCAACAGAAATACATCTTCTGTGAAAATTTCAACTGTCTAGCTATCACGGTTCATGAGATACAGCCTGGTGACAGACAGACAGACAGACAGACAGACAGACAGACAGACAGACAGACAGACAGACAGACGGACCGCGGAGTCTCAGCAATAGGGTCCCGTTTTTATCCTTTGGGTACGGAACCCTAAAAATTATATATATTGCGATGGCGAAACATGTTCCAATTTAGATTAAAATGCTAACTAAGCTTTTATGAGGGTAATGCACTGCTATGTCTTTGTAATAGTTATTTTGCATGATCAGCGTTATGCAATTGATGCAACTATTCATTATTTGAAATTTGTATAATCAGTCTTATTGTATAGCGTACAAAATACATTTTACGTAAAATGAACGATTCATGTTTCAACATGCATATCATGTTGCAAATTAGGAGCGCTACACATGGCTACGATACTATAATATTTTATCTTAAGATACAATGTTGCTCGCCATACAATTCACCTATTAACGAAAATATTAAATAAATATCTTCGTCGTGTGTAATGGTGCATTGAATTGTATGACGAGTGATATTGTATCTTAAGACATTTTTTTTATAAACCAGTGCTTGACTGCGATTCCACCTCATGTTAAGCAGTAATGCAATCGTTGAAGATGAGGCGCACTAGTTTATTAAAAAAATCAAATAAAATAATAATTATAGTACCTTAGTCGTGTGTGGCACCCTTAAATCTTGGTCGGGTTTCATTTTATTTAACCAACTACAAAAAAGGAGGATGATGTCTTAAAATATAAATTAAACAAGTAGTCATAATCATTCACATTTTATTAAATTAATATCTTTACATAAACTTAGCTTTTTAAAACTATGAATTATATTTATCATACATTAAAGATCAAGAACTATGTTACATAGGTTACATAAATCATATTCTAACTCTATTACTAATTACATTCAAATTAATTTTAGCGTTTTAAAATAAGCGAGTGACCCCAGGCTCGCGTTGATATTCGATCTACAGATATTAAGCGTTTATCGTCATTTCGAGATAAGGCAATTTTGTTGACACTCTTAGTAAATATTTCGTGCTTTATAGATTGAAACATAATATTTTTTCCACGAATAATTCCCCCATTTAATAAAATATTTTCGTAATCTGTTATATTTAAGTCTTTTATTACACTTGATTTTACTCCTTTTGCTTTTTTAATGACTTTATCGACTGTTTTTATTGAGTAAAGTTTCGATCTCAAACCAACAAAATCTGATATATATTTTCCTCCCATTTCGTCTTTGAACAAACCTGGAACTTTTTTGTTAATAATTGGTATTTTAAAATTATTTTTGTCATCATAGTTACTGGTGTCGAAATATTGTAAAAAATTATACTTTAAGTCACTATAAAAATCAAACGTGAATATTTTATAGACAAACGAATCGGTATCTGTATAACACAGCTGCACTCGATCTTCATAAAAAGGTTTTACAATGTTATAATGAAAGTCATACATATGTGTCTTAGAAAGTTCTAATACAGTGAATCCAATATAAATAGGCTTATCTAAAATAATTTGGTCAGGTTTCATTTGTATAGCAACTAAATTTTCAGTTAGAATTGAAGCGCTATGGAAATAGGGGTTGGCTACAAGTCTCTCGGAGGATATAAATTTCTTAGTTCGATTAGATTGATCACACCATTGATTAACTAAGTGTACGGTTACTCTATTTTCAGTATTTTCCAATGTCTTGCCAAAAACACTGTTGTTTAACAATTTAAAAAAGTCTTGTTCGAAAGAACTTTTTGCCTTTTGTCTTAACCGAGTGTTTAATTCTATGTACTGTTTTAAATAAGGACTTTGTCTAAAAGTAATAGCTTTATGAACTTTACGTAATGTTAAGCCATGTTCTAAACACTTTTTTAAATGAATATAATGTATTACGTAGTTGTACTTATTATGTAAATTTGCAACTAGTTTCTTTGTTTTACCTCCTGGAGGTATACATTTTTCGGGACAAAATGGTAAATCATTATGGCATTTGTGTAAATGTTCAGGATAAAAAAGATCGACTTCTAATATAAATCCCCACTCAGAGTTATCCTCGACATTTTCTACACAAAAATTAGTTAATTCACTTTCATCAAGGAATCTAAAATTAGAATAAGGTAAATACTGACACATGCTAAAACCGTACAAATTATTACAATCTAGATATACTATGAAACTCTGAGGCTGTGATGCATCATATTCTGGCATGTATTTGTGATTTGCTTTTGCATACCGATGGGAACACATGCACAAGCCGCCTCGTATACCGCTTTGAATCATTCTGATGATAGCTAAATCCGAAATCAGTTCTAACTGAACACCTGTTTTTAGCAACATTGCATCGAACGATAAACTAGGTGCAGTTATGTAAAAGGCGGGATCGAGTTTGTAATAATGTTTACATGTTTTCCGAAAATTTTGAAATATGTCTGTCAACAAAAGCACGTCTGTTTTTAAGTATAGATCTGTATATTCGCCCAGATCAGTAATACTGAATTCAGTCCAAACATTTTGTGCATGACTATAATCTTCATCGCTAATACCTTCGTTAGTCAAAGAATTATGGAAATAATATTTAGAAGGTAACGACTTTTGTTCGTAACATTTCCAATCTTTAATATAGTCATACGGGTACACACCTTTACGAATCAGCAAACTAAATTGTGTTTCATCAGAAAAATTTGATTTAAGATTAACAAAATCATCTGTTTGCAATGTTTTAGCAAGTTTGTCTAAACTAGTTCCTAGAAAGTTGAAGGAATCTAAAAACCTTATTTGTATAAACTCGTTATCAGCAATAGGAATAAACTTTGTAAATGATATATATTTTTCTTTAGTCTTGGGTATTATTTTAATTTGTCCAGGTATTTCGCCTAACTTTTTAATAAATAAATGACAATCGTATCCGGATAAGTTATGAAAAAATATTGGGATGAATTTTGGTACTTTGAGTTGTAGGTTGCAGTGTCGATGTGCTGCACCCCGGTACCGGCCTGTCATATGACAGTGATCCCTAACTCTATCTTTCAACAGTAAATTTTCACAAACGTAGCACTTAACAGCGCGTTTGAAATCAAGAGCATCTATATCTGTGAATATCATAGGCTCGTTTTGAGTGAGAATTCTGTGTATTGCTTTAGCATCTTCAGTCAGTAAATGTATAAATTTTGAAACGCAATCTTTTCCGCGATAACTTCTATAGTCACCAACCGTATCGTTAAATGATGACACTATATTATAGGCGAACGCAGTCGGCACGTGTCGGTGAGAATATGACGTGTTAGCGGTGTTGAAATCTTCGCCGGAAATCGGTTCAAGTATCGTTTCGAAATCAGCATATATGACGTAAGGAACATTTTGTTTTCTATCATAATTTTTGAACTTTAAAAATGTTCCTTTTTCTGGTAATACCGTGGCAATCCCTCCACATAGGTGTGAATCAATTTGGGTGCGCGTTGGAAAAAACAATAAGCACGTTTCGCAGAAGTACAGTTTACCATGGTGTTTGGTTATCTGATTTCTGACTAGACGAGGTAAATCAATGATAAGACAATAATGAGTATTAGTATTATTTTCCAAGAACAATAGATGGATGCTCTTAGATTTATGATTCGATGTAGAATACAAAGGTCCAACGATAGTTTTATTATTTTTTAAACCATACACGTAAATATTCAAAAACGGATTATTTTTCTCAAAGACAGCTATGTCTGAAAATGTTATCGGAAATGTCAAACCATCAACGTTCAAAACATCCTGAAAGTAAGGATAAGATGAAACTCTGTCGGGATGTTGGCTAGTAGGGTACAGAGCCGCTACTACGCACCATAAAAAGCAATACTCATCATTGTTACGAATATTCAAGCAAGCTTTTTTATTTTTTATACATTTCGGTAAAGTTATAAATTTAGATCCGCCGAGAGGTTGATATTTATTAATATTTATTTCTACATGGGAATTGCTTAAAAATGTCCAACCGCTATCTCTCTCCTGAAACTCTTCAATTTTCTTTAACAATAAATCAATCACTGCTTTATAAATCGAATCAAAGTCGTAATTAAAATTAACAATAATGTTTTTTGTGGCGAATGATTTTATTTCTTTTTGATCATTTTTAAACATTAGAAAAAAAGAAAAAAGTTCAAAATTTATTTTCAGAGCTGTATGTTTCAATAATGATTGATTTATTAAAGTTTTAACTTGTCTACTAATATTAATGAGAAACATTTCAGGAAAATTATTTATTTGTTCGCCAGTTGCGGTGATCTTGTAACTAACGATTCGTTTTTTAAATGCAGAATTAATAATTGCGACATTGTCAAAAACAGTGGTCGCACTATTGGTTTTATGATTATTACTACGTAAATGACCAGACCATCGACTATTATCTACCAATATATTACAAACTGAACAATGGGGCATTATTGATTAATTTAATATAACTTATCGTTACTATAACGTACTTAACGTTTGACTAAAAGATTAGAGTTTCTAAGTATAATATGTATAACAAGAATAATACTAAGAACTAAAATTAGTGATCTTGTGAAAGTAATCAAACAAAAAAAGTAGAAAAAAAAAACTACAGAAATAAAGAGAAAAAGTAAAAGTATACAGTAACTGAAGAAAGTATTAGGAGGATTACCTAATTATTGACATCCAAATAAAAATAAGTTCTGAAAAGAGAAAAGCATAATATTAATTAGGCGCACAGTTCAAATAATTGTTCAATTGACTGGCCTGTTGGTCTAGTGATTAGTGACGGAGGTCGTGGGTTCGATTCCCACCCAGGACAAATGTTTGTGTGATGAGCACGATCATTTGTTCTGTGTCTAGGTGTAATTTATCTATAATATGTATGTATTTAGAAATATATAAGTATGTTTATTAGTTGTCTAGTACCCATAACACAAGCTCTGCTAGTTTAGGACTAGAAAGCGTTGTGTGAAAGTTTTGGAATGTTATTATTATTATTAATTATAGTAAATATAGTATACAAAATTACCTTCAATAAAATGGATAGTCAAGTCATCCAGATTAGAAAGTTTGCTGTTAGTCCTCTAGTTTAATAATCTCTTCTTTATAAAATATTCGAGAAGCTTGTCAAATTAATTGTTTCTGGAAAGAGAAATGCACAATAATTATAATTTGCCCCTCAGATTTAAGAATTAAAAAAAAAAATACAAAAAAGTGCATAAAATTATCTGCAAAATATAAATATTTATACCTAGGCATGATCCAGAGGTCAATAATTTGCTGTAGTTATTTATTTAGCGAGATTCGAGTCGCTTGACAAAATAGTCCTGAAAAGAGAAAAGCATATTATTAATTAGGCGCCCAGTTCAAATAATTATAGTAAATATAGTATACAAAATTACCTTCAATAAAATGGATAGTCTAGTCATCCAGATTAGAAAGTTTGCTGCTAGTCCTCTAGTTTAATAATCTCTTCTTTATAAAATATTCGAGAAGCTTGTTGAAATAATTGTTTCTGGAAAGAGAAATGCACAATAATAATAATAATAATTCGTCCCTCAGATAGTAGAATAAAAAAAATACAAAAAAAAGTGTATAAAATTACCTGCAAAATGTTTATACCTAAGAATGATCCAGATGTCAATTGCCCAAATTCTTAGGTAAATAATTAATTTAATACAAAAATATTTAACCATAAGTAACGTCTTTTGAGCAGGCTTCCGTCGTTGATTTTAGGTAATAAATTTAAAAGATGTATAAGTATCATATTTTGTATTATAATACTTATTGCGCAAGTATTTGTTTTTTTGGGTCAACTAAGTCGTTTTGTGTCGTTTGCATCAATCATCTATTTTAGGTAGGGTTGACACGCATTCAACATTATGTTACCTATTCAGATAATTACGTTGTTATTGTTCCGTTCAACCAAAGGATATCTAAGAATCTCATTGCTAAGTCGCCCGATCTATGCTCCTTTGGTTTTTTTTAATAATTTGACAGTTTTCAGTTGAAATAGAACTCCTAGGGATAAAAAGTATAGCTTTCATCCTGCTCCATAGGCAACTTTAGACCTACTTTCAGAGAATGAAAAATATGAAAAAACTCTTTTTTACTAATAAACTTAGTTGCTATGCATTTTTACAATAAACTAAAGGTCATATTTAAGTCACTTGATTACTTTTTTATTTGTTACAAAAGTTTTTTTTTTTTTTTTTTTTTTTTTTTCTTTTTTTAATGCTCTACAAAAAATCATGCATTGACGAAAGGGGCGCGCCGTTGACGACTTGGGCTCGATTCAGACGGATTCTGAACGGTCGGACAGCGAGCTGCCCATAGCTCACCGTCCGATTTGTTACTAAAGTACTGTTTCGTTTCGTCAACCCTACGTTATTTCGCTGCATCGCCAAATCGTCATCCGCTACTAGGTATACGAGTAATAACTGCTTAGTCTTTATTTTTGAACTGGTATTATACGTCCGAGGAAAAAAGACGATTTATAGTATCACATTTGATTGAATGAGGTAATTTTTGAAACAATTAATTATAATGCGTTATCGATTTTATAAGCTACGTGTTTTTGGAGTACATTAAACAATCTAATTGCAGTTTGCAAGTGTGGAAGTCGTCTATAAGAAGTTCTGTACCATCAGTTATAATTAGATAGTGTAAATCTCGAGTTGTTGTCAATACCAGTATTAATATTCATCAAATCAATTCAGTGAAATTCTAACTGCAGATTGGCAAAATGTAAGTATAATATAACCCTCCTTCTAGCGCAGTCGGGTAAAAATATTTTAAGTGTTTACTGAGACCCGTGATCTGTTTGTATATTTATAGCATGCCATGATTTAAACAAAACATTTCATATCTTTGTTTCAGGTCTGATTCTGAGTGTGAATATAGTCAACCAGCTCTAACACTTGATCAGAAAACTAAACCAACTCGCAAACCAACAAAAGTCAGTGGGAAACGCAAGTCGGATTCACCATCGACTCATGCAATTCGCACAAGGTAAACGATTTTTTATTTTGAATTAACTCTATTAATGCTGCTTTCTATTAATTAAGTCTTATGTCTTATAGATTTTACAAATAATTCGTTTGTTATTTTTGTGTATTTTTTATGTGTTCTTAATATTCTATCCTAATCTAACGCCCTGCTCTGGATTTGCACAGGTGTAATTCTAAACAAAATACAGTTTTTGTCACTCAGGAAATATAATGTAGCTTTCTAGTAGAGAAACTATTTTCAATTCAGTAGTTCCAGAGATTACCCTAATTAGTATAAATGATAAATATATAAATTGTTTAATAGGATAACATATTAACATCAGTTTTATTTTTCAGCAAATTATCAAATACCAGCACTGATATATTTGGTATCAGTCGCAACCATGAAAATGACACAGAGCACAGCACGGGTTCATCTGGTCTGCCATCGTACTTCGTAAGCCGTGTGGCCAACGGTTGCGAGCGTCGAACAGCAAGTACGGTCGGTGAATACTACATAGACTGCAAGGTCTACAAGGCTAGCGACGCGCGCCTCACCGACTCTCAAGAGCTATGGAAGAAGGCGCTCGTTCGTGTTAAGTTCCAGAGCAACGCGGATTCGTCTCAGTGGCGAAAACTGCAAGAGTTCGTCCGTTCGGCTGACACATTGTTTCCAGAACAACCAAAATTTTACGATAACTGACTGTTGTTACACACATGAGAAAACTTGTAACGTTATTGGATACAATTAAAGTATAATGAATAGACTGTTGTTTTACTTACATACTTCAAACATTCTGTTGCGATGAAGTATTAGGCCCAGCTACTGGCAGCCAGTGGTATTTCATACAAGATATTCAGGTAAGTACACTAATATACTACACAGTCGTGTTTTTCGCGATAGAGTGATCGTTTGAGAAGCGATCGTACTTACATTATTCAGCGTTACTTTATGTAGTAATGTGTACTCACCCAGCTACTGGCAGCCAGTGGTATTTCTTACAAGATCTTCAGGTGAGTACACTAATATACTACACAGTCATGTTTTTCACGATAGAGTGATCGTTTGAGAAGCGATCGTACTTACATTATTCAGCGTTACTTTATGTAGTAATGCGTACTCGCCCAGCTACTGGTAGCCAGTGGTATTTCTTACAAGATCTTCAGGTGAGTACACTAATATACTACACAGTCGAGTCGATCGTTTATTATTGGGTATTCTATGCCACTGTCGCGTAGCGAGGCGCACTGGCCGAGCTACTTGCCGACAGTGGCATAGAATGCCCAATAATACACTACTCAAATTTACTGAAAGCTGTAGCAAATTTATTATTATGGCCTGGGATATAATATCCCAGGCCATAATAATAATAATCAAAAG
>CATKRY010000010.1:32500-36147 GCA_949775005.1 Orthosia gothica | reverse complement strand
GGCGGGTGACTGGGTTAGGTTAGGTTAGGTTAGGTTAGGTTAGGTTAGGTTAGGTTAGGTTAGGTTAGGTTAGGTTAGGTTAGGTTAGGTTAGGTTAGGTTAGGTTAGGTTAGGTTAGGTTAGGTTAGGTTAGGTTAGGTTAGGTTAGGTTAGGTTAGGTTAGGTTAGGTTAGGTTAGGTTAGGTTAGGTTAGGTTAGGTTAGGTTAGGTTAGGTTAGGTTAGGTTAGGTTAGGTTAGGTTAGGTTAGGTTAGGTTAGGTTAGGTTAGGTTAGGTTAGGTTAGGTTAGGTTAGGTTAGGTTAGGTTAGGTTAGGTTAGGTTAGGTTAGGTTAGGTTAGGTTAGGTTAGGTTAGGTTAGGTTAGGTTAGGTTAGGTTAGGTTAGGTTAGGTTAGGTTAGGTTAGGTTAGGTTAGGTTAGGTTAGGTTAGGTTAGGTTAGGTTAGGTTAGGTTAGGTTAGGTTAGGTTAGGTTAGGTTAGGTTAGGTTAGGTTAGGTTAGGTTAGGTTAGGTTAGGTTAGGTTAGGTTAGGTTAGGTTAGGTTAGGTTAGGTTAGGTTAGGTTAGGTTAGGTTAGGTTAGGTTAGGTTAGGTTAGGTTAGGTTAGGTTAGGTTAGGTTAGGTTAGGTTAGGTTAGGTTAGGTTAGGTTAGGTTAGGTTAGGTTAGGTTAGGTTAGGTTAGGTTAGGTTAGGTTAGGTTAGGTTAGGTTAGGTTAGGTTAGGTTAGGTTAGGTTAGGTTAGGTTAGGTTAGGTTAGGTTAGGTTAGGTTAGGTTAGGTTAGGTTAGGTTAGGTTAGGTTAGGTTAGGTTAGGTTAGGTTAGGTTAGGTTAGGTTAGGTTAGGTTAGGTTAGGTTAGGTTAGGTTAGGTTAGGTTAGGTTAGGTTAGGTTAGGTTAGGTTAGGTTAGGTTAGGTTAGGTTAGGTTAGGTTAGGTTAGGTTAGGTTAGGTTAGGTTAGGTTAGGTTAGGTTAGGTTAGGTTAGGTTAGGTTAGGTTAGGTTAGGTTAGGTTAGGTTAGGTTAGGTTAGGTTAGGTTAGGTTAGGTTAGGTTAGGTTAGGTTAGGTTAGGTTAGGTTAGGTTAGGTTAGGTTAGGTTAGGTTAGGTTAGGTTAGGTTAGGTTAGGTTAGGTTAGGTTAGGTTAGGTTAGGTTAGGTTAGGTTAGGTTAGGTTAGGTTAGGTTAGGTTAGGTTAGGTTAGGTTAGGTTAGGTTAGGTTAGGTTAGGTTAGGTTAGGTTAGGTTAGGTTAGGTTAGGTTAGGTTAGGTTAGGTTAGGTTAGGTTAGGTTAGGTTAGGTTAGGTTAGGTTAGGTTAGGTTAGGTTAGGTTAGGTTAGGTTAGGTTAGGTTAGGTTAGGTTAGGTTAGGTTAGGTTAGGTTAGGTTAGGTTAGGTTAGGTTAGGTTAGGTTAGGTTAGGTTAGGTTAGGTTAGGTTAGGTTAGGTTAGGTTAGGTTAGGTTAGGTTAGGTTAGGTTAGGTTAGGTTAGGTTAGGTTAGGTTAGGTTAGGTTAGGTTAGGTTAGGTTAGGTTAGGTTAGGTTAGGTTAGGTTAGGTTAGGTTAGGTTAGGTTAGGTTAGGTTAGGTTAGGTTAGGTTAGGTTAGGTTAGGTTAGGTTAGGTTAGGTTAGGTTAGGTTAGGTTAGGTTAGGTTAGGTTAGGTTAGGTTAGGTTAGGTTAGGTTAGGTTAGGTTAGGTTAGGTTAGGTTAGGTTAGGTTAGGTTAGGTTAGGTTAGGTTAGGTTAGGTTAGGTTAGGTTAGGTTAGGTTAGGTTAGGTTAGGTTAGGTTAGGTTAGGTTAGGTTAGGTTAGGTTAGGTTAGGTTAGGTTAGGTTAGGTTAGGTTAGGTTAGGTTAGGTTAGGTTAGGTTAGGTTAGGTTAGGTTAGGTTAGGTTAGGTTAGGTTAGGTTAGGTTAGGTTAGGTTAGGTTAGGTTAGGTTAGGTTAGGTTAGGTTAGGTTAGGTTAGGTTAGGTTAGGTTAGGTTAGGTTAGGTTAGGTTAGGTTAGGTTAGGTTAGGTTAGGTTAGGTTAGGTTAGGTTAGGTTAGGTTAGGTTAGGTTAGGTTAGGTTAGGTTAGGTTAGGTTAGGTTAGGTTAGGTTAGGTTAGGTTAGGTTAGGTTAGGTTAGGTTAGGTTAGGTTAGGTTAGGTTAGGTTAGGTTAGGTTAGGTTAGGTTAGGTTAGGTTAGGTTAGGTTAGGTTAGGTTAGGTTAGGTTAGGTTAGGTTAGGTTAGGTTAGGTTAGGTTAGGTTAGGTTAGGTTAGGTTAGGTTAGGTTAGGTTAGGTTAGGTTAGGTTAGGTTAGGTTAGGTTAGGTTAGGTTAGGTTAGGTTAGGTTAGGTTAGGTTAGGTTAGGTTAGGTTAGGTTAGGTTAGGTTAGGTTAGGTTAGGTTAGGTTAGGTTAGGTTAGGTTAGGTTAGGTTAGGTTAGGTTAGGTTAGGTTAGGTTAGGTTAGGTTAGGTTAGGTTAGGTTAGGTTAGGTTAGGTTAGGTTAGGTTAGGTTAGGTTAGGTTAGGTTAGGTTAGGTTAGGTTAGGTTAGGTTAGGTTAGGTTAGGTTAGGTTAGGTTAGGTTAGGTTAGGTTAGGTTAGGTTAGGTTAGGTTAGGTTAGGTTAGGTTAGGTTAGGTTAGGTTAGGTTAGGTTAGGTTAGGTTAGGTTAGGTTAGGTTAGGTTAGGTTAGGTTAGGTTAGGTTAGGTTAGGTTAGGTTAGGTTAGGTTAGGTTAGGTTAGGTTAGGTTAGGTTAGGTTAGGTTAGGTTAGGTTAGGTTAGGTTAGGTTAGGTTAGGTTAGGTTAGGTTAGGTTAGGTTAGGTTAGGTTAGGTTAGGTTAGGTTAGGTTAGGTTAGGTTAGGTTAGGTTAGGTTAGGTTAGGTTAGGTTAGGTTAGGTTAGGTTAGGTTAGGTTAGGTTAGGTTAGGTTAGGTTAGGTTAGGTTAGGTTAGGTTAGGTTAGGTTAGGTTAGGTTAGGTTAGGTTAGGTTAGGTTAGGTTAGGTTAGGTTAGGTTAGGTTAGGTTAGGTTAGGTTAGGTTAGGTTAGGTTAGGTTAGGTTAGGTTAGGTTAGGTTAGGTTAGGTTAGGTTAGGTTAGGTTAGGTTAGGTTAGGTTAGGTTAGGTTAGGTTAGGTTAGGTTAGGTTAGGTTAGGTTAGGTTAGGTTAGGTTAGGTTAGGTTAGGTTAGGTTAGGTTAGGTTAGGTTAGGTTAGGTTAGGTTAGGTTAGGTTAGGTTAGGTTAGGTTAGGTTAGGTTAGGTTAGGTTAGGTTAGGTTAGGTTAGGTTAGGTTAGGTTAGGTTAGGTTAGGTTAGGTTAGGTTAGGTTAGGTTAGGTTAGGTTAGGTTAGGTTAGGTTAGGTTAGGTTAGGTTAGGTTAGGTTAGGTTAGGTTAGGTTAGGTTAGGTTAGGTTAGGTTAGGTTAGGTTAGGTTAGGTTAGGTTAGGTTAGGTTAGGTTAGGTTAGGTTAGGTTAGGTTAGGTTAGGTTAGGTTAGGTTAGGTTAGGTTAGGTTAGGTTAGGTTAGGTTAGGTTAGGTTAGGTTAGGTTAGGTTAGGTTAGGTTAGGTTAGGTTAGGTTAGGTTAGGTTAGGTTAGGTTAGGTTAGGTTAGGTTAGGTTAGGTTAGGTTAGGTTAGGTTAGGTTAGGTTAGGTTAGGTTAGGTTAGGTTAGGTTAGGTTA
>CATKRY010000010.1:22500-27500 GCA_949775005.1 Orthosia gothica | reverse complement strand
GGTAAGATTTGCAGAGCTTCTGAGCGAACCCTCGTTGGACAGAGCTTAGTTTCTTCCGTATCCCAACCTTTTTCGTGGCGGGTGCCCAGGCAGCGGCCGCGTACGTAACTATGGGTTCAATTGTGGCTGTGTAGATGGTGTGAATGATGTCTGTATTCAATCCCCAGCTAACCTTAGCAGCGCGGGATAGCTGTTTGTAAATATCAGCTGCCTTCTTGCAGACGTTCGCGGTATGCTCACTAAAAGTGAGCTTTTCGTCAATGGTCAGACCCAACAACTTCATACTCTTAACCATACCGATGTCGACCCCGGCCATGCTCAGCCTTGGGGTGTCGTACTTAAGTTTATTGGTTACCACCATCGCACAGGTCTTGTGCGGTGCGAACCTCAACTTATTTCTGACACCCCAACTCTGAGCAAGGGCGAGGGCTGCATTGGCAGATGTCGAGACTTCAGTCGCTGAGTCACCATCTACGACCAGGACGATGTCATCCGCGAACGCCTGCACGAAGATCCCGCGCCGCTCTAACTCCCGCAAAAGTGGGTCTAGGAGGGTGTTCCACAAGATTGGGCCGCCGATTGACCCTTGAACACAGCCCTTGTCAGTCTCTCTCGTGCATTCCTCACCGGCATACCGAACTTTGACCTTCCTACCATCAAGATAGCTGTCTATCAGCCGCCTGATATTGACCGGACACTTTTCCTCAGCCAGCCTGACTTTTATAGCTGGCCACCAGGCGCTGTCGAAGGCCCCCTCTATATCCAATGACACCAGGACAATTAGCTTCTTCAGCCTTAACTTGTCCTGTACGTGATTCATTAGGTTATAGAGGGCGTCTTCGGTGCTCCTCTGGGGCATAAAGCCAAACTGGCGGGTACTAAATCGCGGTACAAGCTGCCACTTTAGACGAGCTACGACCATCCTCTCCAGGACCTTCCCCAGAACAGGCAACAGACCGATTGGTCGGTATGCCTTGGGGGTCAGATAGTTGTCCTTGCCCGGCTTCCGAAGTACCACGACCGTGGCCTCCTTCCAGATCTCCGGAAAGTGCGCCAGGCCGAGGCACTTGTTGTAAAGGGCAAGGAACAACTCCGGGTCCTGGTGGATCGCTTGACTGCAGATGTCAGACGTCAGTCCATCCCCTCCTGGTGCCTTCTTGGGATTGAAACCCGCCACGGCGGTCTTCAGCTCCAGCGTCGTAAATGAAGGATCATGATTTTCATCATGGACCCATTCATTTACTCGGCTGGCTGCTTCTCTTATCCGCCTGTGGTCAGCGTTATCCTGGTCTACTCTGTCTTTGGGGAAGAACGTATCTGCAAGTAGGGAGGCCGATTCACTCGGATTGAGAAATGCACCATCGCAGCATAGGGTCAGTTCTTCCTGTCTTTTGGCGGTCCTACCGATGATCCTGTAGATACCCTCCCAGACCCCCTCCCGATCCTGTTTCCGGCAGAACTCCTTCCAGCTGGCGACTTGGGCTTTCTTAGCCTGCATCTCGTAATCTTCTTTAGCTTCCAGGTACGCGTCGACGACCATCGCTCGCCGGACCGGTGCGGCATTGCGGATACGGTGCTTCCTGCGAGCCACCTCCTTCTTCTTTGCAGCAAGTTCCTCGGACCACCACGGACAGGTAAGTCTTACCCTGTTGCTCACCTTAGGGATTGATTCATCGCATGACTGGGAAATTATTTTACTGTAATTATCTATAAAATTTTCTAAATCTGTTCTATTATTAACATTTTCTAAGTGTTCTAAATTAATATTTTTCTCTATTTTGAATGATTCTAATTTACTATTGAATTTTTCCCAGTCAGCTTTTCTGGTATTGTACCTTCTTGTGGTCCGTTGTATATGGGTACCTTTTTCCCTTTTGAGATTCACGTTGAAGAGAATCGTGTTGTGGTCCGAGGAAGTTACGCCTGAATCCACTCGCCAGCCGTCCACGTGGTCGAAAAGGGCGAGCGAGCAGGCCGTGACATCCACATGGCTTTTGTACGCTCGACCACCTCTGACTGTGTCAAATGTGGGAGCGTCACCAGTGTTCAGTACCTGGAGCTCCAACTCCTCCAGGGTAGCGGACATTTCGTCCCCCCTGGGGTCGTCACGGATGCTGCCCCACCAGGCACTCTTCGCGTTCGCGTCGCCGCCTATCAACAATCTACCGGTGGCCACTTCCGATTGGATCCGGGTCACCTGATCCAAGTATGGCCCTATGGGCTGGTCTGGCTCGAAGTAATAAGAGACTACTGCGATTTCCCAGGCTTTGGTCCGGATCCCCACCACAACGATGTTGTTTGTGGTGAGTTTCGGGTAGGGTATGACGTCTAGGTCATGATCAAAGACGGCAATAGCCGCCTTTACCCTCCCACTTCCATCAACCTCGCACTGGTAGACTCTCGCGCCACGGTAGCTCTTCATACTTCGGGCTCCACCCACATACGGCTCCTGGATCAGTGCCCACGAGATCTTGCGTTCACTGGCCTCTAAAAAGAGTTCGGTGGTAGCCAGTTCCTTCCTTTGTAGATTCGCTTGGGCCACTCGGTATGTTCTTGCGATTTGTTGGACAGGAGCCCCCGGGGTGCCCTTAGCAGTATGCTATGGCGGATCGGGCTATTGCTTCCCACCTTCTTCTGACCAGGCACTCCGAGCTGAAGGCGTTGTGACCGGTGCTGTCACAATTTGCCCGCGTGCAGTTACAACACGAAGGAGGGCACCGACCCTGCCTCGGTCATGCGTCGCCAGACCTCTGTGGCGACCCTCATCACTACATGACCTGTGTGCGGGTTCCTGGAACGCTTCCGATACAGGACCTCCATCTTCGCTTGATCCCCTTTGAGATCTTTGAAGATCGCAGCGTTTTGATTGTGGAGGGCCTTTAGAATGTCCTCGTTCGTGTTGTACTGCATTAGGTCTTTCAATATGACCTGCGGGTTTTTATTTTTGATGTCTTGCGCCTCCAGCTCGGGCGCCTGCCTAAGCTTCTCCCTAAGCCTATTCCTGTCGTCCTCGGTGCGGCAGCCCAGGATAACCTTCCGGTCCTTCGCCTTACGCACCTTTTCTACGGCGATCCCCCCTTCCCTGGCATTCACAACCTTTCGCAGTCGGTCTAAGACCTGCTCTCCTGTCTCCTTTTCGTCCCTGGCCGACACCACTATGGAGTGCAGTGTTTCAGGGTTCTGAGCCCGGATGGGAGGCCGACTGGCCACTACGCTAGCGTACGACACCATTTGGTGTTGGCTAGTCTGTAGCGCCTCTTTCAGCCTCTCCATCCGTAGGCTGTTTTCGGCCAGGTTGCGGCTGTGCTCTTCGAGAGCTTTCCTAAAAGAGGTTGTTTCGGCCTCAGCATCAGCCTCTGGAGGAGAACAGGGGGCTTCCTCGGCCCTTCGGGTTGGGGGTTCCGCAAGGCTATCCCGGTCGCACTCCTTAATCAGCTGATAGAGACGGTCTGCCTGGGCTTTTACCTCCGCCTTTATCTCATTTTTTGTCGTTTTCGACTGCGTCATTAATGCCTTGATTTTATTGGAGCAGGCTCTGGCCTCAGCCACTCTACTTTTTGATGGGGGCGGGCTTCCTACCTCGAAGGCTATTGCTCCCTTCGCCATCACCGGCGTTATATGAACCGGTTTAGCAGGTGGGGTACGCTTCGTTACGGTTTTGCTGCCCGCCTCCCACTCGCCTACACTCCTCCTCACGCTCTGCGTGGAAGGCCCTGCTTCCTCAGGCGCCTTTTGTGGACTCTTTGAGAGGGTTTTGGTCATTTTGACAATAGGCTTTTTTGGAGGCGTACGCGCACCAGGCATTCCGCTCATCGTGATACGTGTATGAACTTGGGGATTAGTGTAGCGTCGTCAAGAGGGGTGTGTAAAAGGCACCCCAATTGTTGTGTAAAATGTATGTAAAGTGGGGTATTGTAAAGATACCCCGCTTTGTGTGTATAGGTTCCCCTGTACAGGGTACTTGTCGAAAGTTAAAAACAATAATAAATTAAGTCCTAATTCTAATATATAGTAGTACAATAGTACTACTATATGTCAATAAATGATTAAAATTGCCTAAAAACCTAAATATAGTAACACAAAAGTGCTACTATATGTCAGTACATAAAATATAAAATTACAAAAAATATATGGTCTTAACCTAATATACAGTAACACAAAAGTGTTACTGTATGTCAATAATTACAATTGTTAAAAACTTATAACTATGATATAGCAGCACAAAAGTGCTACTATATGTCTTAAATCTAAAAACAAAAACCGTAAATCTGACCTGTTCCCACAGTGTAGTCCAAAAAGACACAGTTAACCAAGAAAATGGGATTAAGACTAAACAAAATTAAAATAAAATTAAAATTAAAATTTTTAAAATTTTGAAAAAAGTTTTGAAAAGTTTTTTCGATTTTTTGGCAAAACCCTTGGGGCCAAATTGAAGGACTTCTCCTCCCGATCACGGAGACCCCAAACTCGGTGGGTCTATGACCTCCGGTACCAAAGTTAGGGTCCGGGGGGGTGAAGAAGTTTTTCAATGGGGGGGGGGGGGTATCCAAATGGATCCCTTTGGGTCTCAGGGAATATAGGATGTGGGATAGGGGGTTTAGTCAGAGGGGGGGGCGGGGGTCCAGAAGGGGGTCCAGAAAGGGGTCCAAATATAGATATATAAATGTATACTAATAACAATTTCAGTGATTTAAGGGATTTGGGGTTGCCAAAAAAGGGGGTCAAAAGGGGGGTCTAGGGGGCCTATCTTAATCCAGGTCCAGATTGGGAGGGGGTGTATTCTTTGGGGGGGGAAAATTTCGTCAAAATTTCAATTTTCCGCACCGTTTCCGAGATATTTCGACTTTTATGAAAAATCGAAATATTCTTCCAAAAAACACACTCCGTCACCAGTAAAAATATTGTTAACTAGTTATTGGACCAATAAATAACTTACTAGTAAGTTAACAATAAACTGATTGAAAAGCCAAAAAATATTTTTACCGAATTTACTACTAAAA
>CATKRY010000010.1:15000-17500 GCA_949775005.1 Orthosia gothica | reverse complement strand
GTCACCCCTGTCCTCCAGCTGTTTCAGGAGAGGGTCGAGAAGTACGTTCCAGAAGATGGGGCCTCCGATAGACCCCTGAACGCACCCCTTGCTGGTCATCCTCCTGCTCTCCTCTCCGGCGTACCTAACACGGACCACCCTGTCGCTTAGGTAGCTGCCGACTACTCGTCTCAGATTTACAGGACACTTTTCCTCAGCCAACCGCACTTTTAAAGTGGGCCACCACGCACTGTCGAATGCTCCCTCTATATCCAGCGACACAAGCGTGACAATCTTTTTCTGTGCCAGCTTTGAACGTATGTGCTGGACGAGATTATAGAGGGAGTCTTCGGTGCTCTTTTGGGGCATAAAGCCGTATTGGCGAGTACTTATCCTGGGGAGCAAATAGAATTTGAGACGAGCAACCAACATCTTCTCGTACACCTTTCCAAACACAGGCAAAAGCCCAATTGGCCTGTAGGACTTCGGGACGGTGTACGAGTCTTTGCCCGGCTTCCTGAGCACAACCACCGTTGCTTCCTTCCAGGACTTCGGAAAGTGATGGAGCGCCAGGCATTTGTTCAACAGCGACAGGAAGAACTCACGGTTGCACTCAATGGCCTGAGAGCAGATGTCGGCAGTGAAGCCGTCAGCTCCCGGGGCCTTTTTTGGGTTAAATGATCCCATGGACCTATCGAGCTCACTTTGGGTAAACGGTGGGTCATGCCGTTCATCATGGCTCCACTCGTTTACCATTTCTGCAAGTTGCCGGGTCTTGTGATGGTCCACGCTGTCATCCTCCTCACGGTCCTCGGGATAAAATGTCTCGGCTAACAGCCTCACCGATCCCTTCGCATCTAGTGTCTCATCTCCCAACCGCAGCGGCAGATCCTCCTCTCTTTTCGCAACCCTTCCCATGACTCTATAAATCCCTTCCCAGACCCCCTCTCTGTCCTGCTTTCCGCAAAATTGCTTCCAGCTTTCTTCAGTTGCCTTCTTTACCGCTTCCTCATATTTTTCTTTTTCTTCTAGGTACAGCCTGACCACCATCTCTCTCCGGACCGGCGCTGCGTTCCTGACTCTGCGCTTCCTTGTGGCGACCAGCTTCTTCATCTTCGCGAGCTCCTCGGACCACCACGGCAAGGTGAGTGTTTCTTTTATGCTTCTCTTTGGTATTGTGTGTGTGCATGTTTCAGTTACGGCTTGTGTGTATGTGTTTATTGCCTGTTCTAGTTGATCTATGGTGTTAATTTTTGAGATATCGTTGACTGTTAGTTTATTTTCTGACATAATTTGAGACAGTTTCTCACGAAACTGCCTCCAATTAGCTTTCTTGGTGTTATATATCCTCGTTGTGCGTTCTATTTTCATTCCTTTGGATTTATTTAGTTGAATACCAAAGATGATGCCGTTGTGGTCGGAACTCGTGAGTCCCTCCGCGATTCGCCAGTCGTCCACCAGGTCCAGCAGGTCCTCCGAACAGGCCGTCACGTCCACGTGGCTGCTGTACCTAATGCCTCCTCTTATGGTGTCGAAGGTTGGGATGTCCCCCGCATTTAGGATCTGCAGCCCCATTTCGCCCAGTGCTCCACTCATCTTCTCCCCCCTCGAGTCCTCGCTACCACCGCCCCACCAAGTACTTTTGGCGTTAGCGTCTCCTCCAATGACCAACCTGCTAGGGCCCACGTCTTGCTCCACTCGTTTGAGATGCTCCAGGTATGGCTCTATGGGCTTGTCGGGCTCGAAGTAGAAGGACACCAGCGTGATCGTCCAGGCTCTGGTTCGGACTCCCACCACGACGATATTATTTGTGGTGAGTTGCGGGTACTGGATAATATCCAGGTCGTGGTCGAAGACAGCTATTGCTGCCTTTACTGTCCCTTCTCCTCCCTCAGAGCTCTGGAAGACCCTTACGCCCCGGTAGCCCTTCATCCTTCTCGCACTACCCACGTAGGGCTCCTGGAGCAACGCTACCGCAAGTTTCCGCTTTTCAGCTTCCAGCAACAGCTCGTTCGTGGCCAGCTGACTCCGCTGCAGGTTGGCCTGGACCACTTTATACTGGTGGTGGGTAACAGGGTCGCCCTTAGCAATAAGCTATAGAGGCTCGAGCGAGTGCGTCCCACCTTTTTCGCACTGGGCACTCGGTACTGAAAGCGTTGTGCTCAGTGTTCCCCATCTTCGCTCTGGCGCAGTTCACGCACGCCGCTGCCTCGCCGATCAGCTTGTCCGGGCAGTCCGCTCTGAGATGCGGGCCTCCACAGTGGCTGCACAGGTCGGCTGGCAGTTTGCAGAAACGCTTGCTGTGCCCATACCCTAGGCAGCGGGTACACTGTACCAGTGGCGTCTGATCTTCGACGCGCACTTTCATTAGGTCAATTCGGACCTTGACAGCTTCGATGGCCCTCCTCCAGATTAATGGGGATACACTGCACACAACGTGGTTCGTGTGGGGGTTGCGAGCCTTCCTTCTAAATTTTATTTCAATCCTTTGGTCCTCGCCTTCGAGGCCGTTAAAAAGCTC
>CATKRY010000010.1:0-10000 GCA_949775005.1 Orthosia gothica | reverse complement strand
GCCGCCCCCACCTTGCCATCAATTTTGCTGCCGTCCGTGTATATCTGCACTGCTTGAGTGCAGTGGTTGTCTAATTGTTCCTGGTCTTCCAGGCAAATGAACTGCAGGCTCATATGTTCCGCCGGGTGGGGTGTCGAGGCAAATGTGGTGCGTCGCTCGACGTCCCCATCTCCTAGCACTGACTGAGGCACCCCCTTCCTCGCCTCGTACAAGGCAGCTGCCTCTCGTATTCGGAGGTCGAGGGGCAGTATCCCAGCCAGCACCAGTGCCGAGTTTAGGGATACGGTGCGATAGGATTTGCACAATTTCTGTGCAAATCCTCTTTGGACCACATTTAGCCTCTTTTTAACACACAACTTAGTGGCTGCGCATGCCCACGCACTCGCCGCATACAGAATGACTGGTTCGACTACTGCCGTGTACATGGTGCGGATGACGTCGGGGTGGAGTCCCCAGCTGATCTTTGCAGCCCTCGACAACTGCTTGTAAAACTCCATTGCCTTCTGGCACACATTGTCTGTATGCTTATTGAAGGTCAATTTGTCGTCGATAGTTAGTCCCAGGACTTTGATCTCTTGCGTCATGCCAATGGCGACCCCTCCCATGCTCAAGCGCGGAGTGTCGTACTTAAGTTTCCGCGTTATTACCATCGCATTGGTTTTATGCGGTGCGAATTTCAACTTATTTCTGACACCCCACTGGTAAACATGGGCGAGGGCGTCATTCGCCCGCCGCTCAATCTCGGTCGCTGAGTCGCCATCAAATACCAGCACCACGTCGTCGGCAAAAGCCTGGCAGTAGTCTCCCCGTTCCGCCAGCTCCTTTAATAGGGGATCCAGGAGGGTGTTCCAGAGGATAGGGCCCCCTATTGATCCCTGTACACAGCCTTTCGACGTTTCCTTTACGACCTCTTCGCCCGCGTACCTAACCCTGACCCTTCGGTTATTGAGGTAACTGTCCATTACTCTCCTCACATTTACCGGACATTTTTCCTCAGCCAATCTGGTTCGGATAGCAGGCCACCAAGCGCTGTCAAAAGCTCCCTCTATGTCTAGCGACACCATGACTGTTAGTCTGTGCTCTGCCAGTTTCTGGCGTATGTGTCCAACCAGATCATAGAGGGAGTCCTCTGTGCTCTTTTGGGGCATGAACCCGTACTGGCGAGTACTGAGCCGCGGTATAATATGCCATTTTACTCTGCTTACTACCAGTTTTTCCAGAACTTTTCCCAGCACTGGCAACAAACCTATTGGCCTATAAGATTTAGGAACTGTGTAGCTCTCTTTCCCGGGTTTCCTTAGGATCACGACTGTTGCTTCCTTCCAGGTCCCGGGAAAATAGCCCAGTTCTAAGCACTTGTTTGCCAGTGCTAGGAAAGTTTCCGGATCATGGTTAATCGAATGCTGGCAGATGTCGGCCGTGAGACCGTCTGCCCCCGGGGCTTTCTTGGGATTGAAGCTGCGTATGGTGGAGTTCAATTCCTCTATAGTGAACGGTGGGTCATGTTCCTCATCATGACCCGTTGCGTTCACTTTTTCAGCTAACGTCCTAACACGCGTATGCTCCTCTTTATCATCTTCCCTTCTGTCCTCGGGGTAGAATGTATCTGCCAGCAATTCGGCAGAATGGAGATTGTCCAGTACCTTTCCGTTCACGGTCAGGGGCAAGTCCTCGTACCGCTTTTTGGTACGGCCTATGACCCGGTATATCCCGTTCCATAGTCCTTCTCCGTCTTGCTGCTTGCAGAAGCTCTTCCAGCTCTCAGTCTGGGCACTTCTTGTTTTATCCTCGTATTCTGTTTTTATTTGCAGGTACGCAGCGACGACGGCCTCTCTCCGGACCGGTGCTGCGCAGCGGATTCTGCGTTTCCTGGTGGCGACTGCCTTCTTCAGCGCGGCGAGTTCCTCCGACCACCATGGTAAGTTAATTTTGTTTCTTGGCTTTATTAGGGGTATACATTTATTGGCTACTTCTATAATACTGTTTTGATAATTTTGTACTTTGTTTTCTAATTCTGTTGTGTCTTTTATTTTTCCAATTTCTTTATGGTTAATTTTTTGTTCTGTAAGCAACTGGGCCAGTTTCTCATGAAATTGGTCCCAGTTTGCTTTTTTACTGTTGAATTTACGTGTGGTTCTATCTATGTGTATACCCCTTGCCTTCTCCAAACCTAACTTAAAGGTGATGGTGTTATGGTCTGAGCTCGTCACGCCCTCGTCCACCCTCCAGTCATCCACCAGGCCGAGCAGCCCCGCCGCGCAGACCGTTATGTCCACTATACTGGAATACAGTGTAGTTCCCCGTACTGTGTGGAATGTTGGAGTGCTGCCGACGTTGAGTACCTGCAAATCCATCTCCTCGAGGGCACCAGCCACTTCTATCCCTCTATCGTTTGTCTTCTGGCTTCCCCACCAGGAGTTTTGCGCGTTGACGTCGCCTCCCGCAATGATCCACCGGCCGAAAAACCGCTCGATCCTTTTTAGCTGCTCCAAGTATGGCTCTATCGGTTCTGGCTTTGGTTCGAAGTAGAATGAGACCACCACGATCTCCCAGGCAGTTGTCCTCATCTTTACCACTGTGATGTTAGGTGTGGTAAAGTCCGGGCACTGGACGACGTCTATATCGTCGTCGAAGACAGCGATTGCTGTCTTGACGGCGCCGTCTTCTGTCCTACTGCACTGGTAAATTCTAACGCCGTGGTAGTCTTTCATTCTACCTATGCCTCCGATGTACGGCTCCTGGAGCAGTGCAAAGGCCATTTTCCTTTTGTTCGCCTCAAGCATGAATTCATTTGTTGCCAGTGCCTTTCTTTGCAAATTTGCTTGGGCTACTACGTATGGCCTTATGTTCGAGTCAGATGTTCCGCCGGTGACCACCTTAGCAGTACGACGTCATGCTTCTGGCCATGGCATCCCATTTCCTACGAACGGGGCACTCCTGGCTGAAAGCGTTGTGCTCCACTCTTTCGAGTTTTGCCCGCGTGCAGTTACAGCATTGAGGACCGGCACCGACAAGCCAGTCGGGGCACTCTGCCTTCATGTGGGCACCCCCGCAATGGCTACACCTTGCCTGGGTCTCTTGGCAGAAACGTCTGCCGTGACCGTAGCCCAGACAAAGCGAACACTGGACTAACGGAGACTGGTCGGCCACGCGTATCCTCTGAAGATCAATGTGTACCGACTCAGCCTCCGTCATTCGCTGCCATATTTTGGGGGATACCCGCATAACGACATGGCTTGCGTGCGGGTTCCTGGTGCGCTTTCTGTAGGCTATTTCTAGCCTATCAGACTCAGGGACACCTTGAAACAAATCCCTGTTCTGTTTCTTCAACGCACCAAGAATGTCCTCGTCGCTGTTGTACTGCAACACGTCTTTGAGCACAACTAGTGGGTCTTTATTGGTCATGTCTTCGACCTTCAGGTGATTTGAGCACCTCGTCAGTCTGGTCTTGACCTTTTCCCTTTCCTCTTGACTTCTAAAACCCACTATTACCTTTCTATCTTTGGCCTTTCTAATTTTTTCAACTTCCACTCCTCCCTCTTTCGCGTTTACCGCTTTTCTAATTCTATTTAGCACTTCTTCGCCCGTCTCTTGCTCGTCTGTGGCCGTGACCACCAGCGAGTGCAGCGCGGTCCGCTCCGGAGGCTGTCTCCTGACGGACGACGCTACGCTAGCGTAGGTCTGCTTCTCGGCTTTTTCTAAGCTTTCTTGGAGCTTAGCCATGCTCTCCGTGTTTTGTTTGATTAGGCTGGCATGGTCAGCGAGCATCTTTTTTATTTCTTCCTTCTCTGCCTTTGCCTCGTCTGAAATTTCACCCTGACGCGCCTTTTGCTGTTGGGCGGGGGATTGCTGAGGCAGTTCCGTCTTTTTGTTTTTAGTCGCGGGCTCTGTCTCCTTTACCAGTTGGTAAAGTCTATCCGCTGCCAAAGTGATCTCCGCCTTTATTTCGGTTTTAATGTTTCTCGATTGGCCTAGCTGGGTTTTTATTTTAGCTAGGCAAATTCTGGCCTCGGTCACTTTGTCTTTCGGCTTAGCTGGCTCCGCCAGGGTGGGGGACGCTGCGGTAGTTGTGGAAGTGGAGGGGACTCTTGCTGATTTCTCAGGAGTTTGGGGCTTTAGTTGGGACTTTTTTGGCTCCTGCTTTTCCCATTCGCCTATACTTCTCCTTACCGTTGACTTTGCAACCGGTGACGTCTTTTCCGGTGTAGTGCGGTGTGGAGTAGCTTTTGTAAACGTCGAGTTCAGAGTGGAGTTTCCTATCAGTCTTTTGGGGAGGGTGTCTTCCTTGTCTTTGGGCTGTTGGGCTGGTGTCCTGCTCATCATCTTGTCGCCGGAAGGTTAGGTAGCGTGTAAGAGTAAAGAATACTATTAGGGTGTAAAGTGCCCAATAGTATGTCAAAACGATTAAATGATTATAACCTAAAATTGTATAAAATTGTATAAATGTAAAATGTATAACTAATTAATTATCTTTACTAGTAAAGATTCGTGCTTACGTTTCTCGCTCAACGAGGTAAATACCTTAGTAGGCCGGTCTTGTTATTTTAAATCTAATTAATTTGTTCATAAACGAACAAGTCAATTACGTCAATTGAGTCAATTGGTGCTAGTCGGTCTCTTAGCGTGGTATTCGCTTGTCGAGTCAGTTGTCCTCAGTCCTTGGCTGAAGAGGCGAGAGTCAGATCTCTTATTTGTAGACCGGGTCTTATGCAATTCCAGGTCAACTGCGTTATAGATAACGCTTTGTACCAAAATCAAATTTATAAATAAAGAATTAAAATTTAAAACGCAAAAAATTTTTTGGCTCTATGTAGAGTCAGTCTCTATGTACCAGAGTACAGGTCTCTCCGAGCTCTTTCGAATGAGCCCAAACTCGGCCTCTCTATCTCAAGGGGTTCCGGTAAAATATGGGTGCGAAGTTACTACTTTACAAGTCCCGGGAGGGTCCAGGGGGGCAGGGAAATATATAAATAAATTACTTTATTGGTCTATGTATGTTTGGGATGTTACTTAGAATTTTTTAGAATTTTCAAAGAGAAATTTATTTTACAATCAATAAATAATAAAATGATTAAATGAATGGGGGGTTGCAAAAGGGGGTAGCCCAAGGGGTTAGGCTGTATATACCAGTATATACTGGTATATCCAGGCCGGTGTCCAAATTGGGCTAGCTCGCTCCGTTTTCAAGTTATGCACGTTTTTTAAATTCAAAGACCTAAAATCGCTTGGCAAAAAATTTTTTAAGACGCTAGAAATAAATATTTACCGATTTTACTGCTACTAGACTTAGAAAAGGGGGGTTTTTAATTAGGGGATTGTACCGGAAATATATATAATTATTTAAGGATATTCCTAAAACAAATAGGGAATCCTTATTATAATTAATATGATAAAATATTTTCAATGAATTTTTAGTTTAGCGTTTCAAGGATGTTTTTATGGAGAAGAATATTATTACTCTAAATTAGATCAATTCTTTTAGTTAATTACAATTAATTACAATTAACTACAATTAATTATAATCAATTATAATCAATACTGCAAATTGTGCTGTTTATAAATGAAATGTTTTCTTTAATGATTCTAAGGTATTTAAATTTAATTGTTTTATAATTAATGGTAAATAAAATTATTAAAGAATATAGGGTTGCAAAAGGGGGTAGCCCAAGGTAATAATTAATATGATTTAAAAAATATTTTTATGGATATTTTAATTTTTTGGGGGGAATAAAAGTCAAAAAAGGGGGGATTTTTTTGTGCCTATCCTAATCTTAGTCCAGACGGACCGGGGGGTAGATAGGGGGGGGGTAAATTTTTGTCCCAGGTCCGTATCTCCGGCCGTTCCTGAGATATCTGGATTTTAGTAAAATTTTGGCAAGGGTTCAAAAATAATGGCGGCTGGAGAAAAAATTTTTATTTTGTATATTTATGGAAATTTAGGGGGAGACTAACCGGGGGGATAAGAGTTTGGTCGTCCTCGAGGTTTGTCGAAAATTTTTGCCCCAATTCCAAAAATTGGAATTAGGGAAGCGATCCTTCTCGAATGTCGACTTCTAGGTCGACTCGACTCTGAAGTCGACTCGATATCGAATCGATTTCGACCTATACTCGAGTTAGACTTTGGCTCAATAAATAAATAAATACAGATGTGATATGGATAGTGGTAAGGGCTACCGGGATATAAGGGTTCGCTGGGGAATAGTTAAATTGACACAAAAAATATTTTAAGATTTTTCAAAACCACAAAAAATACTCCAATAATTTGCCAATAATGGTTGTATTGCCTCAGAATTGTGTGGATTACTAATTAATGATTTCTAAAACACAAGTAATATTTAAAAAAAAAAAATTAAAACACAAAAAATCTGCCCAGGCTGTCCAAAAATGGTTGGATTTCGTTCCAGTTTTGGCTTGTCAAGGCTCGAGCTGCCAGGTCCCAGAGACTTAATTAATAAACAACATACAACAACATTTCAACATTTCGGTATTTACAATTTTAACCTAAAAATAAAAATGGTCACCACGCGCCACGTACAAAAATGGCGTGGAGTTTTTATTATTACGACGCAGTTTTGAAATCCTACTTTTCTGTTTCTTCTCCTTTTTGAATTCTAAAATTTGGAATAGGTTGCCTGAGTGGCAAAAACTATTATTTCGGTCTTATTTTGAAATATTATTTATCCTAGGCCGAATTCTAGGCGTTTTAAAATCTAAATTTTTGTAAACACCGAATACAAAGTTATTCGGGAGTTTGAAAATATATTTGAATCTAGTCTAGTTAACTTTAAGTATGTGAGTTTTGGTTTAAAAATTTCCAAAATTTTTATATTTGTTGCTGTTTAGATTTACTATTTAATTATAATTTAAAAAGAGAATTTTATTAAAAACATAAGTTAAATTAAATTTATTCAGAAAAGGAAAAGCAAAAGTTGACAGCAAATACCTTGTTTTGGCACTTAGGCAAGTAGGATTTCTTCGCAAAAATTCCAGATGACTGCCAGCTGCTCCAGGTAGCCTCTCAGGTCCTTAGATCTCCCAGATCGCACCTCCCGGTCCGACTTGTCACGGTTTTTGAACGCGCGGAAATTCCTCCGGGCGGTTTGAGCTGCCAGATGGGGCCTGTGACCTCACGGAAAATTTTTCCGGAGATCCAGGAATGTCGGGAGCACACGGTCGTTCTCAGATAATCACTCCAAAAACAGGTTTTCCTCGATTTCTGAGAGGATGGGGGTTTTTCACCGTAAATTTGTCACTTTTTTCCCTCAATTTTGGGAGAAATGGCGCGAAACACACAAAACCTCACTTTAAAAATCTGATCTTTTTTCCAGGGTGTAGTCCGTGAGCACGTACTCCCTTTTATGTCCATGAAACCACCTGTTATCGCGACCGATCACGCACTACGGATTTTTCCCCGCGAAGTTTACCTTTTCCAGTATCCTTCTAGCGCGCGCTCCGTAAAAGGGTGTAAAGGACCCTCTTAGGAGGGGCTAAAAAATCTGGAATTCCTCTGGGTTGTAGGTAATGAGATGGTCTTCACTGGGGTAATTTAAAAACCGTATGTCGTCGCGACCGATCTCGCGCCGCACGTAACTTTCCAAATGTTTGGTGGTTTTTCGTACTTTTGGTGTTGGAAAAAACTTGTTTTATGCCACAATTTGGCTCCCACTTATCCGATTTCACTTCTGATAACACTATCGGGTTGGTCTCACTAGCGCGCAACTTTTGGTGTGAATTTTCACTTTTTATCTTTAAAAGCACTTCGAACTCGATTTTTGAGGCGCGGAGCTCGCAAAAACGTGTCTGCACGGGCTAGCGTCTCGCGGGTGACTGGGTTAGGTTAGGTTAGGTTAGGTTAGGTTAGGTTAGGTTAGGTTAGGTTAGGTTAGGTTAGGTTAGGTTAGGTTAGGTTAGGTTAGGTTAGGTTAGGTTAGGTTAGGTTAGGTTAGGTTAGGTTAGGTTAGGTTAGGTTAGGTTAGGTTAGGTTAGGTTAGGTTAGGTTAGGTTAGGTTAGGTTAGGTTAGGTTAGGTTAGGTTAGGTTAGGTTAGGTTAGGTTAGGTTAGGTTAGGTTAGGTTAGGTTAGGTTAGGTTAGGTTAGGTTAGGTTAGGTTAGGTTAGGTTAGGTTAGGTTAGGTTAGGTTAGGTTAGGTTAGGTTAGGTTAGGTTAGGTTAGGTTAGGTTAGGTTAGGTTAGGTTAGGTTAGGTTAGGTTAGGTTAGGTTAGGTTAGGTTAGGTTAGGTTAGGTTAGGTTAGGTTAGGTTAGGTTAGGTTAGGTTAGGTTAGGTTAGGTTAGGTTAGGTTAGGTTAGGTTAGGTTAGGTTAGGTTAGGTTAGGTTAGGTTAGGTTAGGTTAGGTTAGGTTAGGTTAGGTTAGGTTAGGTTAGGTTAGGTTAGGTTAGGTTAGGTTAGGTTAGGTTAGGTTAGGTTAGGTTAGGTTAGGTTAGGTTAGGTTAGGTTAGGTTAGGTTAGGTTAGGTTAGGTTAGGTTAGGTTAGGTTAGGTTAGGTTAGGTTAGGTTAGGTTAGGTTAGGTTAGGTTAGGTTAGGTTAGGTTAGGTTAGGTTAGGTTAGGTTAGGTTAGGTTAGGTTAGGTTAGGTTAGGTTAGGTTAGGTTAGGTTAGGTTAGGTTAGGTTAGGTTAGGTTAGGTTAGGTTAGGTTAGGTTAGGTTAGGTTAGGTTAGGTTAGGTTAGGTTAGGTTAGGTTAGGTTAGGTTAGGTTAGGTTAGGTTAGGTTAGGTTAGGTTAGGTTAGGTTAGGTTAGGTTAGGTTAGGTTAGGTTAGGTTAGGTTAGGTTAGGTTAGGTTAGGTTAGGTTAGGTTAGGTTAGGTTAGGTTAGGTTAGGTTAGGTTAGGTTAGGTAGGTTAGGTTAGGTTAGGTTAGGTTAGGTTAGGTTAGGTTAGGTTAGGTTAGGTTAGGTTAGGTTAGGTTAGGTTAGGTTAGGTTAGGTTAGGTTAGGTTAGGTTAGGTTAGGTTAGGTTAGGTTAGGTTAGGTTAGGTTAGGTTAGGTTAGGTTAGGTTAGGTTAGGTTAGGTTAGGTTAGGTTAGGTTAGGTTAGGTTAGGTTAGGTTAGGTTAGGTTAGGTTAGGTTAGGTTAGGTTAGGTTAGGTTAGGTTAGGTTAGGTTAGGTTAGGTTAGGTTAGGTTAGGTTAGGTTAGGTTAGGTTAGGTTAGGTTAGGTTAGGTTAGGTTAGGTTAGGTTAGGTTAGGTTAGGTTAGGTTAGGTTAGGTTAGGTTAGGTTAGGTTAGGTTAGGTTAGGTTAGGTTAGGTTAGGTTAGGTTAGGTTAGGTTAGGTTAGGTTAGGTTAGGTAGTTAGGTTAGGTTAGGTTAGGTTAGGTTAGGTTAGGTTAGGTTAGGTTAGGTTAGGTTAGTTGTTAGGTTAGGTTAGTTAGGTTAGGTTAGGTTAGGTTAGGTTAGGTTAGGTTAGGTTAGGTTAGGTTAGGTTAGGTTAGGTTAGGTTAGGTTAGGTTAGGTTAGGTTAGGTTAGGTTAGGTTAGGTTAGGTTAGGTTAGGTTAGGTTAGGTTAGGTTAGGTAGGTTAGGTTAGGTTAGGTTAGGTTAGGTTAGGTTAGGTTAGGTTAGGTTAGGTTAGGTTAGGTTAGGTTAGGTTAGGTTAGGTTAGGTTAGGTTAGGTTAGGTTAGGTTAGGTTAGGTTAGGTTAGTTAGGTTAGGTTAGGTTAGGTTAGGTTAGGTTAGGTTAGGTTAGGTTAGGTTAGGTTAGGTTAGGTTAGGTTAGGTTAGGTTAGGTTAGGTTAGGTTAGGTTAGGTTAGGTTAGGTTAGGTTAAGGTTAGGTTAGGTTAGGTTAGGTTAGGTTAGGTTAGGTTAGGTTAGGTTAGGTTAGGTTAGGTTAGGTTAGGTTAGGTTAGGTTAGGTTAGGTTAGGTTAGGTTAGGTTAGGTTAGGTTAGGTTAGGTTAGGTTAGGTTAGGTTAGGTTAGGTTAGGTTAGGTTAGGTTAGGTTAGGTTAGGTTAGGTTAGGTTAGGTTAGGTTAGGTTAGGTTAGGTTAGGT
>CATKRY010000009.1:0-36857 GCA_949775005.1 Orthosia gothica | reverse complement strand
ATGCCTGTGAATAAACGAATTTGATTGGGATTGATTTTATTTGGTTTTGATAACATAACATCACGCCAGTACGCTACAATGGAGTACGCAAATGTGTACAGTTCACCTTGGTACACTCTCATTGCACCGGTTATATCCAAGTTTCACAATATTTGGGTAATCTATTCTGGCATTAGGATATAATAGAATATAGTTACTTTATTGTTCATACTTTTTTTGGGACAAGCCTGCCACACTATGCCCATCCAGAATCAACTATGGTGACCACTAGAATAAGCCGATTGAATGATGCTCGACTAGCCGCCGAGATGCCCGGCGTAGCGATTGAACTTTCTTGGATTCCGCTACGAATTCAATCAGAATAGAATAGTTGAGGAATAAGAAATAGAAGGGTAAATAAAGCCTTCATAAATAGGTATCAAGTTTTTTTTAAAACAAGAATTTTGAACTGAATGGTACTAAATAAATCACTACACATGAAATAAGACCCAAACACAATAGATCTTCTTTAGTTGAGGAGTTGCTATGGCCACGTTCCGGCTCCATCATGAGATCAGCTCCATATTACCTAACTACCATATTATTTCAGATGCCAAGTTTCAGCGTAATTGGATACCAGGAAATGCTTGAAAAATGGATTAGTAGTTGCCAGAACACATACGAAAGCAAAGTAATAAAGCTTGTAAGTTTGTAGCTAGCCCAACATATCATTAAAAATCTTTTCTCATTTAAAAATCATTCATTAAAAAGCATGTTTAAAACATGCTTTTTTCGTATTCATCTCAGCAAACCCTTTCATTTGATACCCATATCATGGGAGTCTACAAAAATACTAGTCCGACATCTTGTGCCGTCCGCCATATAAGATTGCGACGAAGAAGATTACTGCTTTAAAATTCAGTTCACTCAATTATGAACTACTGTATGCCTGGTTGTTCTTTATTTGACATAATGAAAAAAGTTATTAAATGTAATTTTAACCAGGATACTACATTATTAATATTTATTGGTAATAGGGGTAATGTGAACAAAGGAGAATTACTCCAACATTATAGATCTTTGTGCGACCTTAGTTTAAAACAAATTGTGATGTTCACTTTCCCATACAGCCAAAGTTTGCCACAGGAAGAAAACAATCTTAGATTTGAATTGAATAGGACATTACATAATTTAACTTATAGTAGTAATTTATTCCATTTAATTGACACTAACAATTACGTTGGTAATCACTTTTATTTGACAAAAGATATTTTTTTTACGGATAGGTACTTTCTTTCAAAGTATTATAAAAGACAGATAGCTGTGTCGCTATCATATTATTTTTCTATTACAGCCAAGAATTTGGCTAAACAACTTGTTTCTATTGAACAATGCCAAGAAATGTTATGTAATTCAGACAATAATTTGGTATCAGTAATTGATATTGATAATAATTTAAATTACAAATTAGGACAATAGAGTCAACCTCTTGCAAAATTTTACAAAATGACAATTGCAAAATAAAATCAAATAAAAGTTTTAATTCAGTAAATAGTATTAACCTGGTGCATCAAAATATTCAAGGCTTTATGAACAAAGATTTAGAAGTAGAATTGTTTATGAATTTTAACTGTATTGATATTCTTTGTATAACAGAACATTGGCTTAAAAGCCACCAGTTATTGTTCAATTTTAATAATCACCAGGTTGGTAGTTCATTCAGCAGAGTTAATGCTATACATGGTGGCTCCTTGATTTTAGTAAGTAACCAGCTTAAATTTAAAGACCGTAAGGATATTGTGAGCCTATCTGTTGAGCGGACAGTTGAAATAGCTTGTATAGAATTGGAGCAGTTTATTGTATTAAGTGTATACAGACCCCCTTCAGGATTGTATGACTGCTTTGAAAAGGTAATGGATGAAGTGTTACACAAGATTTGTAACACTAATAAATCCATTATAACTTGTGGTGATTTTAATGTTAATTTGTTGGAAAACTCAGGTTCTTGTAGTAAAATAATAAGTCTGTTTCAGTCCTACAATCTTGTAAACCTATTTTTGGAGCCCACAAGAATAACCCCTACTAGTGCCACATGCTTAGATAATATTTATACTAATGTTGTACCAGTCCACAAAGAAATTATAAATTTACTAGATTCTGATCATTGCGGGCAGAGGATTACTATACCAATCCAAAACAACAAAGTGGCTAAAAAGGATATCACTGTTAACCCCAAAACTGCAAGTCGCTTGAAAGCTTTTAAAGTTAAACTCATTGATAAATTACCAATTTTGCCAATTCATGCTGAACCTAATCATCAATATGATGATTTTTTTAGTATATACTGTAAACAATTTAATTCCACCTTTATTCCCAAGACAATCTCCGTTAATGGTAATGCATCATTCAGTGATTGGGCTACCATTGGTATTCATAAAAGTAGAACACGGCTTTATGAGCTGTACGATGAAAGGACTTATGTAAACACTGCTGAATTTAATTTATATGTTAGAAATTATTCAAAATTATTTAAAAAAGTTTGTTTTTTGGCCAAGTCGCGTTATTTGAGTTCGAAGATTAAAAACAGTAGTAATGTTATTAAAACGACTTGGAATATTATTAATAGTGAAACGGGAGGATCTGGTAACCGAAATATTGACTACAGCCTGTCTATTAATGACAACATCATAAAATCAGACTCACAAGTCGCACTGGCCTTTGAAAATTTCTTTTCAGATATTCCCGTTTCTACTACTAAATCCTTAAACTCATCACCTTCTGTTGCTGAGTCTTTGCTAAAAGAAAATGTTAATGTTTGCGATTCGGAATTTATTTTTGAACATATTACTTGTAGAGACATAATTAAAACCTTTCACACATTAAATGTTAAAAAGACTGCTGATCTGTGGGGTCATTCTGTTGAAGTCGCCAAGTCTATTATTGATATTGTCGCACCTAGTTTAGCTATTATCTTTAATAATTGTATCGACTGTGGGGAGTTTCCTGACCTAATGAAAAATAGTAAAATAATACCTTTGTTTAAATCAGGTAGTACATCAGACCCTACAAATTATAGACCTATTTCAGTACTACCTACTTTTAGTAAAATATTTGAGAAATTAATTTTAGAGCAATTGCAAAGATTTTTTAATAAACATAAATTATTACATAGCAAACAGTTCGGTTTTACAAGGGGTCGTTCAACTACTGATGCCGGTGTTGAGCTTTTGGGACATATTTATAATGCATGGGAGGATAAGTGCGATGCCTTGGGCATCTTTTGTGATTTGTCCAAGGCATTTGATTGTGTTCTTCATGAAACCCTAATCAGCAAACTCCGCCACTACGGGATCCGGAACAGCGCTCTGGATCTTCTTACTTCATACTTGAGTAATAGGATTCAGAGCGTTGACGTTAATGGAAAAAGATCTCCTGGATCTATAGTAGCAATGGGAGTCCCGCAGGGCTCGATTCTTGGTCCTTTCTTGTTTCTTATTTATATTAATGATTTGCCTTACCTCATAAAGGATAACCATAATATAGTGTTGTTTGCGGATGATACTTCACTTTTGTTTAAACTTAAACGTCAGCAGCTGGTTACTGACGATGTAAATAGCGCGATCTCAAAAGTAGTTCACTGGTTCAATGTTAACAATTTACTTCTTAATGAAAAAAAAACGAAATGCATTAAGTTTACCCTACCTCACGTTAGGCAGGTGAAAACTGACGTGCTGATAAAGGGCGAAGAATTGAATCCTGAAAATAGCACAGTATTCTTAGGTTTAACTTTGGATGCTAAGCTTCAGTGGGGCCCACATATAGATAAATTGTCAAAGAAGCTAAGCTCCGCAGCATATGCTGTTAGAAAAATTCGTAATTTAACGGACATAGAGACAGCCCGTTTAGTATACTTTAGCTATTTTCATAGTGTAATGTCGTACGGTATTCTGTTGTGGGGAAATGCCGCCGACATCCAGACTATCTTTGTTTTGCAGAAAAGAGCTGTTCGATCAATTTATAAATTAAGCCCGAGACACTCTCTCAGAGAGAAATTTAAGGAGATTAATGTAATGACTGTGCCTTCTCAGTATATTTATGAAAATCTTTTATATGCCCATAAAAATATAAAATTGTTTAAAAAATACAGTGATATCCATAATATAAATACTAGGAACAAACACAAATTTGTAATACCTACAACAAGGCTCAAGAAAATAGGTGGCTCGTTTAGATGTCAATGTGTGCGCTTTTATAATATGCTTCCAAGCCACGTACAAAATCTAAGTCTTAATAAATTTAAATCATTCATTAAACGTAAGTTGTGCCAAAAAGCGTTTTATAGCATTAAAGATTACGTTGAGGATAAAACGGCTTGGGAGTGAGCTGCTCCAATTAAATTAATTTAGTTTTTTTTTTGTTTAAATATTTTGCACCATGAATTTTGTTATTTTTTAATTTTTTTTTTTATTTGTTTTCTTGCAATGACAAGAATATTTACTTTTTAAAGTATTATATTATTTTATTTTAATTATTGTGAATGTGAAGACGATGTGGATCATTATTTTGTTTTTTAATTTATCTTAGTTTTTAATCATGGTCTGGCAGTTTGAGTAGTTTATGCGGCCTACCCGAATGTCCTTTCTTTGGTATTGTTCGTCGAATCGTTGAGCTCCTTAAATTCTGAGTTGAGCTGCTCGGTTATTGACAAATGCGTGCACTGACTGGACAGGTCCACTCAATCTGGCTGGTTCTTTCCTCAAAAGACCATTTCAGACATCAGTCTACATGGTCTTCACATGATCGAACCAAGATTTTGTCAGGACTTTAAAAGAGACTGTGACCTCTGAGTTTGTTTCGGCCTTTCTTCTCAGAGTAGTCAGATATGAAACGCCGACCTCATCTAGTTTAAAAAAAAAAATATGTTAGACATGTAAAAGCGTTTGTACAAACCAACTTACAGAAATAAAATCATTTATCATTTATCAGTTGCAATTTTAACCCGAATACACATACAAACATTCATTGCAAGTTAAATAAAAGCTTGTAAAAAGCCGTTCCTTACACGCTTCACAAATTAACATAAAACTGTCCACATAACCGAACTTGTTAAACACAACTACTTACGGCCGTTATATTTTATTCGTATACCCAAAAGTTGTAAAGTAGTACACACATTAAAAGGGCCAACCATACAAGCTTATATACATTATTTTTATGTGCTATTTAAATGAGACGGCCACTTTAAATTCAAGTCGTTTCATTAGATCCTTTTAGTTTTCCATAACATCACGCATGTATTGCATGAAGGGTTGTGCAGAGGAGCACTAGTACGCCCACATTTAGCCAGTTATGTAAATTCCCCGGGCGAGTCTAAGTTTTCAATTTAAATCTTAGTAACTGAATAGGAGAAGATTGGTAAACGGATGCATGTGTAGAAGAACCCATGAAGAATGGATTCGAAAAGAACTCACCTCTCGACGGGCTTTCACTGCTTCGCGCTCCTCGGGCTCGGCCTCGTGTAAGGCAGCGAGATGTCTGGATCCAGCAATTCACGCACATATCAACAGGTGCTGGTCATTAATTTTTCTACCCGGAGTACTAAATCCTCGAGGATCGAAGAGTAATCAGGCATTTCACATAAAGGCCGCAGAGCGGGTGGCAGCCAGTTTACCGCGTGTGAGCGTTGTTCAGTTAAATAAATAATGTTTAAAGTGTAAGTGTTGAGTCATTTTGAAAATATATTAAAATGAAATAAAAACCGGGCAAATGCGTGTCCGACTCGCGCACACTTCTTCTCGGTCAAACTTTAGCTTAAAGGTATTATAGACCATGACCATGAGTATTTGATATGAATTTCAATTTAATACCTCTATGCGTTCATGAGGAAAGGGTTAGTAAGTTTAAAATTATTTTTATTATATGATGTAACTAAAAATTTACGTTTTTCGCAATTATGCCTTTATCTTTGCTATAAGAAGTTGCTTCGTACCAAATTTCAAGATTCTGAGTTCACGGGAAGTAGGCCCGTGCATAGTAACAATACAGCAATGTCACCTCCTTGGTTGTTCTGTAATTTTAAAATATAGTTTATTATTTACCTAGGGCGAAAACAACTATTTTAAAGGCGAGAGTGCAAGGGTTCTAAAGTAGAAACTTGAGTGCAGCCAGGGATTCAGAGTACGTCACTCGAGCTTAAAATAGTGTTGCTCCTGAGGTGGACACTCTACTTTTTATCACCCTCTATGAGAAAATAAGTGAGTGCAACTTCTGAACAAGAACGTTGCGTCTATTTATTTACATACAATTTGGAACCATAATACAAAAAACAAAATAATTAGAGGCTAATGTTTATATTTAACAATTATGAAGTGCATCGTAACAATTTTATAACGAGTAGTGTCATCCGTTTCAGTTGTAGATTTATTTTTAGCTTGGGAATTAGAAATACTCTCGGAAAACGATGTCTCGGGATGTAATTTTTGAGAAACTTGATTATAATACTTTCACTTGAGGAAGACGCGCCCATTTTTTATAATTCTAAAATCTAAATTTGAAACAACTACGAACGAAGACAGAATGCATTTAATTTCGCGCGTTGTTTATTTTTCATACTTTTTTTTATAAATTATAGGCTCGCGCTTGACCACTATCTCACCTGATGGTAAGCCTAGAAGTAACCTATTCACTCTTGACTTATCAACTTTTTTTTTTTTCGATCGCATTTTTTCAGCCAGTCACATATTCAATTCATTGTTCCCGCATGGTTTGTGATTCATCTCTTTGCTGATTGGAACATTTACTAACAATATCCACATTCCAAATTCAAATCAATTTTGGTCCCTAAAGGAATTAATGGGCTATTTTGGTCCCTGTTTACGAGGAATAAACTAGCTCTTTTTGAATAGATGTGATAAAAATAATATTTGCATCATACCTATTCGAAAAACGATAATTGTCTATAGAGGATAGCGGGAGCCAAATCCAATTTTGCGACCGTTGGAGTTTGAGCTTTCTCTCTTCTGATTGGTCCACTTCGTGCTTCTGATAGATTTGCGTAGTTGGGTTAGAGGCGCTTGCGAGAAAGTTTAATTTAAAAAAAAGATAACCAAAAAGTTCTAACGCATATGTTTGAAAATAAGTTACTGGCTGGTTCTAAGTTATGGCGACAATGTGCTTTAAAAAAACAGTAGTTCTTTCTTTAAATTTATTTTTTTGCTCGGAAATTTTTCACACTAGGCTTCGCCATAGAGGAAAATATTTTAAATATCGGCTTCGCAAAATTGTTGCAAATAATAATAAAAAAGATGAGTTTAAGTAATATAGTGATATATTAACTCCTGAAAACATACTAAATGATGCAGCTAATGTGGTGCAACAATTATTACCACAACAATCGCGTGTAAAATATTTAAATATATACAATAAATTCGTCGAATGGAAAAACGGAAAAGGTGCTAAGTCTTTTTCTGAAGCTGTGTTTTTAGCATACTTTCAAGAATTGGCTAAAATAAGAAAAGCTCCTACACTTTGGAGTATCAAAAGCTACGAGTACCTACCTACTCGAAATTAGTATCGAAACTAGTATGTACTAGTTTCGAGTAGGTAGGTAGTCGTAGCTGTTTATTTTTCTCTTAGGTATTGATGACAAATAGTGTGTATCACTTGGGGACAAAATATTTTGTTCTCGGGCGGCGTATATTGAATCCTTCGCTTAGCTCTGAATTCAAAATAACGGCAGCTTACATAAACCGGACCCGGAACCGGATAAAAAGTTACTTATTTAGTATAATAGTCGCGAACCTAGTATAACATTCAGTAAAGCCCCCCCCCCCCCTCTGCAAAACGCCTGTTACTGAGACTGTAAAAGAATCTCCCCTGAGCCTCGCTGTGCACGTGCTATCTGAATCTTTTTGTTATACGAAATGTTTGAAATATGGGTGTCAGCCAGATACCAGTCGACGCAGACGTAAGGAATATGAATTCGTATGGTTATGTTGGATGGTGAAGACCAGAGTTGTAAAAAAACGGTTTTTTTTCTGAGATGAAAAAAAAACATGAAAAAAACTGTTGTTTTTCTGGAGTAGGTTTTTTTAAGAGTACGAAAATAAAAATTATTTATCGTATTGTATATGAGTTGATATTACATTGTTTTTGTTTAATAAGAAAATACCATTTGTTTTTTGTTAAATAGTACATAAATGTCTTAAAATAATTGGCAACACACACTGAAGTTTACCATTTACGGACGGGGATTTTCCTAATTACAAAGAAAAGATGATTCTGATTGTAACAAATTAAGTATTTTCTAAGTTCATAATAATAGGTACCTACCGATTGATTTAAACATAGTATGATTTTAAGTAAAACAAAACAATCAAATTTAGTGTTTCACTTTTAATTGTAGAAAAAAAACCAGCCAAGTGTGAGTCGGACTCGCGCACGAAGGGTTCCGTATCATTGTCGCCAAAAAACGGCATTTAGTATTTCTTGTTATAGCGGCAACAAAAATACATCATCTGTGAAAATTTTAACTGTCCAGCTATCACGGTTCATGAGATACAGCCTGGTGATAGACAGACAGATAGACAGACAGACGGACCGCGGAGTCTTAGTTATAGGGTCCCGTTTTTACCCTTTGGGTACGGAACCCTAAAAACGACGGTGCCAAGTTTTTTTCATGTTTTCAAGATTGTGAATTTACATCTATTGGGCAGACTGAAGACACGGTGGGTGGATTGTATAAAAGATAATAATAATAATATAGTGGCAATAAAAGAGGTAAGTATTATGATGATTAATTTATTACGAAATCAATTTTGAAGCATCGAAAAATGTAAATGCAAAAAATTCTCCAAAATCTCGATATTTGCAATAGTAAGAACTCTTTGCGCCGATTTGCTAATAAATCATTTAGAGTTAGATTTCCTTCATTCTCTTCTAAGAAGTAGTGTTGTTAATAGAGGTATCATTACATTGACAACCATCACAGTCATTCAATCGCACTGGAACATCACATCTTTCCCCTTCGTACTCTCCTACACATTCACAGGCTGCCTCATCCTCCTCGTTCAGGAAACAGTTGCCATTATTTAAACAGTACCCATGACAGTCGTCCACTTCACATCTTTGGCCGGAGTAGCCAGCATTACACCTGAAATTTTAATAACAAAATTGTTAAGGAGTGCTTAAATTTAAAAAGAAAGCAAAAAAAAGTTCTAAAAACTAAAACCCGACTACGAAAAAATCGCATCTTGGAAAGTATGAAACAAAAAGATATCTTATAGCCGTGGTAATAATGTATTGTTGTGTTAACAACCCGCAGGTGGCTTATGATTGGGTTGCGGATAAATTTGAAAGTTTATCGCGGCTCTGGCACAAGCAACTGAAGGAACAGGAGTGGGTTTTAGTCAGTAAAAGTCTGAGAGCGGGTGGTATAACTGGATGAATCCAATCTCCAAAAAAAAGTGGCATATGACCACAGTGAAGCCAGACGGGGGGGGGCGTTTGGCTTCATCGTATTATAGTAACAAGTATAGTTCTCGCCAAACTTCTGGACCACTCTGAAGTTGGCTTTCCGATGCGCAAGGCACAAAACGGTGCTGTTTTTCTGCGAGTTTTACTACTGCGCAGTCATTGTAGCCAAAATCAGTGCGGCCAAGAAGTTTGGCGAGAACTATAAGTAGAATAGTGCCCATCTTCTTTGATACTACAGTTGCCTTGGAGTCGATAGTTTTCACAGGCTGATAATTCGCACCTATCACCCAAATAATTTCCTATGCATTGACAAACTTGCTGACTCTTCTCATTCAAGGCACAGATACCGTTGTTTGAACAATGCCCTTGACAAACGTTTACGTCACATCTTCCGCCAGAATAGCCAGCATAACATAATTATGAAATAACAAAATTGTGGAACAGAGCTCCAAATTAAACAAGATAGCCAAAAAAAGTTTTACAATATGTTTTACCTGCATTTAGGAAGCCCCTCTTCATTGATACTACAGTCGCCTTCCAAGCAATAGTTCCCACAAACGGAAACATCACATCGCGCGCCAGTGTACCCAGGTGTGCATTTGCAATAAGATTGTCCACTAACTTTAATACCATGATCACAAAACGGACCTTCAGATTCTCTAGCAACTTTGAATGAGTAGTTGGTCACAGTATTAGGTACTTGATTGCATTCCGAAATTCCTTGAAATTGATCTTTCACTTTATAGTTGGTGGCTATTCCGACGACGCTTTCAGTTTGAATATTAGATACCAAGTTGTAATTACGAAAACAACGCTGTATTGACTTTGGAAATTTCCATATGCGTTTCGTACTGCAGGATAAGCACCAGTCCACGTAGAAGACGAATTCCTTTGAAACGCTTAATATATTTGGGTAAACAAATGGCTGAACATCACCAGCTTTAGATTTGAAGCCAGCCAATAATTTCCTGTTGTTACCGTTCAAATCTGCACTATACATGTGATTTCTTAACCCATTCTCGGGCATTACCCAGTATATCTTATTCGTCTGTTGGCAAATAGTCAACCCGTGAATGTCCAACTCGTTTGCATTAATAACGACTTGTCTTGCTGTACCATTAAATCGAATTTTCTCTATCGTTGAAGACGTAAGCTTCCTATTAATCCAGTAGAGGTACCTGCAAATTGAAAATTACAAGTGCTTAACACGAAACAGTACAGATTTTATGTCATTTCAGATTACACTAGCACTCCGCCTGCGACTTAAATTAATTAATTGCGTCAGTAAGATTTTTCAAAAAAACTTTAACACCCTTCAATTCTATCTGGGGGGCTGTTTTAAAAAACGTAGTATGTAATTTGTGATTATTTACTTTAACCCCAAGGTATAAAATTCCTTATAAAATCATATTGCCCCCTCTGCAACCATTGATATAATATGTACTGTGCGTAGTACATTATTACTTCAATGTCTGCAACCACATAAGGTTGAAAGTTCTGGAGTGGCAACCGCGTGCCATATATTGTTTTGGGGGTAGTTTCAAAAACCTATAATGACAAGCTTTTTTCGTTATTGGTATTTATATCAAACTTTCAAGTTTATTAATCCAAGACATAAAATTCCTCGAAAAAACTTTAACACCCGTTAAAGCATATTGTGGGGGCAGTTTTGAAAATCTAATATCAATTAATCAATCTGCCTAGCCGGCATCCAGTCTAACCGGATTCAGCTAAGTACCAGTGTTTTACATGGAGCGACTGCATATCTGACCTCCACAACCCAGTAACTGGGTAACACGATACCTCATGGCTAGACTGGTGTCAGATCTAAGGCTTCTGACTACCTGTAACGACTGTTAAAGATCTTCAAATGACAGCCGGGACCAACGGCTTAACGTGCTTTCCGAGGCACGGAGGAAACTCGGTATGTGAAAATGGTCACCCATCCACGGACTGACCTCGTCAAGCATTGCTTAACCTTGATGATCGACCAGTGCAGCTGTTATTATTTAGCCACAAGCTCCTCCTTGATTTGAAAATCTAATAATGGCAACCTTTATTGTTTACTTAGGTTCGTATTTCATTTATGTCAAGTTTCAAGTTTACTTACCCAAGAAATATTTTCTTAAAGGAAATACTTTAACTCCCCCTAAATCGGTTTTTGTGGTTAGTTTCCAAAAACTAATAATGGCAATCTTCATTATTTACTTAGGTAGTAAGATTCTTAAAAAAACTTTAACTACCTTTAATCGAGTATATTATATATATATATATATAAAAGTCTTTAAGAGTAGTTTAAAAAAAAAACCGGCCAAGTGCGAGTCGGACTCGCGCACGAAGGGTTCCGTACTTGGTAAATTGCGGTTTACGATTTATGACGTATTAAAAAAAAACTACTGACTAGATCTCGTTCAAACCAATTTTCGCTGGCAGTTTACATAGTAATGTACATCATTTATTTTTTTCAGTTTTATTATTCTCTTATTTTAGAAGTTAAAGGGGGACACACACACATTTTACCACTTTGGAAGAGTCTCTCGCGCAAACTATTCAGTTTAGAAAAAAAAAATATTAGAAACATCTATATCATTTTTGAAGACCTATCCATAGATACCCCACACGTATGGGTTTGATGACAAAAAATATTTTTAGTTTTAGTTTCAAGTATGGGAACCCCCAAAATTAATTGTTTTATTTTTATTTTTGTGTGAAAATCTTAATGCGGTTCACAGAATACATCTACTTACCAAGTTTCAACAGCATAGTTCTTATGGTTTCGGAAAAAAGTGGCTGTGACATACGGACGGGCAGACAGACATGACGAATCTATAAGGGTTCCGTTTTTTGCCATTTGGCTACGGAACCCTAAAAATGGCAACTTTTATCCATTGTTTTTATTTATTCTAATAAAATCAACTTAAAATTTGTAAGACAAAGGTGTAAAATTTGTACATACTTAAACACTAAACAAAAGTAAAATATACAAATTATACTAAACCTAACTACTACTACTAATTTATTTTAATTATGTATTGATCGCAAAATGTAAACATTGTGCGATCATTACATAATTTAAATTAAAAAAGGTAAATTGTTTATTTAGGTTGGTATTTATGCCGAGTTTACTAACCCAAGAAATAAGATTCCCCAAAATAATTTTTAACACCCCCTGAATCATCTTTTGGGGGACGTTACGTAAAACTAATAATGACAAGCTTATTAATTAATTTGATTACTATTTCTGCTACGTTTCAAATTTATTAACCCAAACGAAATGATTCTTCAAAAAAAAAAAAAGCCCCTAAATCGTCTTTTTTGGGTGGTTTCAGAAAACTAATAATGACAACCTTTATTGTTTACTTAGGTTGGTATATATGTCAAGTTTCTTTGTTAACCCAAGAAATCAGATTAATCCATACAAAAGTCAACGCCCCCTAAATCATCTTTTGTAGGTAGTTTCGAAAAACTAATAGTGGCAACGTTTTTCATTTACTTGGATTAATATTCATGCCAAGTTTGAAGAATTTTGATTGAAAGACTTAGATATTTTATACAAACTTTCAGCCTTCTATACATTCGGGGTGGAATTTCTAAAAATCCATTCCTAGTGCTCACTTGCGTTACTTGAGGAACCTTTCTGCCAAATTTTATGCTTCTAGGCCTAGCTGGTTTGGCTTTGCGTTAATCGATCAGTCAGTCAGTCAGTTTCTTGTTTTATATAAATATAGATAACTAACTGTTACCCGCAGCTTCGCCCGCGTTTATATAGATTTTGTCATCAATTTTGGTTGTCGACATACAGGGTGAGAAAAATCCAAGGTTGCAGTTTTAGTTATAATTAAAATCGGCCCCGTGACTACTTTGATTGTTTTGTGGTATTCTTCATAGTGATCATTTGGCCATCCCCACCCACTTGGAAAACTCAGCGTGTATAGGTACAGGAAGTATTAACGTAAAAACGATTAACTTATGTAATTGAAGACGTTGGTCAATAAATGTATACGTTAAAAAAAACTTAATTCAAAAAATTAAAAAACCCGACTGCTTCAAAAGCGAACTAAAAAGTCGTAAACAAGGAAAAAATCATGCTGTGCAGTCGGAGGATACATATTCGCGGGCTGGCTGACCAAAATCTGGTGTATCCTCCGCCTGCACAGCATGATTTTTTCCTTGTTTACGACTTTTTAGTTCGCTTTTGAAGCAGTCGGGTTTTTTGATTTATTGAATTAAGTTTTTTTATTTATAACTTTTTAGTTATTTTTTTTCGAATTTGATACATTTAAACATATTAGTGTTATATATTTTTGAATTCACCTCTTAAAACCCTTTGATATCCCACACGATGAGTTTGGAAGAAAAAAAAAATTTGGGCCCCCACAATATGGCACCCAAAATCCGCCATTTTTCTATTATCCAATTTTAACACTCGCAGGGTTAAGACGCATCGATTGACGTATGAATCATAAAAAATCGGCCAACGCGTTTGGTCTCTGGAACGCCATATAGGAACAAACATACATACATACATACATACATACATACATAGACTGATAAACACATTACCCTCCTTCGGCAGTCGGGTAAAAATGAAGTAGTTTATGTCCTTCTTAGTGTCTCAAACTATCTCCATACCAAATTTCATCTAAATCTGTTCATAATAAGAAGAAGTTGACGATAAGAAGTTACTTAGAAAATGAACACCCCTCCATTTCTCCGCTTTCATATTTTATGCAAATAAAGTAGTCTATGTCCTTCCCAAGGTCTCAAACTATCTCCTCCATACCAAATTCCATCTAAATCGGGTCATCGGTTTAAGCCCTATTAAGAAGTTTCATACAAAAGTAACGCCCCATCACCCATTTCTCCCTTTCGTGTTTTATGCTAGTAGCCTATGTCCTTCTCATGGTATCAAACTATCTCTATACCAAATTCATCTAAATCGGTTCATAATTAGATGAAATTGCACATTAAGAAGTAAAATACAAAATTAACATGCCCTCATTTCTCCCTCTTCGTGTTATATGAATAAAATAGCCTATGTCCTTACTCGGTTCTCAAACTATCTCCTTATAATCATTTTTCATAAACACGAAGGGGGTGACCTTCGTCTTTTATGAAAAAATAAGTAGCCTATATCCGTATCCGGGTCTCAAACTATCTCCTTACCAAATTTCATCTAAATCGGTTCTGCGGTTTAAGCCATAATAAGAAGTTTCATACAAAAGTACCCCAACTCAATTTCTCCCCATTCGTGTTTTATGGAAAAAAAAAGTAGCCTATTTCCTTTCCCGGGTCTCAAAATATCTCCATACCAACTTTCATCTAAATCGGTTAAGCGGTTTAAGCGTGAAAAGGTAACAGACAGACAGACAGACAGAGTAACTTTCGCATTTATAATATTAGTATGGATAGTCCTTGAGACCGAATTTCGGCCACAGTGGCCAATCTCAGCGCAGATGATGGCTACATCGGAGCGGAAAATATTACAGTGCACAGGCGTGTGCGCAAATATGGTGCATTCTCTGTACCGTCACGCTCGTAGTCCGGTAGGACGACACGACCGGAGAGTTCACAGCCTAATTGCGTAAGTGACTTCAGCAAGGCACATGCGAGATGAAAGACGCGATGTGGGTTTCCGTCTCCTTTTATGTGATTGGTCGATCGTTCGTACTCTTTCATGGTGTCAAACTCTTTTCCTTGACGAATTCACTAACGCAATTAAGCTTCCGTAAAACCTATGGTTTAACGAGCTTTTCGAAGCATTGGGTTTCACGCCGCCAACTTACAAACTTCGGGCTGCCACTGGATTTCTAATGGAAAACCCAATAATACTTAGCCCGTCCCGGGAATCGAACCCGGGACCGTACCCTCAGCAAACGCACTTGCAACTGAGAAACGAGGCAATAATTTATTTAAACATATAAATAAGATTATTATTGGAAACGTACCCTCTACAGCTGTCTACTGTAATATCACTCGGGATCCCGTCATCCAACTTGATTAAGAGGTTGCCGAATACGTTGTTGTTATATCCATGTTTAAATGAAAACCAATTAATGCTTCTTTCCTTGGTATCTGTGAAGAACAGTAGTTCTGTGATAGGGTCGAAGACCAGACCCTGGATGTTACGCCCGTTCCTCTCTATGTAGCATTTATATTCCGAAGAATCAATGTTGTAACCACATATGGTGTCGTTGTCGCTATGTTTGTCGACGTACAGCATCACGTTATGAACTTCATCATAGGCTAAGGTAGTTAGGTTTTGAGAGTTAAAATCCACGGTGTCTGTTTTGACTCCGTCAGAAGTTAAAAATTCCAGTCGATTTCCAGCTGATACGGCGATGTCTGAAACAAAGGAATCATTTTAGCAAGCAGATAGACCAATAATTTATTAATTTAAGAATACGTGTCCAAGTTCAAGCAAAAACGGAACTAGCGACGCAGCAGCAGTGTGTAATATTACACGAAGCATTTGGAGCCACTTTTGTCATATTAACAAATAAAATTTCACAATTTAATTAAAAAACCCCCGACACATTTATCTTGCGAAAACACCCCGATTCAAACAGTAAAATGGTCATTACTTTTGAACGGCTAAACCGATTTTATTCAAACATAGCTAAGAACACTCTAGACAAAAAAACCTTTCAAACAAAAAAAAACTTAATCGAAATCGGTTCATCCGTTTAGGCGCTATGATACCACAGACAGACACGCAGATACACAGATACACAGCAACACACCGTGAAACTTATAACACCCCTCTTTTTCCGGCGGGGGTTAAAAACTCAAAATCTATTTAACACAAGCACACGAAATTTAGTTTATATATTAAAATCCTTAAGATGAACTAAAAACCAAAATTTCATAAATATATCTCAAACGGAGATACCTCTGGGACGGATCTGCCAACTTGATGCACTTGAGTCGATTGACAAACGGCCCAAGAGGCTTATCGGCGACGATGCACTGGTCGCCTCAAAGCTCCAGATCCTTGAACATCGACGCCGAGTGGCCAGTCTGTCGGTTTTTTATTGGTAACATTTCAAGGAGAGTGCGATGGAACTGCACAATTTGATTCCGCCTAGCCCTTTCCATCATCGGATAACAAGACGAACGGCAATGCACCACCGGTACATGGTGGACATCACACCCATACGTACAAAGCGTTTTGCGAATATTTTCATTGTGCGCACTGCTAAGGAGTGAAAATACCTGCCGGAGTCTTTGTTTCCTAATATCAACAACCTTGGGGTTTTTAAGCCAAGAGTGAATAGGTTACTTCCAAGCAAGCGTACTTCACCGTTGGCCACATCATCGCTTACGAGGCGAGATAGTGGTCAAACGCGAGCGTATAGATAAATAAAAATAAAAAAGATAATTTCGTCCAAAAATCGACATTTTTATCACTGACTGACCTATAGAACAAAACTCTAACCCAGTTCCAGATGACCTAGAAAGTTAAAATTTGGCGTCCAGTTAGTTAGTTGAGTGAATACAAAGGAATAAATCAGAAACTAGTAAATTTTGGACGTGACGTCTAATAAATCGATGAACACCGGCTACATGCTCGAAAAAGTGTCCCGTTACGCTCATTGTAACGTTACGATCGGAGCGAGAGCGCTACACGAGCGAGCGAAAGGCACGATCGGCTTGAGCATTCGGATTTCATCAATGTTTTGTTATGAGTCACGTTAAACTATCGTCCGTAAACATAGTTTACAGATAACCAATTTTTATCTTTTTATTATATTTTTTTAATTAATTGATTATTTTAGGAACACATACTTATAGTGCTTGTAATGTAAGAATCAGCAATCAAAATTGATGACAGCCGGTGTTTTTGTGGATTTTAAGGTCTTGACGTGCATATATTAAGGGTCATATTCCACCCTTATTTCTAGAACGAGCCAAGACCAAGTTTCAAATATGAAGTAATGTATATGTTCTCAGGGAACAATTCTCTATTTGCTTAGCATACGCTATTAGGTACTATCCACAAATCACAAGGCCTTAGCCTTGACAGCGCTCTTCTCGACATAGATTCCTCTAAATTTAGTAAAGGGCAGGTTTATGTTGGACTCTCCAGAGTTAAAACCTTAGATGGAGTACATCTTATCAATTTAGATCCAAGTCAAATCAAGGCACAATAATGCTCTATTGTAGACAACAACCACCTGCGCACGTTATATCGCCCCGACTTGGCCAAATTAAGCAATAAACAGAAAACGCGTAAAAAAAAAACCGGATACTGAATGCGTAATTCACTCGACGAAGGTACAAGAAAATATAGACAATAACACCCCGTAAACGTAGAAAAATTGTTGTATAATCAAACTATTAGGTGTTTACCTTTTTACAAAAAGTTATGGTCTTGTACTCTTTAGTCTCTTCTTGTCATATATCTATATTTTTCTTACTATGAAAACTGTACTGTTATTTTTGATTCTATTAAATAAAATTAAATACCAGCTACTTCTAGTCTCTTCAAGTTTATTCCTTCAACACGTTATCAGCACGAAGCTGCTTAATTGAATAGATCTAGATGTTTGTGAATAAAATGAATTTTCAAGGAATCACGATGTTATCAAACCGAGACGGGTACCCAACCTGGAAATTTAAAATGAGGATGCTTCTCATTCATGAGGAGCTTTGGACGTCCATAATTGGGTACGATGATTCTGATACAACAGCGGAGGATGTGCGCTCTTGTAATGACCAGAAGGCGTTGTCAAAAATATGCCTTACGGTAGATGGAGGTGCAATTTCGCACGTAAGAAATGCGAAAAACGCTAAGGATGCTTGGAGTGCTTTGCAAAACGCATATGAGGATAAAGGTATGGGTCGAAGGCTCTCTCTAGAGCGTAGATTGTACAAATATTCCTTGACCGATTTCCAAGACATAGAATCATATATCAACGCCGTTATGAGTACTGCTCAAGATCTTGACGATATTGGTAAGAAGATCGACGATGGATCTTTGGCTACGATTATTCTCGGAGGATTGACATCACGGTACGAACCGATGATCATGGCTTTAGAGAATTCGAATGTTGATGTAACCAGTGAGTTAGTTAAGGCAAAATTATTAAACGAGCTTTCTAAGGATCCTCACCAGAATGAGGTGGCTGCGTTACGTTCAACAGGTTCTACAAGCAAAAAGAAGAAGCCTATAATCTGCTTTAAGTGTAGACAACCAGTACACAAAAGTCCCGAATGTCCCAATAAGAAGGTTAGGAAAGCTATGATGAGCGCATCGGAAAAGGTTTTTAAGGGTACAGATTGCCGTCATAATGAAAAGGTGGAACAGGCTGTTGTGCAGGAAATGGCTCTCTCTGCGCCGGCTGAATCTGATGGGAAATGGATTATTGATTCAGGTGCAACCATTCACATGACTCCGCATCGCGAGTGGTTCAGCAGTTATCGGCCAGTACAAGGTGGAACGATTACTGTGGCTAATGGACAAAAATTAGCGGCTGTGGGTATTGGTGATGTATCCATTGAAACGGATACTTTGGCGAACAGAATAAATAATGTAGTTCATGTTCCTGATTTGAACTGTAGTTTACTTTTAGTGAAAAAAGTAGTAGAGAAGGGATTCTCTGTAGTTTTCAATAAAGAAGGCTGCACAATTTATGACTCAAAATGTGATGTAGTAAACAGTAAAAATGTTTTTAGCTTATGGTTCTGTATGTGATGGGCTGTATACTGTGGATTGTTTAACTAAAACTATCAATAATGTTTCAGCTAAACTTGTGCACTCTGATTGTTCCAACTTCCAGCTTTGGCATAAGAGGTTGGGCCATTTGTGCCGAATTAGCATGGATCTACTTAGAAAAGGTCAGGCTATCGGAGTGGAGTACACGGAGGTCGACAAGGAACCATGCATACCCTGCATAGAGGGTAAGCAGTCTAGAAAGCCCTTCAAAAGCTTAAAATACAGGAAGGCTACTTCGCCACTTCAGTTGATTCATACTGATGTTTGTGGACCTTTTTCTACGAATTCGTTTACAGGTAAAAGATATTTTATTATTTTTATAGATGATTATACACGTTTTACTTTTGTGTATTTTCTGTCTTCTAAAACTGAAGTCAAAAGTAAGTTTTCTTCCTTTCATTCTCATGTCGAGAGACATTTTGGTGGAAAAATAAAGACTTTGCGTTCAGATAATGGAACTGAGTTCATCAATAAGGAATTGATGGATTATGTTCAGTCATTGGGTATCGATTGGCAAACGACAGCACCATATAGCCCTCAGCAAAATGGGGTAAGTGAACGGTGTAATCGTAGCATAGTAGAGAAGGCTCGGTCACTATTGTCCCATGCTTCTCTCTCAAAAGCTTTTTGGCAGGACGCAGTGGAGACAAGCGTCTACTTGAAAAATCGGTCACCACACCGCGCGCTTAGTGGTAAAACACCATTTGAAATGTGTTTTAATAAAAAACCCGATCTGTCTCATCTGAAGGTTTTCGGATGCAGATCACTTGTTCATGTTCCATGAAGTCAGAGATGTAAATTGGACATGAAAGCTGAGGAACAGATTTTTGTAGGATACTCAGATGATCCTCATACTTATTATTTCCGGAATGCGGGCAGTCCTAGACGTTTACTAAAATCAAGAGATGTAACATTTTTTGAAAACAACTTTACTGGACTGAAGGAAAATATTGAGCCTATAGGTACTGTGAACTCTGATATTGTAAATTTGCTCTCACAGTCACCATCGCCAGCTATTTTAAGACAAGAAGTACTTCCCTCCTCTTCATCTGGGAGATGTGAGGTAGATGCTCCTAACTGAGATACTTCTTTCAAGGATGCTGATGTTGAAATAAATGAAGCAGAAAATTCAGAGGTCAACAATGTTGATGATCAGCAGTCAAGTGAATCTACAGATTCCTCAAATGAATCTAGTCGATATCGTTAAAGAGTTCGCAAACCACCAGATTATTTCTCTTATAATACCCTGGTAGATGATGGGTGCGATGATCCAAATAATTATCTGGTTGCAATTAACAGCAATGAGAAAGATAATTGGATTTTAGCGATGAGAGATGAGTACAATGCCTTAGTCAGAAAGGGCACATGGATTTTGGTAGATAAGCCAAATCTTAAAACGTGTATTCCTAGCAAGTGGGTCTTCAAACTAAAGCGAGATGCGAAAGGTAGCGTTGTTAGGTATAAAGCGCGCCTAGTAGCAAAAGGTTTTCGACAAAAAGAAGGTGTCGACTACCACGAAACATTTTCTCCGGTTGTACGCAACTCGTCGTTGCGAACCCTTTTAGCGCTTGCAGTGCAGGAAAATTATAAGGTCCGCCATATGGATGTGGACACAGCCTTTTTGAATGGCAGTTTAGAAGAAGAAATCTATATGACACAGCCAGAAGGTTTCGTAAGAGAAGGGGAAGAGTCGAAAGTGTGTCTTTTGAAACGGTCACTCTATGGGTTGAAGCAGGCACCAAGAGCCTGGAATACAAAGTTAAAACAGACTTTGTCAGTTCTTGGTTTGACTCAAACATGTGAGCCGTGTATTTTTAAAAATAATGCGGACTCAGACTCTTTGGTTCTGGCTGTATACGTCGACGATCTAGTTATTTTGTATAAAAATGAAAGTACGCTTGACAATTTCAAACGTCAACTTGAAAAATACTTTTCATTAAAAGATCTTGGACAAATTAATTTATTTACGGGAATAAATATTTGCCATGATACTTATGGAATGAAGCTATCTCAGAGTACATACATTGAAAAGTTACTGAAAAGATTTAACATGCAAGATTATAAGGGTGTTCCCACCCCACTGGTCAAGAAAAATCTTGAGCCTGGTATAGGTGAGTGTGAGTATCCTTACAGAGAGTTAATTGGCTGTCTAATGTTTTTGGCTGTAAATACTAGACCAGATATAGCCTACACCGTAAGTTACTTGAGTCAATTTAACTCTAAATTTGATCAGTCACATTGGAATATTGCTAAACGATGTCTACGTTATCTGAAAGCGACAAAAGATAGTGGTATTACATACAGTAAAGAAAAAGGTAATACTACAACTTTGACGGGTTTTTCAGATGCAGACTGGGCAAATTGTCCAACTGATAGACGATCCTACACAGGGTTCTATTATGAACTTGTAGACGGCCCTATTTCGTGGGAAGCTAAAAAACAGCCCACAGTGGCTTTATCGTCCGCTGAAGCTGAATATATGGCGTTGGCTACAGCAGTAAAGGATGCGTGCTTCTTAAAAAGACTGATATCCGATATAACAGGAAGGTCGCTTAATATAGTTTTGTATACGGATAGTCAGAGTGCACAAAAAAAATAGCCATGAATCCTGTTCATCACAATCGGACAAAGCATATAGATGTTAAGTTCCATTATTGTCCGAGAAAAAGTGAACGATAAAACTGTTGAACTTAGGTATATGCCCACCGACAGGTTACCTGCAGATGTTTTGACGAAACCTTTGGGTCCAACAAAGCATCGCAGTTGTTTGCAAATGATTGGTATATCCTAGTTTTGTTTGTTCGTAATGTTTTTCTGTACTGGTTATTTATGAATTTGTGTTATGAGTGCAATACGATTAACTTTTTGAGGGAACATGTTGTATAATCAAACTATTAGGTGTTTACCTTTTTACAAAAAGTTATGGTCTTGTACTCTTTAGTCTCTTCTTGTCATATATCTATATTTTTCTTACTATGAAAACTGTACTGTTATTTTTGATTCTATTAAATAAAATTCAATACCAGCTACTTCTAGTCTCTTCAAGTTTATTCCTTCAACAAAAATACAGTAGATTAACAAAAACCATTTAATTATGAATAAGTACCTACTATTAATTTCTGTTCAAAAAGTAATAATGGCTCATCAAAAACCCAAATGTGAAAAAGGGAGCCAAGTTCAATACTAATAATATGCGAGGTTGTTTGACTACGCCGACAAAAGAATTGAGATCCAAATGGGTGCTTAATTCTGTATCCTAAAATTTATTTACAAGAACATAAAACATTCTAAAATAAATTGAAAAACACAATTTCTGGTATTTTCTTCTACAACAATATTTGCTATTTTAAAATATAAGTTCTTATTAACAAAAATATATTTACAAGCCACAATTACTGTTTAATAAGACAAGTTAAGATATTAAAAAAAAAACGCAGTAAATCAAACCTCACGATATTCCAAATTCTACGACGCAATCAAAAAAGTATTATTTATATCCACTTAACACTAGTTCAATAATAAAGAAGGTGGTTTTCAGCCATCACTTATTCAATTGTCTACAAAATTAAAAATGTTTGTGTTAGCCTTTTTTTAAACGGTGTTATTTAATACTTTAACTGTAATTCCACCTTTTTTCAATCAAAATATTCGAAATTACTACCAAAAATACTGAATTGCACACTAAATTTGCTCATCAAATAAATGAATTATACTATACTGCTAGATCTTTAAAGCTTAACTGTTTTACTGAATAACTATCTGTTAACTAAAAGTAAATCTAATAATTCTTCGAGTGCAACAAAATATTTAAGTTTTAAGGGAGGGGGGGAAACGAAACAAAGTCGACGGAGCCCCGCTGCGCAGGGCTCCTATTTCTGTCTGCAGGGTCTAAAGTAACCTAACATGAAGGAGATGACGGGAGCTGAGTTCGCTCGCTTTGCTCGCTCACTTCAGCTCCCGTCATCTCCTTCGAACCTAACCTATCCGTGTCGGGGTGCCCTAAGCTCCCGAGCTCGCTTCGCTCGCTCTTGGACTAATTCACATTTATTTTATATTTAATTGAATAATTTGTGTGCAAATCAGTATTTTTGTTTTACGGTGAGTAATATTGTTTTGCAGTAGGTTATTAGTGGAGATATTTTGTTTGCTTAAATTTCTAAATAGAGGTGCAGTTAAAAATTCCCCTTTTTTAAATAAGGCAAGAAATGAAAGCCAAATAGGGCAAAATATAAAGTGCTATTGGGTCATTCCCAAAGTACTCTATTATTTTGTTACCAAGTTACTCCAAGGAATTATTAACATTTAAAAATACTTATTATTTTGCTCCATAGGTATCTGGAATTATTCTCAAAGTGCTCCACCAATTTTTCGTAATCAATTCTCAAACTGCTCCATCTACATAATTACCTATAAAATATATATATGTCGGGTTTAGTCAATAGTACGGACGTTAAAACAAATCGCAAGCACGCCATCTGGCTGCAAAGCAAGAACAACTACGCATTGACGCGCTATTTCTAACCACTTGTGTGGTGGGGAACACAGAATATGGCAGTTGAGTACTGACAGTCTTAGAGCTAACACGTCGTAGAATCAGTGGCGATCCGTAATATTAGTAAGTAGGATTGTAACTGTGACAATTTGAATAAACCCAGTGTATCGAATAATTTATGTGATTTCATGTACCCACCGACCTGCCCACACACGATGTCTTAGCCTAAGGGAATACATCCTGACTTCCCGATGGTTTACATCAATCGGCCAGCCTTGATGCAACATATATTTAATTACAGTCAGTCACAAAAATTCTTAAAAGAAAGATTAAAGTTTATTATTTTGTTATAACGTCAATGCATCAAAATTGTAGGCTTTTTACGATAATTCCTAGTTCGCAAACAATTTGTAACCTTAGCATTTTTACCATGTTATGTAAAATTTCAAATGATTATTAGTCGATATTTTTTAATAATTTATGTTAGGTTTAATTGCCAGATATCATTTTAGATTTTTTTTTATTATTTGTTTGTCATGTCTTTTAGAGTTCTGAATCCAGATCCGCACTTTTTGAATTTTGTCTGTTGGTTTTTGAATGTTTTAATTTAAAAAAAATATAAGACTCAAAATGATTGTTGCATTTTATTATAAAGTCTTTTATATACAAATTTCTTTATGGGCACCTACTTAAAAATATATTTGCGAAGCTTTTGAGCCTGACTGTACGTCAGCTACACTTTTATAGTAAACCGATACTTATTTAAATTAGCTTTTTGATTAAAATGGGGTAGAGTTATTTGAGAAAAATTTTATATTATCATGGAGTATAATGAAACCTATAAAAAATATTATAATTTTCGTGGAGTAGTTTGGGAATTGTTTTTGGAGTACTTTTGAAATAACCTTCTGTTAAAATGTCACCTAAAAACTTAGATGAAGTGGGGAAAATGATGCGATTTACGTCTTTACTTTTTGTTCTTATGTTTTAATATCAGGCCCATTATAAAAAAAAAACCATTACACAGTAAAGAGTTCTAAATAAAAAAATATGATTATAAATAAAGTTTTTCAAAACTTTTACTCTTTTTGCACCGCGATTGTAATTGCACTCTAGGTTCCATAGCCCATTACATAACCCATTGGCGAGTTTGACGCCCACTTGCAACAAAAATGTACTATTCTTAATACTTACAAAACTTATCAAATTAATATACAATGCGTCGAGACTTGTAGTAATAAAACTTTACTTTTAACGTAAAATACGCCTAATTTTATCGATACAAACACCTCACATAAGGGGTGCAATCACCACAGATGTTTATAATATTTCCAAAAATTATGTGTAGAACAACTCAAAATCTAATTTAAAAAACCATAAAACATATGTGTGTAATCCCTAAAAAGTTTGCAGAATTTTAAGAACTTCAACAAAAAATTGTGAAATTATAAATAAACTTATAAATTTACTTGTATGGCTAAATACGTAAAGAAAAAGTTAATTCAAAAACTCATTTTTTTTTTAAACATATTCACGAGCTGGCTGACCAAAACCATATCCTCCGACACAGCACAGCTCACAGCTCCGGCACAGCATGATTTTCTTCTTGTTTACGCCTTTTTAGGTCACTTTTTAGCAGTCGGGTTTTTGGAGTTTTTGAATTAACTTTTTTTTATTTATAACTTTGTAGTTAGCATTTTTTTCGAATTAGGTACATTTTAACATATAAGTGAGATATATTTTTGAAATCACCTCTTAAAACACTTTATTTTGATAACCCACACGATGGGTTTGGAAGACAAATAATAATTTGGAAGACAAAATCCGCCATTTTTTAATATAAATGTAGCCATTGACACTCGAAAGGTTAAGACGAATCGATTGACGTAAGAATCATCAAAATCGGCCAACGCGTTTGGTCTCTGGAACGCCACATAGGAACAAACATACATACATAGACTGATAAACACATTATCCTCTTTCGGCAGTCGGGTAAAACAAAAGAATATAATAGAATGGAATACTCTTTATTATGTACACCATATAAGTTACAGAAAATATAGACGAAGAAAACATTACACTGGGTGACACAATCGGCGGCCTTATCGCTAAAAGCGATCTTTTCAAGACAACCTTTGGATGGATTTTAAAAATGAAAGGAAAGACAGTACTGTAGGTAAGTTTGGTGTACTATTTATATAGAAAATAAATACATATATATATACATACTATATAGACAAATATATACAGTAACAAGTATGGAACAAAACTAAGAAATCAAGAAAAACAACTATTAAAGAGAGAGGTAGTGATTCTTCACCATAGTTCATAAAACAAAAATTATTATAATTATGCTCACCCCAAGATTGCGTTAGCCCCACGAATAGAGCTACCACCAACAAACTCTGCACTCTACACATTTTACAGCAGAAATCCAAAGTAGCTTCACCGGAGGTAGATGCGTCCACCACAGATGATATACGCGTAGGTACTGGACCAGTCTTGATATCGCTCTTCAGATAGAAGTCAATCAAAACAATTTTTACCGTATAAAAAGATATGTATAGGGTGGCCAACTCCAATGTCTTTAAATTAAGATAAGAAAATGAAGAAGATTCAGAAGCAATGTTATGATAAGTGGTGAAAATTAATAGATATTTTTTCATACATACATACACATACATCGCCTTTTTTACCATGTGGGTAGACATAAACTAAAGAACGCCACCAGCTACGATCATTACACACCCCTTTAGCTTCACATACGTTTATTTTAGTCATACACGCACGCCAGCTATGGGTACTACGCACCTGGCCTTTCTGAAGAACATCACCTATAAGATCCGTGTACGTCCTTTTAAGGGTTCTCCTCCCGGCGTTTCCACTCACGTATGGTTTGTAATATTTTGTTAGTTAATATTTTTTCAGGATTATATAATATGAATTTTGTATTGATGACATCTACTAAATCTTTAATGTTTGCTAGCTAAATATCCGCTAGATTTTTGTAGAGTCTGATATCAAATTTTCGCATACTTAATAATTATCCTACCATCAATGTAGCTTTTCTTTCAGTGTTCAAGACTGACCGCAACACGTCCTTTTATATAACTGTACAAACATTGAGGATCTATCTAACTCCTGAGTACACTCCACATACACAAAATCCAAAACACATATAATCCTGCTTCGCGTGAGCACAGGCGAAATTTTCAGTGAGATTTGAACATATCCAATAGCCCGACAACGCCCGTGTCTGGTCCAAGGATCCTCGCTTTTCAATGGCAGTTTGCGTGACTGCCCTCTTGTTCCACATACCACCATAATTTTGGAAAATGTTGGCCTTTTTCAAATCACGTTGGTCCTTTATTATTCAGTTATTGCATTTAAATGCAGTGGTTATGATCTGAAAAACTATCCAAAACAAAATTGCGATGGTTAAAATTGGCCTCAAATCGAAAAGGTGGCAAAAAGTAAAGGTGTATACATTGGATTTGGCCACCCTACATTTAAGGTGATAAGAGACTTTGATAAGAGGTCGCAACAATAGGTTAATTTCATCAGTCAGATAACTTATGACCCTTTGAGTTCTGTCTACCAGATTTATACATGTGTGTTCATAATGCTCATAATCGAACAAGCGAATATGGACAATAATCATATACAAATAACGTTTGTATTCGTCTGCAAGCTTCGCAATTAGCAGAGTCAGATATAGATGTTCTGTCTCACCAAGGCGGATTAATCGTAGCAAATTGACTCTTATTTTGACGTCATAAAAGGCACGTAACCTGCCTTCGTGAGATCGAATAACTAACACCTATATGTCGTATTTTAAAGTGACAAGTACTACTAACAGCCTATTTCTGATTTCAGTTGTTTGCGTTCAGAACGTCTCAAACTCTACTAAAATGCCAAAATCTGACAGGTTTTCAAGCTAAAGTAGAGTTTGACATATACTCAAAGTCAAATGCTTAATTCAGAAATGGTGTTATACATGGATGGTTCTCACATCTTTGTTGAGTTCAAATGTTGCAAACTAAAGAACCACTTCCTTTGCATGCTTGTTTAGTTTTGAAGACATTATATTAAAATGCAGAAATAACCCGATTCTGCAGGCAGGATGGTGTCCTCACGTGGCACTTACCAACGGAAAAGACGCCATCGCAAAAAGAGCGGTCATAGGGGTTCTCCTTATGCGTTTCGGTAAGTAAAAAACGGTTTCATCATCATCACTTTTTTAGCCGAAAGACGTCCACTTCATGTGCTCGACGTTTAAGTACGCTTGCCTCGAAGTAACCTATTCACTCTAGACTAATATACTCCTAGGTTGTAGCTATCGGGAAACACAGACTCCGCAGGGAAGACTCCTTCGCTGTATGCATAATGAAAGTATTTCCATAACATTTAATGCGTATGGGTGGGATGTCCACCTTGCACCGATGACGCAATGCTGTCAGTCTTGCAGTCCGATGATGAAACGGGCTAGGCAGAATTAGATCATGCAATTCTATTGTAAACTCCCCGAAATGTTACCAATAAAAAACCAAAAAGCTGGCAACTCGGCGTCGATGTTCAAGGCTCTGGATTATTGAGTCGACCAGCGCATCTTTACCAATTAGCCTCTTGGCCCGTTTTTCTATCGATAGTGCATCAAGCTGGTATTTAGCAGATCCTTCACAGAGATGAGAACAGTACTCCATGCATGGTCGAACTTACGCTTGATATAAGTTGAACAGCTGTTCAGGCGTGAAGAAATGTCTCACTTTCGCAAGGATACCCAACTTTTTGGCAGTCAGCTTTTTGCAGCAATTTTTGGTCCAAAATTGGTTTTTGATGTCAACCTTACGCGTGGAAGCTCAAGAACTTTTTTTTCAGCCTCATCGACCATCCGACGTGCGAGCAATGTGCCATGCCCCACTGCCACTTAATTTAAGCACTTTGGTATGCATACATGAACAAAAACTAGTGTATAACTACACTTATTCCCAAACTGAGACTAGCTCGTATTTTGGGATTCGGCGGATCTCCGCTCTCATTTCATTAGAACATCAATCTGTGTGCAATAATATTGATTTCACTTACACTAAATTTATTTATTTATCTGTATATTATCTTATATTTTATTCACTGAGATGCATTTTACTTGACAATTAATATGAGTTTTGTTTCTGTTTCTTCATAATTCAAAGAATTAAACCAATAAGTTAATTTATTTTTCAAGTTATATTTATTAAGTTTATGCAGTGAGATAATATTATTAATTTTGTTATAAATTCTAGAACTCAATGCGTTATATTGACGTAATGCGAAACTGGTCCTACATTGTACAGGAGAACAAACAAGTGCTCCGCGTTAGGGGAAGTTGTGAATGTCACCGAAGTATGGTGCGTGGGACAAATAACTGTCTAACGGATAATAACTGACATTCCCTTTATAGGTCCGCAGTCGAGTAGTAACGCGGTTTATAATGTATAACTTTTAGGAGGTATCTCTGGGCTCTTTCTAATTGCAGAAACAAAATTTTATAAGTACCACTCCATGCAGTTATACAATAACTAAGAAATGATAGGCACAGTGCAACATATACTGTATGCATCACTGATAGATCAGCAGAATGACGAAGATTCTTAAAAATATAAAGTAATCTTCTTACAGAGTTTTAACTTGAGTGCTCCAGTCCAATCTTTCATCTATCATAACACCTAGATATCTTATGCTGGCAACATTTTAAGTGGACACGAGCAGGTGATTCTTGAGTTATTGCAAAAATGGGCCGTGATGGTTGCGGTTTCAGTAGGTGGTGTAGGAGAATTTGGTAGATTGAAGCGTATGAATTTTGTCTTATTTATATTTAGAGTAAGTAGGTTCGAGGACAACCATAACATTACTTCTCTCAGGTTCTTTACGGCCAAAGACTGGGCCTCCAACAAGCTCTTCGTAAACCTGTATGACCTTCAGCGAATATCTTGAGGATATTCTGAGTATAAGGTACGCCACCCTGGTCGACACACTCTCGATCTTCACCACGTTGTTCACAAGGGACTTGTGGACGATAAACCCGACACCACCCTGGGACTGCCGGTCACCCTCTCGGAAATAGAGCAGGTTACCAGATTTGAGGATTATCGTGTCCTCCCCCTCTCTTCGGACTTCAGATAACATTAAAATACTCCATCGTAACCTGCTCAATTCTTCCTCGAGTTCGGCTATCTTCTCGTCGGTCCGGAGTGTTCGCGTGTTGTACGTTGCCAGGTCCAGACGTCGGTGTTTATTGGGGTAGCCGGGTCCACTCCGGAGATTCTTCGCACCCCTTGCCACGTCATCGCCTCGACCGCTACTGTAGTCGAGGGTAGACGGGCTGCCGGGCACTCGGGGCCGTTTTTTAACTGTGCTATTCATGGTTTGGGGGGGTTTGCCGTAATCGCCACGCTTGGCAGGCGGGTTGGCGATCGCAGTTTGTTATTAAAGTGCACAGAGAACGCTGCTGCCCACTCTCTGGTTTTTGGCGAGTACATCACTCATCTTCGGTTTGCCGACGACATAGTGGTCATGGCTGAGACCAAGGAGAGCCTCAATACAATGCTCGATGACCTCAGTAGAGCTTCCGGAAGAGTGGGTCTTAAAATGAACGTGGACAAAACCAAGGTGATGTTGAGTGCCCATGTTACACCCACTCCTATCAAGGTCGGAGACTCTACACTCGAAGTTGTGGACGACTATGTCTACCTGGGACAAACGATCCGGTTGGGTAGGGCCAACTTCGAGAGAGAGATAAACCGTCGAATCCGACTCGGCTGGGCAGCGTTCGGAAAGTTGCGCGGTGTCTTCTCGTCCAACTTACCACAGTGTCTCAAGACAAATGTCTATGACCAGTGTGTGTTGCCAGTGATGACATATGGCTCTGAGACGTGGTCGCTTACAATGGGCCTCATCAGAAAGCTTAGAATAATATAGCTCGAAGAATTGCCAAACTTAAGTGGCAGTGGGCAGGGAACATTGCTCGCAGAACGGATGGCCGATGGGGCAGAAAGGTTCTGGAGTGGCGACCGCGAACCGGAAGACGTTGCGTTGGAAGGCCTCCCACCAGGTGGACCGATGACCTCGTGAAGGTTGTGGGGATCCGCTGGTTGCGAGACGCACGGGACCGATCAATGTGGCGACGCTTGGGGGAGGCCTATGTCCAGCAGTGGACGTGTTTCGGCCGATATGATGATACTTCATAAAAGATAGCATGATCTCTGCGACATATGTCAAACTGACGTATACGTTATTGTTAGCCTGTCAAGCGCTGTAGTTACTGTATTGATACTGACAGCTATCGCAGAGATCACGCTATCTTTAATGAAGTATAACTTGATTACTCAATTTACGAGATGACTCAACCCCATCACTATCTGACACAAATACACGGACAACTATCAAGTCATTGAAATATTGAGAACTTTCTGTTTTGAATTGTGCGAAACTATATTAACACAAGCTAACAGAATCCTGTTAGCCTGTCTTTATTTAACTCTAGATAACTAAACTATGTTTTGTAGTTATGAAGTTACTAAACATTCGTCGAGTGGACGTCGTCATTGATTAAAATTCGTAATCAGCCACAGGTCACACAAAGTAATGATATTGAGAGTAACGGGACAATTGATAGAAATATTTTTGATACGTTAATATAGTTACAGGTATGATAAATAAGTTGACGAGTTTGTCTTTACTGTGTTTTAATTTAAGTCCATTTTCTTCGAAAACTCTTAGACAGGGCCATCAATTTAGCCATAAAATTTCGTGTCAATTGACATTAATTATCAAAATATCTTTGCAGGGAAGGTTTTTAATCTTAATTAGGAAGGTAGAGAACGAACTCAGACCTTCGGGTAGGTACCGAGAAGTTTGCAAATTCAACTTTTGCAGATGGATGCGTAGTCGAACGGACGAATGTTTAGTTATCTAGGGTTAAAGGATTCTGTCCATGAATATGGCTTCTGTAAATACAACATACACTCCAAAAGCGGCGTGTATTTAAACGAATTGGATTTGGGGCGCTATGATCATTTGAACGCGTGGAGTTTTAGTTTCACTTTAGACAAAGTAAAAATTATTATACCAATGTAATCTAGAGATCATAAGAAACAAATCAACGTAAGTTTTATTACTATTTTATATTACGCCTGGTGGCCTTCTATTAAATAGTAGGTTTCAATTTTAAAGAACATCGATCAACTCATTTCTGTCTTAGGTAACCTACTTCAACATCGAGCATCCGGTGGTGGACTGGTATGACACGAGATACTACAGGAACATTACAATGTTGAGCAGACGTATAAACAGACAGGACCCTAGGCACTATGTAGAGCTGTATATGCATCCTCTTATCACAATCAACAATAGCATATCGGTAAGTTACGCCGTTGATCCCGGCTCTCATTTGCCAATGATCAGATTGACAGTTGTAACGCGTAGTCAGAAGCCCGTGTGATGTTTGTAAATAGGGGGTAGTTTTAGGTAACTTAATAATAATGTACTGCGGGTAGATTCAGTCTGCGAATATACGTTAAACAGTTAAGTTGTGTCCTCATTGCTCTTCCCGGAAATCCAGACTACACCTACGTATTCCCTATTACTCTTCAGTGGCGACGAATTCGATTCGATACCTACGCGTGAATAACTATAAAAGTGACAATAATTATAAAAATGTCGATCGGAAAAATTGCGGAGTTCAAAGTCCATAATGACAATTGGAAACTGTACGTGGAACGTTTAGAACAATACTTCTTGGTAAATAAAATAACGAGTGAGTTACAAGTGCCTACGTTAATAACCGTAATGGGAGCGGAAAGTTACGAGTTGCTGGTTAACTTGTGTACGCCGGTTAAACCAAAAAATAAAACGTTTGTACAAATAACGGACATTATGGAGAAACACCTACAGCCTAAGCCGAGTGAATTAGCCGAACGCTATAAATTTAGGCACAGGAAGCAAAAAGAAGGAGAATCTATATCGGATTACTCAGCGGTGTTAAAAAAAATGTCCAAGGACTGTGAATTTGGGACGTGGTTGGAAGAAAGTTTGAGGGACCAATTAGTCTGTGGATTGCGAAGTGAAACCATCAGACAACGATTGTTTGCTGAAAGTAATTTGGACTTTGGCAAAGCATATAAATTAGCAGTGAGCATGGAAGCGGCCGAGAAGGATGCAGCCGTGGTCGAAGGACACGGAAGGTCATCGGACAGGCAGAATTCCAATGAAGTCGTTTGTCAGGCCGTATGGGCCGTTCGGCGACGCGGCACCTCAGCGGCAGCGGAGCGGAGCGGCGGCGAAGCGCAAGGCGCGCGCGCTTGGCGCGCGGCCGCGGCTCGCCCGTCCCGGCCAGCGCTTGCGTCTGCACACGTGGCCGCGCCAGCGCCGGCGCCTGTTGGCCGTGCGCAACCACACCAGCAGTGTCGAGCATGCGGCGCACGTCACGACACAACCTCGTGCAAGTTCGCACGATACGTATGCCGTGGTTGCAACCGGCAGGGACATCTGCGTCGGATGTGCCCGATCATAGCGGGGCACAACCACATCGACGTCGGTAAGGTGATAGAAGATGGCGAAAGCGACAGCACAGGAAGCGACGAGGTAATATTTGTTGATGTTTGTCAAATATCTGCAACCCGATGTGAGCCCATGTACGTGACCTTGAACGTGAACGGTAACGATATTAAGATGGAGTGTGATACCGGTAGTGCCGTATCATGTATAAGCGGAGAATGCTATTATACTTTATTTAAGAACTTGTATTTAGAACCGTGTCGATTGACACTACGTTATTATACAGGCGAGTCAGTAAAACCCCTCGGAGTGATACGACCCGTGGTACGCTTTAAAAATGAATGTAAGAAGTTAGAATTATATGTTATAGATAATGGGAAAACGGTTCTTTTAGGGCGGCAATGGATGGCCGAATTAAAAATACAGTTACCAGTACTAAATTACGAGTGTAACAATATACTATTGTCTAAAGATGAAGTATTCAATGAGGCCGTTTTCAGTTCCAGATATTGTGATGTGTTCGCGGCGGGCCTGGGCAGATTCACTGGTGGTACGGTGAGCATTCACGTGCGAGATGGGGCGCGGCCGGTATTCATGCGCGCGAGGCCGCTCGCGTACGCGTTACGCGAGCCGGTGGAGCAGGCGCTGCAACAGCTGGTGCACGACGGCATACTCTCACCTGTCGAGCGTTCCGACTGGGCGACACCGATAGTGCCCGTCGTCAAAAAGGATGGTAGCATCAGGATTTGTGCCGACTACAAACTAACATTAAATAAAGTCATAGAAATGGACCGTTATCCTTTACCTAGGGTTGAGGAACTATTGCTGCGTTTGAAGGGGGGTGTACGTTTTAGTAAAATTGATTTATCTCAGGCATACGCACAATTGGAACTCGACGACACTAGGAAATATACGGTAATCAATACACACAAGGGTCTGTTCATGTACAATCGACTGGTCTATGGCCTTTCTTCGAGTCCGGGTATCTTTCAGAGACTGTTAGAACAATTACTTGCAGACTTGCCCCAGGTGGGGGTTTTCCTAGACGATATAATTATAACGGGGTCAACGACAGACGAGCATTTACGTAATTTGTGTAGTGTTTTTGACCGTTTGAAGAAATATGGGTTGAAGGTAAAAAAAAGATAAGTGTGTGTTCTTCGCAGATTCGGTTGACTATCTGGGTCACACGATAAGTAAGGAAGGAGTGCACACTTGTTCGGACAAGGTGACCGCGATCGTCGAGACGCCGGCGCCCGCGAACGTTTCAGAGCTGAGGGCATTCATCGGTATGGTTATGTATTACGGAAAATTCGTTAAGAACATAAGTACGATTTTAGCGCCCTTATATAATTTATTGAAGGCTGGGGTTAAGTACGTATGGAGCAAGGAATGTATAGATGCGTTCGATAAGGTGAAGCACCTATTAGCGAGTAGTGAAATATTAAATCACTATTCACCCGAGTTACCTTTAATTCTAACGACCGATGCAAGCAGTGTAGGCATCGGCGCGGTGATTTCGCACGCGACATCTGGCGGCGAGCGACCGGTGGCGTAAGCGTCACGTTCGCTCACCACAGCGGAGCGCGCATATTCACAGATAGATAGGGAGGCTCTCGCTATTGTTTACGGAGTTCGTAAATTTCACCAGTACTTGTACGGTCGCAAGTTTTTGCTTCGGACGGATCATAAACCATTGACGTATATACTAGGTGATAAAGTGGGCATACCGGTGATGGCCGCTTCGAGGTTACAGCGTTGGGCAGTTCTGTTATCCGGGTATACTTACGATATAGAATATGTTTCGTCGAGTAAAAACTGTGCGGATGCGTTGTCCCGTTTACCTCACAAGCAACGCAATGCAAATACGTGCAACGAAAATACGTACGTCAATTTCGTTGAATTTTTTTTACCAATTACGAGTACAGAGGTAAAAAAATTGTCGGCACGTGATAAGAACCTAAGTAGGGTTATGGCATATATTCAATCAGGATGGCCAACAAATTGCCCCGATGATGAAATTCAACCATATTTCGTGAGACGCAATAAACTATACACAGAGTGCGGGTGTGTTATGTGGGGCTATCGCATGGTTATTCCGTTATCACTACAGCATTCCGTTTTAAAACAGTTACATTGCAGTCACATGGGCATAGTCAAAACGAAAAGCCTAGCTCGAAGCTACGTGTGGTGGCCTAATATAGACGCAGCGGTGGAAACGATGTGTAGGCAGTGCGAAACTTGTGCGGCGGAGGCAGACGCAGCTCCGCGGGCGCCGATACAGCCGTGGCAGTATCACACCCGTCCCTGGACCCGGCTTCATATTGATTTCTTGGGCCCTTACAAAGGTTCAACATTTCTAGTCCTTATTGATGCCACTTCAAAATGGTTAGAAATTTTTGAAATGACTCGTACTAATGCGTCCTCCGTTATAAAAATGTTGAGATCTACCTTTGCACGATTTGGTCTACCGGAAGAGTTAGTATCTGATCAAGGACCACCATTCACTAGTTTAGAGTTCAAAAACTTCTTAACTAATAATGGTATTAAGCATTTTTTCTCACCAGCGTATCACCCTTCTTCAAACGGGGCGGCAGAAAACGCGGTGAAATTATGTAAGCGAGCTATTAAAAAAGCACATAGAGAACAGGTAGATATCGATGCGGCTTTACAAACTTTTCTACTTGCTTACAGAAATACGGCGCATAATACTACCGGCGAAACACCCGCCATGTTATTACAAAGGCGGAATTTACGTTCGAGGTTAGATTTATTGCGTACTGAGCGTCTTGTTGAGGAGAAGGTTCGCGAGGCCCAGCAGCGGCAGGTGGATAACGCTGGCGGGGTCCTGCGTAGGTTCAGAGAGGGAGACACAGTATGGGCTCGCGAGTACGGTATTTGGGATAAGTGGGTGAAAGGCACAGTAGAAGGTTCAGATAGTTTACGTAGGTATTCGGTGGTAAGGGATGACGGTCAATTACTGAAAAGACATGTTGATCAAATTCGCCAAAGATCTCGGCTGTCTGATGTTACCTGTCCAGAGAGTAATGCAGAAACGCAGGGTGGTAGTGAGGATGTCGTTACACCACTGATTAGCGAAAGGGTGGATCAGAGTGGTAACGTGGCAGCCGATAATTTAACTGAGACTAGTGAGGGCAATGCTCCCTTTGAGCAACCAACTCCTCAGTTGCCGTCACAGCCTAGATCACCAGTGAATCTCAGACCAAAGCGAACAAGTAAACCTGTAAAAAGGTTAATTGAAGAATGTTAGTATTAAGTATAGGTTAATTAAGTTGTTATATTTATTCGTCGAGTTAGGTTAAGATTTATGTTATTGTCCTGTGTTTATCATTATTATTTAAGAGTAGTATTGTATAGTGGTGGAGGTGTGATGTTTGTAAATAGGGGGTAGTTTTAGGTAACTTAATAATAATGTACTGCGGGTAGATTCAGTCTGCGAATATACGTTAAACAGTTAAGTTGTGTCCTCATTGCTCTTCCCGAAAATCCAGACTACACCTACGTATTCCCTAATACTCTTCAGCCCGGAGGCCTGACACTCATTCGTACCCTAGATATCGTGTTGCCTTGTAACTGGGTTGAGGAGGTCAGTCGGGCAATTGCTCCAAATTGAACGCTGATATTTATTATGCTAGTTAG
>CATKRY010000008.1:0-56360 GCA_949775005.1 Orthosia gothica | reverse complement strand
TATCGACACCATTTTTCATCTTGAGGGTACTTTTCAGCATCGAATATGTTGTCCACAACGAGCTAGGCTTATATTTACTAGCTAGTTCATAAAAATACGCCAAAACTACATTTTCGGAAAATTACTTGGCATTTTTCATGTTTTTCCACTTCAAAAAATTTTCATACGTGGTTATGTATCTGTCTTTGGATATTGACGGCAGCAAGCTGTCGCATGCGGTTTGCGCTTCTGTTAGTATATCCGGTGGAGTTGAATTAATATATGGCTCTTCTTCATTATTGAAAGTTGTCATATTTAAATTTTCACAATACAAGTACAAAGAAAAGAAAATTTGAGAAAAATGGCGCGAGGATTATTTTCTGCCGTAGCTGCGCGAAAATGTTGGCAATGACGTTAGAGCATGCAGCCAAGTTTTTAAATTACCGAATAAACTGATTTTTTTTTATTTTAAATAAACTGAATCTGTGAATGCACACTGTTGCTTTCCCGCCATTTTAACAGCGCGCTAGCGCTGCCTACTGACTGGCGCCGCGCGGCGATTAGTTCGAAATTTGAATAGCAACAGCGCGCGTAATGGCAAATAATACTGTTATGGAATTTGTATGGACTACTAGCTGACCCGGCAAACTTTGTTTTGCCATAAAAAGACCAAACATTTATCTACCCTACCCTACCCTACCCTACCCTACCCTACCCTACACTACCCTACCCTACCCTACCCTACCCTACCCTACCCGACCCTACACTACCCTACCCTACCCTACCATACCCTACCCTACCCGACCCTACCCTTCCCTACCCTACCCTACCCTACCCTACCCTACCCTACCCTACCCTAACCTACCCGTCCCGACTGGCGCGGCACCCCTAGCCGCGAGCGGATCGTTCTAAAGCAACTCCATGCTCGAAAAATCGCGAAAATAGTACGAAGTGCAAAAGTTATAGTGAAAATTATACCAAAGTGTGTCCGGTGTGAAACCTGCTGGTTTTCCCGAGAAATCCCGAAAACAGAGTTTTTGGAGGTTAAATCCAGGAAAACACGCTGCCGAAAACCTACTTTTGCGTGCGGCGTCGAAACCATCGGCACAAGCCCATATTTTGAAACTGCTATCAGGAGGGAAAAACTTTGCCGCACATCTTGGCAAAGTTTCAGATTTTTCCCGCCGCCCCCCGCGGAGCTACAGGAGGAAAACTGAAAACCGCGTGCAACCTGACATCGGAACCAGTGCAGCCAGGACTACAATCACCATCGCATCCTGAAGGGGACCAAGCAAGAAACCCGGTACCGTTTTCCGTTTGTTGAAAAGACAACCGGGAGCGAAGCTGGAATTTTTTGAAAAACCGCCCAACTTCGGATGAATCCAGCTCCTGGGAACGATCTTTTACTCCTATATTTTAATTTTGTTTTAGATAGCTTTAGTCTTTAGTAATACGCTTGCCAAATTTTAGATTTGTCCCATTTGTGTTTTCCTAGTTATAAGATTTTAAAAATACCTACAGGAATACCTAAACTTTTACCCAAACATAACTACGGCCCTGGCCGAAGGGTGAGTTACCCCATTTGACGTGTAATTGAATCCCCAGTCTAAATAAAAATTTTCAATACCGTCAGAGGTCGTTTTCCCCGGGAAATCGGAAAAAAACGATTTTTTTGCGGTTTTTGGTAATCGTTTTCCGTTTTTAGAATTAGTTTTTCTTCGAAATTTATTAAAATAACATATTTAAATTTTTGCATATAATTTAAGCGTGGTTAATTGTGAACCTACATAAATTTTTACCAAATTTTTGGGCGGGCATTTATTAAATTGTAAAATTATTAGTGGGACGCAGACTTGCCGACCGACCGCACGGTAACTGTGTTTCCATTTTCCGGGAAAACTAAGGGTCCTAGACCATTTTTCTCATTTTTTCTCGGGTACCCCCCCCTGACCCCCCCCCCACACTTTCTCACAGAGAGAAAGTCTTGAACCCCCTCCGGACATTTTGGCAAAATTTCAACCCCCTACCCCTAAAATCGTACATTGACATAGCCGTTTAGGGGTGAGAGTACTATCTCAGCAAATTATTAATAACTCGGAGACCAATTGCCCGAATCGAAAGCGGTTTTCCGTAATCGGTGGAGCAGGAGTTGGTGTCTCCTCCGAGAGGTGAGGACGGCTCTTGCTAGAGTCAACGGGGCATTAAAATCGTGTTTTGGGACAAAAAATCCAATTTCTTGGGGTTTATTTAATTAATTTTGAAGAATATTTTTATTTTATAGTTGCTAGAGACACGGACTCTACATAGAGCAAAATTCAGATTTTAACCGTAACTTTTGGATTTTCCTCAAAGTTTTAAATATTACATTTTTTAACAAGGCGAGCATTAGAGATAAGCTAGGCTGAGGACCGAGACTCTACATAGAGCTCAATTAAAAAATCTTTTTAAAAGTTTGTAAAATTGTCAGAGTAAGATAGGGAGACCCACTTCTCTACATAGAGAAGTTAAAAAGACTCTACAAAATTTTAGTTTGAAAAATTAGAATAAGGACATATAGTAGCACTTTTGTGTACTATATTTAGGTTAGGACTAGATTAAGGACCTTTATACGTGGGACACTCAGAAAGTTTTGCGAAACTAAAAAAAATTGTTCTATACGTACATATATTTTTATTAAATCTTTTCAAAGTACTTGCCACCAGCCTCTATACAAAGATTCATGCGCCTAAACCAGTTTTCAAAACACTTTTTCCAGTCCGCCGCAGACACCTCGTTTACAGCCTGCTCGAACGCAGCCAGCGCATCTTCCGGCGACGAAAATTGTATCCCTTTGAGCTGATTTTTTATTTTTGGGAATAAAAAGAAGTCACACGTTGCTAGATTAGGGCTGTAAGGAGGGTGACCCAGGAGTTTGACTGGCGTGCTGTCCAGGAAGTCCCTCGTTTTGAGTGCGGTGTGCGCAGGTGCATTGTCGTGGTGGAGCAGTAGCCCGCGGAGCCCTGTGTTTGGTCGCTTGTTGCTTATAACAGAGAAAACTTCTGGCAAACATTTGGTAGTATACCATTCGGCATTAATGCTTCTTTGATCCCGTAAGGGAATTGATACCAAGTGGCCAGTCAAATTAAAAAAGCTAGCGATCAAAATCTTACCCCCGCTTCTAGATCGCTTCACTTTGGTAGGCGTTGGCTCATTTTGAAACACCCAAACAGTCGACTGGCGCTTGGTTTCTGGGTCGTATTGATAAATCCAGGACTCATCACCTGTAACGATGTCGTAAACACGCCGAGACGAGCCTGCTTCAAATTTGTTAAGCATATCACGGCACCATTCCACCCGGGCCTGCTTCTGAGCATCGGTGAGGTTGTGCGGCACCCAGCGTGATACTATCCTCCTCACGCGAAGATGGCTGTGTAGAATCTCGTGAACGCTTCCCGATCCAATCTTCAATATGTGTTGAATCTCCTGATATGTAATTCGCCTATTGTCTTGGATTAAATTTTTCACTGCTAGCACGTTTTCTACGGTAACAGCCGTCAAAGGGCGACCGCTTCTTTCGTCATCCCCCAAAGTTGGTCGACCGCGCTTGAATTCGTTATACCAACGATACACGGTTGCCTTGGAAGGGCCTTCATCCATGAATGCCATTTGAAGTCTATCGTACGATTCATCCGGTTTCAGGCGACACTTGAAATCGTATAAAGTCATAGCTCTAAAATGTTCCCGGCGCAGATCCATATTTCAGTGAGACACAATACTTTGAATTAACTCGCAAAAAATGTGGAGGGAAATTTTGAAATTGGAACTTACTTATTTTTACTTATAAATAATCATATTTTCGAAAAACATTATAACTGGCCAGTCTCCCATATATAAAAACTTTTTTTCGCAATACTTTCTGAGGGGCCTGGTATAAAAAAAAAAAAAAAAAAAAAAACTTTTATTGTTACTTTAAAATTGACAGAGTAAGTTAGAGAGACTATAGCTTCTCTACATAGAGAAGTTACCTGACTCTACAAAATTTTAGTTTATAATTTAGAATAAGGACGTATAGTATCACTTTTGTGTACTATATTTTAGGTTAAATTAGACTAAGGACTTTTGTTAAAACTTTTATTGTTTTAAATCCGTTCCTGTAGGTATTGTAAGTTGTGATTGTAACGTGACCACATGAGTAGATAAATGGAACAGAGATAAAGCTTCATACAACCGCGCGAATCGGTTGCACTATTACAAGCACACGGACGCATGTGTGTGTGACCACTGGCCGCTTGTCGCGTACGCGGCGAGACTGGAAAAATCCGGTTTACGTTGGCACAGCCAGTGGACAATCTCAGGGTCTGTACAACGCACGTTGTTTGTTTTGTTAGTTGCAAGTTTGAATATTTTATTGTAAAAACGTATTTTATTATTAATAATGGTTGTTTAGTGTACTGTATGTATGAATAATACTTGAAAATTAAAAAAAAAAATTGAGTAAGTAATTTATAAAGTATTCTATCATACATTATCTATATATATAAGAGAAAGTCGTGTTAGTTACACTATTTATAACTTCTGAACCGATTTGGCAAAAAATTGGCGGGGAGGTAGCTTAGAACCAGGAGACATATAAAAGAAAGTCGTGTTAGTTACACTATTTATAACTCAAGAACGGCTGAACCGATTTGGCTAAAAATTGGCGGCGAGGTAGCTTAGAACCAGGAGACATATAAAATAAAGTCTTGTTAGTTACACTATTTATAACTCAAGAACGGCTGAACCTGTTTGGCTGAAAATTGATGGAGAGGTAGCTTAGTACCAGGAGACGGACATAGGATAGTAGGGTAGAGTAGGTAAGGTAGGGTAAGTAGTGAAGGGTATTTAGAGTAGGGGAGGTAGGTTAGGGTAGGGTAGGTAGGGTACAGTAGGTAGGGTAGGGTAGGTAGGGTACAGTAGGTAGAGTAGCGTAGGGTAGGTAGGGTAGGGTAGGGTAGGTAGGTTAGGGTATGTAGGTTAGATGAATGTTTGGTGTTATTATGGCAAAACAAAGTTTGCCGGGTCAGCTAGTAAATAATAAAACTATTTAACAAATGTTTTGTTTTTGTTTTCACCTATTGTGACAACCCTAACAAAATAGGTAACAATTTTGCTCGTTCTTAGGAAGCTTTGTCTCTGTTCCGTTTATCTACTCATGTGACGTGACCACATTCTCGCAGGAACGCATTGTAAGGACAGGATTCCTTGGAATTTAAATTATTATTTTTACCTTGTTTTTATTTTTTAAATTTTTGACCTCAACCAATATATACAATTTTACATAACTGGGGTACTTTATACAATACCCCATTGACGCAGTACTAATCCGTGACAAATCCCATTTTAAACTACCAAAATGAGCGGAATAGGTATACGTACCCCACCCATCCAGAAGAAGGCTACAGTAAACCCGAAAGATAAAAGCCCACAGAAGGCGCCAGAGGAGGCCGGGCCTTCCACCCAAAGCGTGAGGAAGAGTGTGGGAGACTGGGAAGCGGGTAAAATCGATAAAAAGGGACCTTCTCCCACAAAGCCTGCTAAGACCACGCCAATGATGGCAAGAGGATCTGTGTCCTTCGAAATCGGGAGCCCGCCAACTCAGAAATGTAGAGTAACCGAGGCCAGAATATGCCTTGTTAAAATCAAAATCCTCATGACCACCTCGAGGAATACAAAGAATGAGATTAAGGCAGATGTTAAGGCTCAAGCGGACCGTCTTTACTCAATAATCAAAGAGTATGAGCAGGAGAAAGGGCGAGAACCCGGTATGAAAAAGACATACGCTACCAAGGGCATACAAGTCCAGGAAAAGCTGAGGGCCGAGGAGGCCCCTTCCCCTTCTCCAGAGGCTATCAGAGAGGTCGAGGTAGATTCCCTCAGAAAGGCCCTGGAGGAGCATTCCCGTAACCTGGCCGTAAATAATGAGAATATGGAAAGGTTGAAAGAGGCGCTACTAGCTGGCCAGGAACATATGGGAAAGCTCTCATATGCCAGCGTAGTGGCAAGTCAGCCTTCCAAACAAGCTCCGAAATACCAAACACTACACTCTATCGTAGTAACGGCCAAGGACGAATCGAGGACGGGAGAGCATGTACTGGAAAGTATACGCAGGGTAGTGAATGCAAAGGAAGGAGGAATATCGGTGGAAAAGATAAGAAAGGCGAAGGATCGCAAGGTAATTGTGGGCTGTCGCACCGAGGAGGATAGGAAAAAGATAAGGGATAAAATAGGGGAAGCACCAGAGCTGAACATGCAAGACATTAAAAACAAAAATCCGCAGGTTGTGCTGAAAGGTGTATTTCAGTACAACAACAATGACGAAATATTGAGGGCTCTCAAGAACCAAAATGGTAATATTTTTAGAGACCTTAACGAAGAGCGGAGCAAAGTCGAACTGTTATATAGAAAGCGAACCAAAAATCCGCACACAGCTCATGTGGTGTTGAGAGTCGCAACTGAAGTCTGGAAGCGCATGCTTGACGTAGGAACGGTGCACATTGACATGCAGCGAGTGATGGTTGAGGACCAGTCACCGCTGGTACAATGCTCGCTCTGCCTAGGCTACGGTCACAGCAGACGGCTTTGTACGGAAACTGTGCCAAAGTGCGGACACTGTGGCGGGCCTCACATGCGGGTGGACTGCATGGATTGGAACGCAGGCCTTCCGCCATCTTGTTGCAACTGCGCACGGGCGAATATCGAAAACGCTAACCACCACGCGTTCAGCTCTGACTGCACCATAAGAAGAAGATGGGAAGCAATATCACGCTCAACAATAGCATATTGCTAAGGGCACCCCGGAGACTCCTGTCCAGCAACACGCAAGACCATACCGAGTGGCCCAAGCGAATCTACAAAGAAAGGAACTGGCTACCACCGAACTCTTTTTAGAGGCCAGTGAACATAAGATCGCGTGGGCACTGATCCAGGAGCCTTATGTGGGGGGAGCACGAAGTATGAAGAGCTACCGTGGAGCGAGAATCTACCAGTGCGAGGTTGATGGAAGTGGGAGGGTAAAGGCGGCGATAGCCGTCTTTGATCATGACTTAGACGTCATACCCTACCCGAAACTCACCACAAATAACATCGTTGTGGTGGGAATCCGGACCAAAGCCTGGGAAATCGCAGTAGTCTCCTACTACTTCGAGCCAGACCAACCCATAGGGCCATACCTGGACCTGTTGACCCGGATCAAAACGGAAGTGGCTACCGGTAGATTGCTGATTGGCGGCGACGCAAACGCGAAGAGTGCTTGGTGGGGCAGCATCATGGAGGACCCCAGGGGGGCCGAAATGTCTGGCACCCTGGAGGAGCTAGAGCTTCAGGTGCTCAACACTGGTGACACCCCCACCTTTGATACCGTCAGAGGTGGTGTATCAAAGCCATGTGGATGTTACGGCCTGTTCGCTCAACCTTTTTGACCTGGTGGACGGCTGGCGGGTTGACACAGGAGCAACATCCTCGGACCACAACACTATATTCTTTAATATTAAAGTAAAACGAGAAAAAGGGATAAGTATTCTTAGGACTACAAGAAAGTTCAATACCAAAAAGGCAGATTGGGAAACATTTAATAATAAACTGGGGGAATTAAAAGTAGAAAATGAATTAAACTTAGGTAATATAATCAAAATAGACAGTAAACAAAAATTAGAGAGAGAAGTGATTAAATATAGAAATATAATAGTACAAACATGTAATAAAGCCATTCCCAAGGCAAACAATAAAGTGAAACTTACCTTCCCGTGGTGGTCCGAGGAGCTCGCTGTGAAGAAGAAGGAGGTAACCAGGTTCAGGAACCGCATCCGCAACGCCGCGCCGGTTCGGCGAGCGATGGTCGTCAATGAGTACCTGAAAGCCAAAGAAGAGTATGAGATGCTAGCGAAGAATGCCCAAGTCGCCAGCTGGAAGGAGTTCTGCCGGAAGCAGGATCGGGAAGGGGTCTGGGAGGGGATCTACAGGATCATCGGTAGGACTGCCAGACGGCAGGAAGAACTGACCCTATGCTGCGATGGTACATTCCTCAGTCCAAGTGAATCGGTCGCCCTACTAGCAGATACGTTCTACCCCAAAGACAGAGTAGACCAGGACAACGCTGACCACAGGCGAATTAGAGAAGCGGCCAGTCGAGTGAATGAATGGGTCTATGGTGAACATCATGACCCTTCATTTACGACGCTGGAGCTGAAGACCACCGTGGCAGGTTTCAATCCCAAAAAGGCACCAGGAGGGGACGGACTGACGTCTGACATCTACAGTCGAGCGATCCACCAGGACCCAGAATTGTTCCTTGCCCTTTACAACAAGTGCCTCGAACTAGCACACTTTCCGGAGATCTGGAAAGAAGCTACGGGCAAGGACAACTATCTGACCCCCAAGGCATACCGACCAATCGGTCTGTTGCCTGTTCTGGGCAAAGTCCTGGAGCAGATGGTCGTAGCACGTCTAAAGTGGCAGCTTGTACCGCGGTTTAGTACCCGCCAGTTTGGCTTTATGCCCCAGAGGAGCACCGAGGACGCCCTCTATACGCTAATGGAGCACGTACAGGACAAGTTGAGGCTGAAGAAGCTAATTGCCCTGGTGTCATTGGATATAGAGGGGGCCTTCGACAGCGCTTGGTGGCCAGCTATAAAAGTCAGGCTGGCTGAGGAAAAGTGCCCGGTCAACATCAGGCGGCTGCTAGATAGCTATCTCGACAGTAGGAGGGTTAAGATTCGTTATGCCGGGGAGGAATGTACTCGAGAGACTAAAGGGTATCTTCGTGCAGGCGTTCGCAGATGACATCGTCTTGTTCGTGGATGGCGACACGGCGACTGAAGTCTCGAGAACCGCCAATGCAGCCCTCGCCCATGTTCAGAGTTGGGGCGTCAGAAATAAGTTGAGGTTCGCACCGCACAAAACCTGTGCGATGGTCGTAACCAACAAACTTAAGTACGACACCCCAAGGCTGAGCATGGCCGGGGTCGACATCGGTATGGTGAAGAAAATGAAGTTGCTGGGTCTGACCATTGACGAGAAGCTCACTTTTAGTGAGCATACCGCGAACGTCTGCAAGAGGGTAACGGATGTCTATAAGCAGCTGTCTCGCGCTGCTAAAGTTAGTTGGGGTTTAAACGCCGAAATAATCCGTATCATATACACGGCAACAATCGAGCCCATAATCACGTACGCGGCCGCTGCCTGGGCTCCTGCTACGAAAAAGCAAGGTATACGGAAGAAGCTAGGCTCGGTCCAACGAGGATTTGTCGAGAAGCTCTGTAAGTCTTACCGTACTGTCTCTCTTAACTCAGCACTGGTACTATCCGGGATACTACCTCTAGATCTGCGCATACAAGAGGCAGCCGCCCTGTATGAAGCAAGAAGAGGGTCGTCTCGGTTCGTGCCAGGAGACCAGGAGATTGAGAGTGCGGTGCGATTTGCAGAGACTTCTCACCCTGCCAAACGAATGGCCTTGGAATTCATTTGCCTGGCAGACCAACAGCTTGTGGACGGCCAGAATGTGCAGGCAGTGCGTATTTTCACTGACGGCAGCAAGATTGAGGGGAAGGTCGGAGCCGCATTATCCATTTGGGATAATGATGGCGAAGTCCGGAACCTCAAACTTAGCCTCGCCGCGTACTGCACCGTCTACCAGGCTGAATTACTAGCTATTTGCAAAGCGACAGACGTAATCCTCGCGCGGCAAGAGGCGAGCTATGGTTTGTACAGCGACTCAATGTCCGCATTGCAGACGTTGACAAACCATGGCTCTCTCCATCCCCTGGCAGTTCGCGCGCGCGCCAACTTGGTTCAAGCTCTGGGTCAGAGCAAAGTTGTATCCTTGTTCTGGGTCAAGGCCCACGCGGGCCTGCCGGGGAATGAGCGAGCGGACGAGTTGGCAAAGGTGGCAGCATTGTCGTCACGGAGGAAGCCGGACTATGATCAGTGTCCGGTTTCATTTATCAAGCGACAGATCCGTTTGGAATCGCTTGATGAATGGAATCGGAGATATGTGACTAGCGAGACGGCCTCTGTGACGAAAATGTTTCTTCCCGACGCCATAGCAGCTTTCCGTATTGTACAACAGGTGCGGCCTACAGGCTTACTCACACAAGTTTTGACAGGGCACGGTGGGTTCTCTGAATACTTGAATCGTTTCAAGTGTAAGGAGAGCCCAGCGTGCGCCTGCGATCCCGACATGTCAGAGAGTGTCCAGCACATACTCATAGATTGCCCGATTTTTACCAGGGAACGCTATCAACTTCAATGTGAGCTGGACATGAGACTGTCGCGTGAGAGCCTACACGAGTTTATGGGTAAGAAATATCGGGAAAAGTTCCTAGCATACTGCGAGAATGTGGCCATAACAGTAGTAAATAGAAATAAAAGTTAGAGTAATCTATGTTTCATTTATATTGTATTATATAAGATTAGAAACATAGGAAAAATAGCACAAAATGTAAGTAGAAAGTAAGCAAGTAGTATTCTAAGAAAGTACCAATGTAGTGTAGATGTAAAGCGTGTTAACATAAGATGTACCTAGTAATAAGTAGTTAAGAATATTGTAAAAATAAAAAAGTACAATTTGTATTATTTCCCCAAACTATTTAAATAAAGTTTGCCCTTAGTGTAGTATTAATTAAAGTGGGAGTCCCACCCACTAGAATGTAAGGTGATGTATGACAGAAAGATATAGGATGCAGAATAAAAGTACGAGAGGCATAGAAGCGAGAACTTGTATGAATGAAGTTAAGCAAAAAAAAAGGCGCCGACTACGTTGGTGGGATTAGTACTAAGAAAAAAAAAAAAAAAAACCTACCCGTCCCTACACTACACTACACTACCCTACCCTACACTACCATACCCTACCCTACCCTACCCTACCTATAAACCTCACGGAGCCCGAGACCTTTCCAACGAATGCAAAACCATTGAAATCCTATAGTAACTTAACTATTTGTTTTGGTAACACACACGCGTTTTTTATGACCCGCTTTACATATTTAAAATCAAATCTGCTTTACGAGCAACGGTGTTAAAAATTAAGTTATTGCATTATTCTTATAGCTTTCAGAAAAAGGACGTGTATATTTTATCTTTCTATTGTCTCCTTAGGTACATTTGAGATGCGACTTGGAAATTGTTGAAGTAAAGCCTTCAGTTAAATATAGCTATTATTATTCAAAACCACCCTCTCTGAATACAGTCCCTTTCTACAATGACCGATGAGTCGTGGCCCGTCTGAAGTTAGCGCCAAGTGGTTGCGCAGAACATACTTTACGAACCAAATGGCTGTTTTCTTCACGAGTGTAAGTACATGCGCGAAAGTTCGCAAAGCCTGTGTTCAGACGGGCCACGACTCATCGCTCGTACAAGCCAAGTTTCATTTAGCGAAACCACTGGTTTTAACGTAGATACTTCACTATGTAGTACCAATATACCAGAATTTTAATTAAATCATTAATAATGAAACTCCTTGCTTTATCGTGGCGCTGCCTTATATTAAATTTTCAAGATGAGGTATAGGAACGGAGTTAATTTAGGCGTCGAGGAATTTTCTTGAGAAAAATATTTTTTTTAGTGAAACGGAAATTCTCTAATTAGATAACGAAGTTACTTTAGTCAGGTAAAAGTTAAGTACTTTCGTTCTAATAAGGCTGATAAGGTTCTGAGAAAAAAATAGGGAAGTAAGTTATTAAAATATCTCTGCAGACCGCCGTAACTGAGTTTTAGTCTAGCATTTACATTGAGTCATAAATAACGAAGCCTGGCAGACGTAACGCAAACGAGTTTCATGAACAGACGAGGCGAGCGAAACACGAAGAGAAAATTGTGAATATGAAACTCCTGTTCAGTACGAATACGGGTCAGTGTACTGCCATCATAGTGAATTATAAAACGTCCACCGGGCGCTCATTCCGCTGCATTGTGAATCACGCCGCTACGTGATTTCGACCAACTCAAAAAACACCCCGACACACCAACAAAAAATGCCTGACTTTGACTCGTACAGAAATAGTGGCACGAGACACATTGACCGTTCCATTGTGTCGTTTTATTATAGCCGAGCGCCCGATCATTTCGTCACACGACAACAAATCCTTACAGCGACCAATCATCTGAAATGCCGTCTAAACCTAAGGAGATAAGGTTCAATTTGTGTTTGTAATCCGGAAAGGTTTTGCGTTTTAACGTTTATAGTTTCTTTGGACGGTGCCAAGAGAAATTCAACTTTAACTTGTTGCTAGAAGAGTTGCTATTGGGTTATCGTTTTTTGTTTTCTTTTTGTAGTAGTTGGGATGAGATAGGCGCAAAGCGCACCCGCGGGCTGTCACGCGCCGCGTATTGTCGGTAGGTCCGACGATGCTCGGCAAAAAGCGATGCAACGATAAAAAGGTGAGCCGTCCCAAATGGATATTGAAGTGGACGCTACTCATAATAAATTGTTCATGGAATTAAAACGGTAAGACGGGCAATAATTTCGAACGTGCGTATGGGACCCGAAGAGGCCATTTCTCAGGTTTAAGATGCAGGTGATATTAAAAGTAAAGACTGGAATTACGAAATGTTTAATGACCAAATTTTTCACCATGAAGGCAGCCATTTCTAAAGGATTTTTAGTGAAGAAAAATGTTCACAACAAAATTGCATCCAATATTCGAAATCTTTCTGAAAAAAAAATACACTGATACTGGTGTTTTAATGTCGCATGCACCATTATATTTGCTGCCCACATATTTTTTTCTGCTGCTGGTCTTCGGTCGTCGCCTTCACTGATCCCGGTCTTTACCATGTTGCTAAAAACCAATTCTTCGAAATTTTTAATGAGGAATTTTCAGTCAAAGGACGAAAACCTCGATAGCCAGTCGAGAACCTAATGGAAAAACTAGACTAATAACTTAAGAAAAGATAATATTGTTCGGCAAAAAAATTCAAATAAAATAAAGTAGCAGACCGTCTTGTAACATTAATACTTCGCCCTTATCTTTTATCTTCGAGCATTTTTCTTTGTAACGACTTTTCGTTGAATTTTCACCTTATTTGTAATATTACTCTTTTCGATTACAAGACAGGCCTTTTGTTTAAAAGCAATTAGTACCAGGTAGGCGTTTATTTTCACAAAGTTGAGTTATTAAACTCATTTTGAAAGTGAAATTCTTAGCTAATTTTGTAGCTGTGGACTTTATGAGCAGTTAATGGATTCTGTGGTAAATAAAACTGCTAATATGTATATTTAAATGTGTACACTGAGCAAACTCACTTTCCCGAGTAAAAGCAATAAAAGTTCTACGAGATAAGTTTTTGTTGTAGCCACGAGTCTCGTTACCCAACCCTATTTTGCATAGGTATCTCATCAAACGTCAAAATTTCAACTTTAAAAATTAAAAACTGACAGAATTTATAGTTTCTCAGATTACCACACAGGTTCCTCTTAATTATATACACGTTCAAAATTGAATGTTCCCTCACTATACTGACTTGAACCTATCAGTTGATAGATCAGCAGTCAACTCGGGTACCTACTATTATAAGACCCCTTCCCACAGCTACCGTTCACTCTATCAGATCGTAATAAACAAATACAACGGGAATTTTTACTACGAATCTTAGATTAATGTAATTAACGCCCACTTGTTGATATTTTCTGGGAATTTTATTGTTTCGTGGGCGGGAGCTTTACCTTTGGGAAGGTGAAAGGCGAGCTGTTCGAAAAAGTATGGAGCTATTAAGTCGTCGAAACCTAAGCGAAAATTGGGTTCGGTCTATCCGCTGTTAATAACATGTTTAGTTTGTATGATGGTATTATTTTTAATACAAAGACATAAGATTTACGTACTTAGGGGGAACATTCATTTACCTGATATCTGAAAATATTTTCTTGCATATCCTTTTCAATTGCTGCAGCTGCATTGCAAAATTTGAAAACACCGATGTTAAAGTCAGAGATAATGCAAATCCGTTTGAATTACGATGCCTGTTGAAATTCTTTAAGTAGGTAGCATCGTTAAAATAAGTAAAATTGAACGGACTCCCGAACCGGTTTCTGAGTCTAATTAAGAAAGCAATTTGCAAGATATTTATGGACTATAAAATAATAAAGAGGTGGACCCCGGCTTATCGGCTGAGTCACAGGAAATTGGTGGGATGCAAACATTATTTAAAACTGCACTTTATATGGGAAGCCTTCGAGCTCGCTGATTATAGTTAATTTATCATTATAAGTTTAAATTAAAACTGGGAAGTTGGGACGGTAAAAGGATGAGTTGTGTCGGCCGTTTGGTGAATTATTATCTTTGGAGTTTATGTATTTGTAGTATGTCATTTGGATTTTTTTATCATCATCGATTTTGTTTCCATGATGTAGATGGTAGATTCTAAGATGTTACAGTAGTATGATGACACAGTAGTATGATGACACAGTAGTGTGAATCAAACTCCAAATGGTGACATCATTAAAACGGTCTCGGTAAAAAACGTTAACAATCGAATACCAATAACACCTAGGTATAGGTATATATGTAAGAGGTGTCACACAAAAACCACCTCCCAATTTTTTATAGCGGGCTTACGCAAGAAAACAATGCAGGCAGACACAATGAGAATTGGTTACTTATACCAGACGTGAGAAGACAATAGACCCTATTAGAAAACAATATCAGCTGCAGAAGAACCAGCTCACGAATGATATATCGATTAAAGATTACAACAACGGCATCGATACCACTGGAGGAATGGTATTGACATCTTAGTGATTGAATGTCTCGATACCGCGAATCTTGTTTATAAACAATAACGATTTCACCCGATGATTTACGACTTTCGAGTTTTATACCTCCAACTTGGAAAACTTGATTTAATTTATTTTATGTGCATTCTGGATTAAACTGTTTCCCATAAACCACGGGCATGGCATGCTGCGTTACTTTTACGATCTCCTGATGCGGTTTATTTTGGTGTTGGAAAACATTCTAAAAAGTTATAGGAAAATAATGATTTTACTGGCACATTGATTACTAATCAAATAGCTTCGAAAAGGCTTCTGGGCGCGCTGGTCAATTCCAATGCCAACGATTTCTTCAATCAGATTTTATCGTCGTTTGACAGTCGTCGTGGAGTCGTGGACGTCGGCTACTGGCCAAGGAATGCTTCTCGTACTTCACGTTTCATGTTTTTTACGACCAGTAGCTAGTTTATGAACGGTGGACAAGTTCGAGATTCAGTTGATAGTGACCCCTTTTATTTTACAATGCCGCTGAACCAAATAATTTTGAATATTTCGGTAGCAGCTTCCTAACGAGTTATTTCCTTAAAATTCTCGACAAAACACCTGCCAGTATCTTGTGGAATGCTAATATATTTTTAATGTTTGATGAAAAATGCCAGACCTTGATACATATAAAACCTTGAACCTTTCTTTCAAAACTTACAGCTCTTATCGCAGCCAGACATCCAGGTATAAAATATGACGGTCATAAACACTGGGCACCTGTTCATAACAGGATTTACTTGTATTGACACTGGTACGAATCGTCCTCTATCTATCTTTTGGCAAGATGATGCTATTTTTATGTGTGGTAGTTCAAAAAGGGCATTCATTTTTGAGAGCCTAATCAAAATGGAGTTACTAACAGAATCATTGCAAGAAGACCGAAAATAACAATGGATGAATTATGAAAAATAAAATGGCTGGAGAAGAGGTGATATAAAGATGCCATTTAATAGGTATAATTAAAAACCGGCCAAGTGCGAGTCGGACTCGCGCACGAAGGGTTCCGTGCTTGGTAAATTGCGGTTAAGGATTTATGACGTATTAAAAAAAAACTACTTACTAGATCTCGTTCAAACCAATTTTCGCTGGTAGTTTATATGGTAATGTACATCATATATTTTTTTTAGTTTTATCATTCTCTTATTTTAGAAGTTACAGGGGGGGGACACACATTTTACCACTTTGGAAGTGTCTCTCGCGCAAACTTTTCAGTTTAGAAAAAAATGATATTAGAAACCTCAATATCATTTTTGAAGACCTATCCATAGATACCCCACACGTATGGGTTTGATGAAAAAATATATTTTTAGTTTCAGTTTCAAGTATGGGGACCCCCAAAATTTTATGTTTTTTTTCTATTTTTGTGTGAAAATCTTAATGCGGTTCACAGAATACATCTACTTACCAAGTTTCAAAAGCATAGTTCTTATAGTTTCGGAAAAAAGTGGCTGTGACATACGGACGGACAGACAGACAGACAGACAGACAGACATGACGAATCTATAAGGGTTCCGTTTTTTGCCATTTGGCTACGGAACCCTAAAAAGATAGTAATGTTGCACCAAACAACAATTAATTGGGATAAGAAAAAGATGATGATGATATAGCAGAATCATTGCGTATGAAAAAGTCACCCATAATATTTTACAGTACCAAGCTGCTCTTATAATTTTTTAAGATGCAGACGACGGTGCTAATAATAATTTAAGAATTTTTTGATCCACTGCATTTAAGATTATACAATATGTAAACACCGCTCAAGCAAAAAGAATCGGTGAATGAAGATTTCGGCTTGCAACTGATTCAGAATGAAGATACTTACAATGCTTTGAAGATGCCGCTCCTGATAAAACAATTAACATAACTAAATAAAGAGGGGGAAGAGTTATTTATTCATTGACTTATTTTTATGTAAAGAGGACAGAATCTTTGCTTGCTGCGCCAACTTATGTTAAGTAGTGGTCTCGATGTTATAGTGGTCTACGATAGAGCAAAGGGGTGAACATTTTGGCCTCGAAATTAATATAGCAGAGCATAAGTTTAATTTCGTTCATTATTTTAATATTTGTGTCAATATTTGGTGAAGGGTAATTTGATTATTATAGCCCTTTAGTACAATGGAAGATAGTTTTAGACAAATGGACTTGACCGTTTCAGTTTCAGGATGGTAGGTGTAAAGAGGTCCGACACTATCGTTCGATAGGTACTTAAGGCTGTTCTTCAGAGTCTTTAAAGTCTGTGTCTAGATTTTTTAATACTTGCACTCGTAGGAGTCACAAAAACGGCCCAATAGACACCAAACACGTTTAATTTCGAGTCATCAATATCATTATTCGTTTTATTAAAACCGTCTCAGCCAAAGTTAATTATTAAACATTTTTTTCTTCCAAACAGGCTCTTCAAAGGGTAACATGCATCGTTGGCGCTATTTATAAACGTTCCGCTTAACTTTTTTTCTCGTCGCTTCACTTCTGTGCGTATGCGCACCTGTCCTCTCCCGCGTAGCTCATTGGTCGGTGCTCGAGTCAATAACATCTAACTAAGGCCACCCTTAAGCTGTTTTCTTAGCCCTTATCTCGAGTTGTTCATCATGCACCTGATTTTATTTGTATGGTTGGTTTGGAGGTTGATTTTATTATGTGTGCCTTATAGCTAACACGTTTTGTTTTTTTTTATAAGTTCCTGCCTGCATTTTCTAGTTAACCTTTTAAGGTACCTCTGTCAACATTTTCTGCTTAGATTTTTTTGTGATTATTTCAAAGATATCCGCAATATATCATAATATCCGCCTCCTCCTCCTCGCGTCGTGTTCCTGATTACTGAGGGTCGTGATTCCCCCGACAGGAGTTCAACTTTGCTCTGACAATGATTCTCCATCTGTGTCTGTCCTTGGCGACGTGGAGAGCATCGTGCAGCTTGTTGTTCAGCGTTGCATGTTTTTGGTCAGACCATCTGATCGGGCTACGGCCCCTCGGCCTCTTGCCTTCGACCTTGCCTGTGATCATCAGCTGTTCGAGGTTATGACCATCCTTATAGGCAATGTGACTAATGAACTCCAGGATTCTTCGCAGGCAGGTGGTGGAGAGCCTGGCCTTGACGTTCAGTTGTCGAAGGATAGACACGTTTGTGCGCAGTCCATGGAATTTAAAGTATCCTTCGCCAACACCACATCTCGGCAGCGTCAATGCGATCACGATCAGCCTTCCTTAGCGTCCACGTTTCCTAGCCGTAACTAAAGATGGAGAACACAAAAGAGTTCACCAGCTCTATCTTTGTTTGCGAGATATGTTACGGTCTCTCCAGATTCACTGCAGTTGGGACATTGCGCTTTTAGCCATACCGATTCGTCTCCTGATTTCCTTCTAGCAAGACCCTGTGTTGCTAAGGTAAATAAACTCGTCTACCTTTTCAAGGGACAGCATCTGTGATATGGAGTGAGTTGGTGCGGTCTACCACCATAACTTTGGTTTTGGAATGGTTGATTTTAAGACCCAAATCCATGCTGATCCTTTAAATCCTCTCCAGAAGCCTCACCATTTCAGCTTCGTTGGCCGCTAATAGCGTTGTGTCGTCTGCGTAACGGAGGTTTATGATTCTAGTGCCACCAACAGTGACACCTCCCTCCCATAGTGGGGCTAGGATGCAACCCTGGCGTACACCTGTTTCAAACTTAAAGGGCTCCGATGACGCCCTTTCAAGCTTCACAATGCCATGGTTGTTTTGTTAGAGCGATTGGATCAGTAAAAGCAGTTGCTTGGGTACTCCAACCGACCAGATGACACAGTCGAAAGCTTTACTATAATCAATAAAACACAAGATGACAGGAGTGGTGAATTCCTAGGTCTTTTCGATCAGTTGGCGAATATTTCAGATTTGTTCGCGAGTCCGCTTGCCCTTAACGAAATCGGCCTGCTCCTGTGGTATTTGCCAGTCCAAGAAGCCGGATATATTGCAGATATATCATAATAAATCTGCAATATATCCGGCTCTTCAAATAAGTAACGCTAAAAGTTTTAATTGTATCAGTCTAGTTACCAGGTCCATTTTTTTTTTAAATTAGCTCTATCTAGCTGATGTTCTAAAAGGAGCTGTAATAAAACGCCTGTGATTAGTTACTTCAAAAGTTTTAATATCTCAAACAGCCTTCTTCGTTAAATTCATAAATCTTGAGTTTTAAAGTTCCATAAACTAACTTATAATGTCTCCATTAACATGGCATATTCTATCAAGATCTAAGATACGTAGTGCGCTAAATAACAAAATATAAAAAGGCAAATAAATAATACAGTAATGCCACATCAAAACGTAGTACATTAGTCAAGTTTGTTATCAGAACATCTCTGTCCAAATTCTGAGGTTTAAATGGAACATATTATAGCCAAGTACGGGTATGGACGGCTACTTTAGAAACACGCGAAGAGATTGACACTGGCTGATAACATTTAGCCGGTGTAATGTCTATAGCCAAGCCATTAAATAAACGGACAGGTTTAAGAAAGCAAATTGATTGTTGTGATAAGTCACTCGGACTGGTCTGGTCGAGGTCTTCGATATGTGTTGTTTCAAAATATCGTAATTAATTTTTGGTGGTGTTCGTTTTCCATTGGCATTTGAGATCTGAGTGGTTCGTCTAAATTGCAAAAGCTGTTACACAATAATAGTATCAAGCATCTCCTAACTCATAATAGACTAACTCCAAGGTGCGTTTTAAGGGATAATTTACTTTATCTACATTTTACACTATGTAGTTTTCATGAATTCTCTTTAAAATAATCCCATGTTCTAAGGTTAGTTGATCATTATCTGTAATTATTATCGACAGAGTTGTCTCTGATTTGATAATTCTAAATTGATATGTTGGGGTTTTTCTCTCACTTCGACAGCTAAATATAACTATTTTAAATGTATAATTATTGCGATAAGAGCTAATGCAGCTGACACTTAAAAACGTTTCTAATCTTTATCAATCATCATTATCATCAAGCAGCTTTCAAATAAGCAATGTGCAATCAGTAATCACAAAGAGCGCGGTGACAATTAAATGTAACAGGTACAGCGGTTTTTAGAAATCGCAATCAAGGGTAAAAACCGCGGCGTCTCACGACTGACGTCCAATAGTTCGTCGCGTGTGCAATTAACTGTCATTAAATAGGGAATTAAGTTTTTGCGTTAGAAATGGCTTTCGATCAAAAATGCACTATAATTACCGATCTTCTTGAAGTTTAAGGTACTTTGCCATTAATCCAAGTGGTTTTTAAAAGCTTTTGAACAAGTTACTGTATCGTTTGGTTTGTCCTTTACGAATGATGTCTGGTAATTTTTTTGTTTAATGAAAGGAACTGCCGAATTACAGATGTTAAAGTGAAAATTTGTTCTTTGGTAGTGTTTTACAGGAAAAACATATCTCTTCTTGTTATGTACTGCTATAAATACATACCTACAGATTGACACCATATTACATACACATAATACCACGCCTGTTCTTATAGTACTTACACCCTCATTTCGAAAGTAGGAACCTAAATATAAATATTAAACCATCCTAATTCGTAATTAGCAAACGTATTTCAGCCTTTTGGCAGCAGTTTGCCGAATCTATTCTCTTAAATCTATAAACGTTTTACTTAGTTGCATCTAGATGCAAACTTTCAAGAATCGAAAACTGGGTGTGACGATGGCATCAAGCTAGCCAAGCTCTGTGATTTAAATAAACACAATGTAGTACTAAGCTGGCATAAAATAGGAGCAAGTAGTGGTCTACGTGACCAGTAGGCACTTGATATGGTAACCCGTTTGCGCCAGTCTGGTTTACGTACACCTTGCGCTCTATCGCAGATCTGTTGGAAACTAGACTGTTATGTCTAGCTGTTTATTTCATTTTATTTAAATACTTACTGGATGGGATGGATGGATTTAATGACCCAGTGATTATGATCTATGCCAAGTTCCAATGTGACTTTTTCAATTCATACATCTTCTTACTTTACTATTATATACGTGAACGTTTGTGAGGATGGATGGATGGATGTTTGTTACTCTTTCACGCAAAAACTTCAGAACTGATTTTGATTAAACTTTACAGAAATGTAGCTCATCAGAATAACACTTAGGCTATAATTTATAAAGAAATTTGAGAAGTACTAATTCACATTTTAACGTTTATATTAGACTAGATTTCACTGACATCGGTCAAGAAAAATATCGTGAGGAAGTCCAAACCTTAGTTCGTGTATGTAAGTCTGAAATCCGCTTTGAGCGAGCGTTGTGATTAATTTGCGAGCCTTCTCTATATGAAACCATTTGCCCAGCAGTGGGACAGTCTTTAGTACAATTTATGAAAACTTGCCTAATAATAAAGGTTGAGGAATAAAAGACACTCTGCTTATCTAGCTTTATATTTTCGTACGTAAGAATTACAACGGCATCCATTACATATTTTTGCACAGACGGGATGAGGAGAAGTACTGTCATAGACAACTTGACGTATTGAATCATAGACAATCAAGTAGTTCAACACTCCCTCTCAATTTCAAGTTACAACACAATAATTATTATTTAACTAAAAAGTTTTAACCCGAAATTGCTACACAAAAAAATATGGTAGGTAGTTTTATTTAACAACTAGCTGTTGCCCGCGACTTCGTCTGCGAAGCATTAGTAATTCGAATAGCTTATTTTTTATATCGCGGCATAATATTGTAGGTTTTCCTTATAAACTTCTACCCCTCTTTCCACCACCATAAGTGTGATTTCCGGGATAAAAACTATCCTATGTCCTGCCCAGGGTCTCAAAATATCTCCGAACCAAATTGCATCTAAATCGGTTCAGCGGTTTAAGCGTGAAAAGGTAGACAGAAAGACAGCCAGAGTTACTTTCACATTTATAATATTAACTCCGCCCGCGACTTCGTTCGTGTGATGGCAACCAAAAATAAGGTGATAATAAACGAAATAAAAATGTGGTTTCGTAAAGTTCTACGGTTTACAGGTTTGGGACGATTCGTTATTTGACTTAAAGAATAATACATTTTAGGTTACCGCTACAAAGTAAAATCCGCTCCTTAAAACTTAATATACCCTTTTTCTCTTTTTATTTTTTTTTATATGTTAGTTAGATTGCTCAGTAAGATGCCTCAAAAAAACTAACATCACTTAACCCTATCAGGGGGGAGGTAGTTTAAAAAAAAGGTATAATGTAAATTTTGATTATTTAATTATCTGCACGGAATGAGATTGTTCATACAAACAAATTTCCCCCTTTTCGCCTCCTTAAAGGTTGACAGTTCAGTGGCGACTGCGAACCGGAAAACGCAAATTAGGAAGTCCAACCTGCTCAAGGCTGCGGGAGTCCGGTGGATGCGAAACACACAGGACCGATCAGTGTGGCGGCGCTTGGGGAAGACCTATGTCTAGCAGTGGACGTTTTTTGGCTGAAATAATGATGATGGTGAAAGGTTGATTTGCCGAAAATTCCTTCTTCGTGCTCCCCTAGATCCCTACATCAAAAACGAAACCTTGTCCAGTATGATTCTTAACAAACTTTAACACCCACTTAATCCTATTTTGGGGGGTGGTTTCAAAAAAATATAATGGCAACCTTTTATTGTTTACTTAGGTTGGTATTTATGTCAACTATCAAGTTTATTAACCCAAGACATAAAATTCTTTTACAATGCATGTCCTCGAAAAGAGCGGTTTTCCAAGCAGCCAAACTGTGCGGAAAATGTAACTTTTTTTCACTAGTGCTTTTTACTTTCCTGTACTTTTTTAATTTTTAACTCCAACGTCAGCCCGACGCATAGAGTTTTTATTATTTGAGAAAAGTTTAAAAAATTAGTTATGTACAGATTATCATTCATATAAAAGGTAAAATAAAACTAATACTTTATTTTAGGCGTTTTTAATTACTCTAGATTTAGATTTTGATCAATAAATTAATTTTAAATATTCATTAAATATGTTTGGCAGAACGTATATTTTGCTCGTGCCTTATTGCGTTACGATGTGACAGCTATTCGCACATGCGCAGTAGATATGCCCGAGGAACTATTAGTTAATCTGTGGATATGTTGAACGCGCTTGAATAAGCCCGCCATTTTATTAATTTCATTTTATTAATTTTGTTTATTTCCTCGCACAATGCATAGTAAAATATTGTATGATACACGTACGTAAGATGATTTCCGACTTGTGTCGATTTATCCACTCACTCGCTTCGCTCGCTCGTGAATAAAAATGCCACTCATCGGAAATCACCTACCTTCCGCACTTGTAGCATAAATAACTATAACAAAACTTTATCACCTGTTAAATCGTATTTTGGAGGAAGTTTCGAAAATCTAATAATATGAACCTTTATTGTTTGTTTAGGTTGGTATTTATGTCAAGTATCAAGTTTATTACAACAATAAACAAGGTTTTTCAAAAAAAAAAACTCCCCCTAAATCGACTTTTGAGGGTAGTTTCTAAAAACTTATAATGGCAACCTTTATTGTTTACTTAAGTCGATATTTATGTCAACTTTTATGTTTATTAACTCGTAAGTAAGATTCATAAAAAAAAACAAATCGTCTTTTGGGGGTACTTTTGAAAACTAATAATAACAACTTTTATTGCTTACTTAGTTTGGTATTTATGCCAAGTTTCAAGTTTATTTACCCAAGTAATAAGATTATTCAAAAAAACTTTAACACCCCCAAAATTTTTTTTGGGGGTAGTTTCGAAAAACTAATAATAACAACCTTTATTATTTATTTAAGTTAGTGTTTGTGCAATGTTTCAATTTTAGTAACCCTTGAAATAAAATTCTTCGATACAAACTTCAACACCCCCTAAATCGACTTGTGGGGGTAGTTTCAAAAAACTAATGATGTCAACCTTTATCATTTACTTAGATTACTATTTGTGCCAAGTTTAAATAATATTAGCCGAAAGAATTAGATTTTTCATACAAACTTTTTCCCCCTTTTTCGCCCCCTTGTAGCGTTACGTATAGCGCCGGAGAGCTTTACGTAAGCCACGTTATTAAAATCAAGATAAAAAGATAAAAATTAAATTAAAGCTATGAAAATTAAAAAGGGATATAGGGTATAAAAATAAGGTCTGGCTTCATACGAAGAAAAATTAAAATAAAAAGGTTAAAATTAAGAGCCGGCTTCGTACGACGTGGGCAGCTTGACAGGCAGGACGGGCAGGAAGTCGTGGAATGCCCGAGGTAGGCTGGTGGGCAGGCATCACGACGGACTTGCAGGCAATCGGGCAGGTAGGCAGGTCAGCAGACACCACGGGTTGGTGGTCAAGGCAGGAAATCAGGCAAACGGGTAAGCATACGTAGGCTCCGAGTGGTATGGAGGCCGGCTATGGTTCAATACGCCCAACAGCGAGGCCTTTGATGCCACGAGATGGCCGTTGAGGGTAAGTATCCAGGAAATAGTGCTCTCGGGAACCACACAAAATATATATTTAATTGGAGCACTTCAAATAATAATAGTCTTACATAAAATGATAATTCACTGTTTTAAGAGTTTCAGAATAGAAAAAGACATTGTATCGGTATCACAGACTCTTGGCGTTCAGGCCAGACCTAAGACTAAAAGAACTGAAACCCGTTTTTCATTCGATTTGCAATCCTTTCTAAATTTCAAATTCAAATCTCAATAAGACCAAAGCGAATAAAAACGGCTTTACAAAGGCGGGTCAGTCTGCTCTGACCTTACAATAATGTACAACTAGCTTAAGGAAAGGTCCAGGTATTATAGTCCATGGTATGTCTATGGCTTTAAGAAAATAAAAAAGACAGACATGTCATGTCAGATGAAAATGTCAGAGTATAAAAAATTCCATAATTTTGCAAATAAGCAATACAAATTAAGTTAAAGAAATAAAGAAACAATCAGAAATAACTAAAAATATGCTTTACAGGTAATAAGAATATCAAAGAATACTTATAATAGAGTTACAAAAATCGATACAATATCAAAAGATGTGAAGATGGATTGTATAGTGTTATGAAACGTAAGTAGATCTTGAATAAATACCACACCCTTTGGGGAAGAATTTCGGAAAATCCTTTCTTATCGGATGCCTACGTTATACAAAAAACATACTCTCCAAGTTCCAGGTCTCTACGATCAGCGGTTTAGGCTGTGCTATGATCCGTCAGTCAGTCATTCAGGAATTTCGGGTGGACCAAAAATTACTTTAGTATGAAAACGAATGCTGCCTAAATTACGCGACACAACACAAAAATCTAATAATGCGTCACTAAAACTTCACTCACAACTATGTTAACCTGAGACAAACGGTCCAGTTCGGTAGTTTCAAATCGATGTAGAGGTCCCCGTCTTAGTGCCATTTGATTCTTCAACGAAATTTTGACACCCCTCAATCGTCTTCTTGGGGTAATTCCGAAAAACTAATGATGCCAACCTTTATTAATTTGCCAAGGGAATAAGATTTTTCATACAAATAAATGTCTCCCTTTTAATCCCTTAAAAAGTTGAATTTCCAAAAATCCCTCCTATGTTCTCCTCTCCATCATAAAAAGAAGCTATGTGCAGTGAAAATAATCAAAAACATTTACCACCCTGAAATCGTATTTTAAGGGTAGTTTCGAAAAACTAATAATGAGAACCTTTATTGTTTATTTAGAATGGTATTTATGACAATTTTCATGTTTATTCATCCAAGAAATCAACTTCTTCAAAAAACTTGACATCCCCTAAATCATCTTTTGGGGGTAGTTTCGAAAAACTAACAATGAAAGCCTTTATTGTTTATTTACATTGGTATTTATGTCAAATTCCAAGTTTATTAACTGAAGTAATAAGATTCTTCAAAAAATCTGTAACACCTCTAAATCGTCTTTTGGGGATAGTTTCAAAAAATAATAATAGTTACCTTTATTATTCATTCAGGTTAGTATTTGTGGCAAGTTTCAAGTTTATTGACCCAAGAAATCAGGTTTTTGCAAAAACACGGTAATAGCTCCTAAATCGTCTTTTAGGGGTAGTTTCGAAAAACGAACAATAAAAGCCTTTATTGTTTATTTACATTGGTATTAATGTCAAATTACAAGTTTATTAACTGAAGTAATAAGATTCTTCAAAAAAAATTACTTCCCCTAAATCATCTTTTGGAAGTAGTTTCGAAAAACTAACTATGAAAGCCTTTATTGTTTATTCAGATTGGTATTTATGTCAAGTTTCAAGTTTATTAACTGAAGTAATAAGATTCGTCAAAAAAACTTTAACAGCCCAAAATCGTCATTTGGGGGTAGTTGCAAAAACTAATAATGACAACTTTTATTGTTTATTTAGAATGGTATTTATGTCAAGTTTCATGTTTATTTACCCAGAAAATCAGATTCTTCAAAAAAAATAACATCCCCTAAATCATCTTTTGGGGGTAGTTTCGAAAAACTAACAATGAAAGCCTTTATTGTTTTTTTAGTTTGAAGTTTATTAACTGAAGTAATAAGATTCTTCAAAAAAACTTTAATACCCCTAAATCGTCGTTTGGGAGTAGTTCAAAAAAAAAGGACCCTTTATTATTCATTAAGGTTAGTATTTGTAGCAAGTTTGAAGTTTATTCACCCAAGAAATCAGATTTTTTCATACAAATTTCAACATCCCCTAAATCATCATTTGGGGGTAGTTTCGAAAAACTAATAATGTCAATCTTTATCATTTTCTTAATAATAATAATAAATTTCTTTATTTTTATAGAATGCAGGTATTACAATAATGGTGTTAGTTTAGATTAGATATATTCCCATTACATTCTGCCTGTTGGCATACAAAAATATGGTGGTTAACATACAGATATTTTAGAGACTAGGTACTTAGATTCAAAATGAGATCATTAATCACCTAATTCTTAAACTTATTTACATAATAATTCACTTAGTAAATGAGATAAAGTGAAGCAAATTTTACAATTGATCATTTATAAAATCGGTAACAGAGTAATAACATTTCTCTGTCAGCAACGATGATAGCAGTTTCTTGAATTTTACTAAGGGCTGATCCTTAATACAGCTTGGCAATTTGTTAAATATAACAGGTGCCATACCAATAATGTTTTTTTTTAAGCAAAGCAGTGTACACAATAGATTCTGATATTTTGATCTCATGGCAGTAGTTCGCATCCTCGTATCATTAAATGCAGGAAATAGATGCTTGTTAGTTTTAACGAATATAGCTACTTCGAGAATGTATATACAAGGAAAAGTTAGTATTTAGTGTTTCTTAAAAAAAGGAATGCAACTATCTGTAACCTTGAGACCAAAAATGGATCTTAAGCATCGTTTTTGGGCTTTAAATATGGACTCCCGTTCGGAACAATTACCCCAGAATACTACACCAAACCTTAGAACAGAGACCACCAAACCGTGATATGCAACCATTAATGTATCTTAGAATACTATTTGTGCTAAGTTTCAAGAATTTTGGTCGAAAGAATAAGATTTTTCATACAAACTTTCAACCCCCTTTTTACCCTCTTAGGGGTGGAATTTCCAAAAATCCTTTCTTAGTGCACATTTACGTCACATTAGGAACCTTTCTGCCAAATTTCATGCTTCTTGGGTTTGCAGTTTTGGCTGTGCGTTGATTGATCAGTCAGTCAGTCAGTCACCTTTCGCTTTTATAGATATAGATAGATAATATGGTAACACTAGAAAGTGACTTTGACGTTTAAGACGCCTGACATAAGTGACATAACGTCATTTGACAATTCTATATAACTTCAAACTTGCATTAGAAAACAAACAAAAAAATATGAACTAATGAAACAAATTAGCACGAAAATAGTTATGCTTAACATTACACAATGGTTTTGTCATTATGTCTGAAGTATTTTCACAGGAACTAACGTAACTCACTGTTATTATGTTACGCGACACAATGTCTTTCACGAAGTGAAACTTAATATCAATGTGCTTTGAGTATTTAGTGTTTTCACTGTTCAAAATCATTTTAATAGCACTTTGATTGTCCACTTTCAGTTCAGCACTGCACTGGTCACTAAAATCTTTTGCCAATATATTTACAATAAAGCGCTTTTGTGATAACTTTTTTGTGTTTTTACTTCTTTGTATTTCAATACCCAAAAAATTACTTATATTTCCCAAATTTTTAGCTTTATATTCTTCTTGCAATAGTTTTATGACATTATGTACTTCTTCTTCATTGCCCATCAACATTATATCATCAACAAATACTATTAGCCATATATTTTTGCCTGTGTATAAGCATATATCATTTTTAGATCTTATCATATTTATTTTCTTGCAAAATGTATCAAAAGTTTTATTCCAACATTTAGGTGATTCTTTCAGACCATATAATGCCTTATTAAGTCTTAAGACTGTCCCTTCCTTGTTACTTTTTACATTTACTCCCTCTGGAACTTTAGTGTATACTTCTGTTTCAAGTTTTCCATTCAGGAATGCTGTCGGTATATCCAGCTGATTGATCTTCCAGTCATTGTTTACAGCCTGAGATAAGCCCATCCTTATAGTAGTCATTTTTGCTACTGGGGCATAAACATAATCTTCTGTTTCTTGTTGAAATCCCCGAGCAACTAGCCCCGCTTTGCGGGTTCCATCTGACTTAGTTTTGAAAATCCACTTTGTGTCGATTGTCTTACAACCATTTGGCAATTTTGTCTCTAACCAGGTCTCTTGCTCCTCCAATGATTTAATTTCACTCTCTACTGATCTTGTCCATTCCACACTCTGTTGAATAGCTTCTTTGTAAGTTGCTGGGTCGCCTTCACTAGATAGTAAGCAATATGCTTCATATAACTCACAATCTTTTAAGTGTTGTGGCTTTTTCACTTCCCTGCCAGACCTTGTATATACTTTTTCTTCGCTTTCAATGTTCTGTCCATCTTGTCCTATATTTTCACTATTTGATTCTACTTGTCTTCTGTTTTCAATAGGTAGTTCTTCTTGTTCTTTAAGTTCTTCTTGAATTGTATTATCTAACATTTCTCTACTTTCATATTGAGGTTTTTCACCTTCATATCTCATATTTGTTTCGTCAAATCTGACATCTCGTGAAACGATGATTGAATTTGTTTTGGGGTCCCAAAGTTTATAGCCATTTATAGCATATCCCACTATTCTCGCTGGAGTCGCTCGGCTCGACAGCTTGTCTTGTTTGGGCATGATATGCACCCAAGCTTTACTTCCAAATATCTTTATCTTTTTCAGATCAACTTCTTTTTTCATTTCCACTGCTGGTATTTTATCTTGTATGGAAGAACATGGTGAGCGATTTATTAAAAATGTAGCTGTTAGTACAGCATGTCCCCAGAGATGTCTCGGCAAATTGGACTCATCCAATATTGTTCTGGCTTTATCGTAGATGGTTCTGTTCATCCTCTCGGCCTTGCCATTTTGCTGTGGGGTATATTTTTGGCTGTATTCAATCTTAATGCCCCTGTTTGTACAAAAATCTCTTAAAGTTTTGGCTACAAATTCGCTCCTTGGTCTGATCTAATTCTTTTGACCTTTATATCCATCTGTCTTTCCAATTCCTTAATATAATTTATCAAATTTGTTGTTGCTTCAAACTTGTTCTTTAATAAGTATGTATGTGTGAAATGGCTGTGGTCATCAATAATTGTTTGAAAGTATCTATAACCTTCTTCAGTAGGTACTCTAGTGGGACCTGCAATGTCTGTGTGATTGAGTTCACCAATTTTGTTTGATCTAGGACTCTGTAGCCGTTTGAATGGTAATCGGGTCGCTTTATTTGTCATACACATGTCACATGGTTCTTTACTAAATGGTAGTCCCAATATAGCCAATTTATTTCTGCACATATGACCAAACCGTCGATGCCATATGTCGATGGTATCTTCCTTTGTTAATTGACATGTATCAGCATCTTTATCTATGTTTATTTTTACTTCAAATGTATATAGCTGACCCTTTTTTACCCCATAATAAGACTCATTTTGGTGCTTTATTAGTAAGGTTCTTTCTCTAAATATTACTTCCATTTTTCTTTCTATTAATTCACTAACTGACATAAGGTTGGTGCTCAGTCCTGGTAATACAAAGGCTTCAATTTTAATCATTCTATTATTGTGATTAGCTACTAATATTCCCTTCTGGGTAGCTGTTAATGTCTGACCATTTGCAATTTTAATATTTAATTTTTGAGGCAAGTCTTCTACATCTATCATATATTTCATGTACTTCTCTTGTATGAAATGCTGAGTAGCTCCAGAGTCCACTATAAAAGAAATAGTGTTCACCATGTCTTTGGCAGCGAATGCCTGTTCCGACGCTAAGAAAAGTGGCATGTTTCCCTCTTGAGCAGGATGAGCTGCTCCGCCTCTGCCTCTGGGACTTCTAAAGCCCCTTGCTCTACCTCTGCTGACTGTCCGGCACTCAAAGGACTTGTGACCCTTCCTCTTACATTTATAACAGATAACAACAAATGAGGTGTCTTCCTTTTCATTGGATTTTTCCTCTGATTTTCTAATTTCATGGTCAAGTAATTTGGCTCGAACGAATTCCAGTGATAAGTCTGTATTTACAGTTTCAATAGCAGTTATAACATGGTTATATTCCTCTCCCAGTCCTGTGAGGAGGTAACAGACTTTATCACACTCTGTTATCTTTTCATTTGAAACTTCGAGTTCACGAACAATATTTTCAAATTTTGCAAAATATTCCTCGAGACTGCCACCTTGATGTTTCAAGGTCAATAGCCTTCTGCGTAGAGTGATTTTGGATATCACACTTTTTCTCTGAAATGTGCCTTTTAAAATATCTAGCATTCCTTTAGCTGTAGAACAGTCCTTTACTAGATTTAAATGTCTATCTGTTTGGCATTGTACTATCAAACTTCTTGCCTTTGCATCCAACGCCTTCTTTCCATCTTCAACTTTTTCTGCCTCCGTTATTTCCTTTAGCCCTTTTTCTTCCAACAATGATTGTACTCTGAAGAGCCAATTTCCAAAAGATTCAGCTTTTAATTGCGGATAATTTGCCGGCGTGGTTGTCATGTTGTAACCTGAAAACGCGCACGGTAAACGTTCCTACAAAAACTTAACTTCCCTAGCTAAATCCCTATCTAATAGGCGTCAATGGCCCATAACCTATGAGAACTTGCCTATTAATAGAGGTTGAGGAATAAAAGACACTCTGCTTATCTAGCTTTATATTTTTGTACGTAAGAATTACAACGGCATCCATTACATATTTTGCACAGACGGGATGAGGAAAAGTACTGTCATAGACAACTTGACGTATTGAATCATAGACAATCAAGTAGTTCAACACAATTACTATATTCTAGCAAATCCTGTTGAAGTGCTTAGGGCAAATATACAGTGAACTGAAATCTATCGAAAAGACAAAAGTGAGATAGTGGTCAAGCGCGAGCCTATAATTTATAAAAAAAAAAAAAAATACACTCTCTTTTCCGGATAAATGCAAAATGCTCCCTGCCGTAGGCTAAAAGTTTGCAATGACGTGACAATCAGGCGCTTATAAGCAGAAAAAGTGTTAACATCTTAATTTCAAATTGAAATGTATTATTCATGACAATATTATGCCTAAATAAAATATGATGCGTTGTAACACAAAAGAAAGCCTTGTAGGAGTATTTCATATTGTGTATTTCTCTTAGATAATACGCTGGAGATACTGCTGATCCGGAATGATGACTCTACAGTTCATATGTCCAAGTGTGTTTTCAAATTAAAACGTTTTAAATATTTTTTTAAATGAACTGAGCATTTATAAACAGTTTTAAATTAGAGGTATGCCGATAAAAAAGCTAAAATAGCACCTATACCAGTAAATAATTTTCAATTTTTATTTGGTTTTGTATGTGTGAATGGCCACATAATTCAATTTGCCATCATAATGACAGTTTATATTAAAAACGTGACCGGTCGTAATTACCGTGTCTGATTGCTAAATGTCCCACGACCACGTCAGGTTTTTTAATAGTAGGTAAATAACGTCGCAAAATTGGAGCTGTCTTTTTAAATAAAAAAACAACCAGGAAAAACATCAATTTATCTTCGAAATAATGAACTCGATTTGCATAGTTACCACCTTAATAAGATCAAATTGTTTAATACCTTAAAAAAATTGATCTTATGGCTGGTTTCTGAATTAAGAATTTGACTTTTAGTTTTTGTTGAACTCTAGCTTATAAGTATGTAATTTTTTTGCATTAAAGTAGTGTTTGACACGTTTTTAACCCCCGTCGGCAAAAGAGGGGTGTTATAAGTTTCAAGTGTGTATCTGTGTGTATGTGTATCTGTGTGTCTGTCTGTGGCTTCATAGCGCCTAAACGGATGAACCGATTTTGATTTAGTTTGTTTTGTTTGAAAGGTGATTTGGTCGAGAGTGTTCTTAGCTATGTTTAAATAAAATCGGTTCAGCCGTTTAAAAGTTATGGGCGTTTTACTGTTTGAATCGGGGTGTTTTCGCAAGGGAAACCGGAAGATAGCGGGGGGATTTTTAAATTTTGAAATTTTACTTGTTAACTCAAAATTCTCAATACGGGAATATTTTGATAAATATTTTGTTCTTAATCAAAGAAGACTATAATCTTGAAAAGTTTTCCAACCAGGTAGAGGCTAGAATTAACTCGATCCCTAACCTAACTCCTAATGCAATCTTCGTAACATGTCACATAGATTGAACTCTAACCTTGCCAACAAGAATCTAGAACACGTAAAGGATCGGCTTCCGGATTTCAGCTCCTCTCAAAGAATCACATGAGGACAATACAAACAAAACGGAGCTGACACTGTGTTTCCCCTTGCCCTAATCCAACTACTCACTCTTTTGTCCAGCAAAACGTCCACGCACGCCATTATATTCTTTATCTTCATACTCCGACGATCCAAATTTATGTCACAACATTCACCTCCAAATTATCTCTCTATTTAAGCGGAACTTAAAATGGTCTTTTAGTCTCGCCACGCAAAAGTGGCCTCTGAGGTTTTGAAATTGTGAAGCATTTTCCCTTGACGCTAATACGACAGGTGATTTTATTTTTTTGGTAAAATGTGGCGGCACCCCGCTGCATTTAAATATAATGACACAATGAAAAGGCTAAATTTGTCGCTCTACTTAGGGGATTCTGCTTTGCCCCTTGTACTTTTTTGTATGAAAGTGTTGACGTGCCGAGAATAAAATGACTGTAAACGCTCGTTTTGCACCGCATTAGTAAATTGTTAAAAGGGCTGAGCACCTTTTTGCTGACAAATCCAGCTGTGAAATTTCTGTTACGTAACACATCTTCAACTTTGGTACTCGTATTATACAAAACGGATCACTTGCGCCCTTTGATGGCTATAACGTTGACCCTTATTACATTATTGTTGTTTACTGTCTCAGGTACCTTTCCCTTCGGACATACAAATGTAATGATTTTTTAAATTTGTTCTCTTAAACATTTGTTTTATTTATATTATGCTATATCGATTCAATAACCTTGCGAGTTATCTAGATGATAGCCTTCAATGGCTCCTATATGGAATGTTTTCATCTAGTTCGTTCTCAGGTCACAAAACATAACTGCACCTGAACTAGACCGTGTTGAAACAAAATAGAGCATGCTGCCGATCAAAACAAAAGATTCAGCTGGAATGGACAATATGCTCACACTTACATGTGATGTAGCGTGGGAATCCGCCGTATATAATACTACGAGGTTGAGTAAACCTGAGTTCATGGTAGCAACTATAAACAATAGCAGGAACCACCTTCGTTCCGACGATTTGTCACAGAATGCCCGTAAACTGTGGGTAGAGTCACAGTTGTCACTGTCCCATCATTGTTCTACAAACAATTGTGAAAAAGCCGATGAACGAGTAGGTAGGTGAAGCTAAGTGACCCATAAATACGAGAAAATTACCTTTATGTTATAGCTTGAGACAGGGTTTTCTTAGAAGAGCTGTGAGATAACTGTTAGTCTAGATAGACGCATTGTCTTCCCAATTTAAGTCACCTTAGTGGCGACAATTTTTATCAGTCTGCATTATTTCAAATGCTTATAAGAAGCCGAACCTCATATCTTACAGCAGAATGATAATATGAATGACAATGGATCATAGCAAAAGCTTACACCTATTTATTATCTCAAATCAAATTCGAATCATAATAACATTGGTAATCGTTCAGTCTACAACAAGACAAAAAGGGTATCCATTAATTTCGATCAAACTGCTTCAGATAACATACCAGGCCCCTCAGAAAGTATTGCGAAAAAAAGTTTTTATATATGGGAGACTGGCCAGTTATAATGTTTTTCGAAAATATGATTATTTATAAGTAAAAATAAGTAAGTTCCAATTTCAAAATTTCCCTCCACATTTTTTGCGAGTTAATTCAAAGTATTGTGTCTCACTGAAATATGGATCTGCGCCGGGAACATTTTAGAGCTATGATTTTATACGATTTCAAGTGTCGCCTGAAACCGGATGAATCGTACGATAGACTTCAAATGGCATTCATGGATGAAGGCCCTTCCAAGGCAACCGTGTATCGTTGGTATAACGAATTCAAGCGCGGTCGACCAACTTTGGGGGATGACGAAAGAAGCGGTCGCCCTTTGACGGCTGTTACCGAAGAAAACGTGCTAGCAGTGAAAAATTTAATCCAAGACAATAGGCGAATTACATATCAGGAGATTCAACACATATTGAAGATTGGATCGGGAAGCGTTCACGAGATTCTACACAGCCATCTTCGCGTGAGGAGGATAGTATCACGCTGGGTGCCGCACAACCTCACCGATGCTCAGAAGCAGGCCCGGGTGGAATGGTGCCGTGATATGCTTAACAAATTTGAAGCAGGCTCGTCTCGGCGTGTTTACGACATCGTTACAGGTGATGAGTCCTGGATTTATCAATACGACCCAGAAACCAAGCGCCAGTCGACTGTTTGGGTGTTTCAAAATGAGCCAACGCCTACCAAAGTGAAGCGATCTAGAAGCGGGGGTAAGATTTTGATCCCTAGCTTTTTTAATTTGACTGGCCACTTGGTATCAATTCCCTTACGGGATCAAAGAAGCATTAATGCCGAATGGTATACTACCAAATGTTTGCCAGAAGTTTTCTCTGTTATAAGCAACAAGCGACCAAACACAGGGCTCCGCGGGCTACTGCTCCACCACGACAATGCACCTGCGCACACCGCACTCAAAACGAGGGACTTCCTGGACAGCACGCCAGTCAAACTCCTGGGTCACCCTCCTTACAGCCCTGATCTAGCACCGTGTGACTTCTTTTTATTCCCAAAAATAAAAAATCAGCTCAAAGGGATACAATTTTCGTCGCCGGAAGATGCGCTGGCTGCGTTCGAGCAGGCTGTAAACGAGGTGTCTGCGGCGGACTGGAAAAAGTGTTTTGAAAACTGGTTTAGGCGCATGAATCTTTGTATAGAGGCTGGTGGAAAGTACTTTGAAAAGATTTAATAAAAATATATGTACGTATAGAACAATTTTTTTTAGTTTCGCAAAACTTTCTGAGTGTCCCACGTACAATTAGAAAGGATGTTGATGCAATAAATTTATATAAAATGATTGACACTTAAATTAATAACCATCAAACAAATGCACATCAGCTGTCTCAAACTCTCAAGAATGGTCTAGACACGTCTAGATTATTCCCGAGTCCCGAGTCGATGTCGAGATACCGTGGCATTAGCGTGTCAACTAGATTCAATTCGTCCATTTTAAATTGACCCCTACTGACCTTTCAATAGGTCACTCAGTAATGAGATACACGATGGATTAGGTGTTCGTTCAAATGGTTATGGTGAACCGAAAGATAAGACATTGGGGAGTGTACGGGCGTGGTCTTCAATGCAACGTTGAGCTTAGTAATACAAACAAAGGGCCATGTGTGCTTTTGTATACTTTAGTTTGTCCTTGGTGGTATAAAGGGGTATCAACAAAAGCTTTCAGGACAGATGTTCGGTTGAAGTCATCAGATTTGGGTTATCTTTTCGCTTCAGGGTGAACCGGCTTGGTTCTTATGAGAATGTGTGAGTACGCTGTTCTATTTTAAGAATTTCTGGACACATGTTTTGTATTAGGTGCGCAATTAATTTACATATTGCATTTTCGACTATCATATTAGAACATGAGACACGTTAATTTTATATTTACCCCAAAATTTAGCTTTATTATTAAAAATAGGTAAAGAAAATATGTTTTATAAGCGAGGTATACAGAAACCCAAAAACATTATTTTACGTAGTAACATAAACCCAAACCAATAGTTTTTGGTTTCTCCAAAATTAATAATATTTCCTAACAAGTCTCTACTTTCTTACAAGAATTCTAACACACTGCCAACAAAGGTATGTAATAACCGCATACTTCCAAATGAAGCCAATCCTTACATTCCAAAGTTACACAAACAATATCATGGTCAGAGCCAACAATTTGTAGTAGCGAATAGCAATTACATCAATGTCGTGGCTTAAGTCGTTCAACTATTAACCCAGTTTCTAAAATAACTACACTATTTACTTATCTACTAAATTGAAGCTAAAAGGGCTTCGGAAAGACGTATTCAATGATCGTGGGAAGAGCTCTGCGCTTGACGTCTTCATCGGGCTTCAGACCAGATGTTTGTTCGTATCTATAATAAGTTCCTTCATACCGTTTTGAGATAGTTACAGCATTGCTTTTATGTGGTTTTACATCCATATGTTCAGCACTTATGCTTAGAGATAGTTTTAATTGCTTTTTATCTTTGAAGGTCCAATCTGAGTCATTTATTGGAGTAGCTTGGTCAATTATTTGTGACGTCATTGTTGCTATATTGGGCTGGATATATAGTGGTTATTAAGCTTCACTATTACATTAAGATTGTAGAGTTAATTGATGGAAAACCCGTACGGTAGCGGTAGTTAAAGTGTACATTACGTTATGATTATATACACATAATAATATATTATTATATATCTGGATAGAGCAGTGGTTTCTTACGCAAAGTCCGCTGTCTATATATCATTATATTCAAACCACGTAATAAATTCTAATAACTTGTCACCTTCATCATTGATATTACTTAAAATTCTGCTTACCCTTTCTGGTAAAACCCATTTACAGATATACGAATGGATAATATATGAGATATTATTATATTTAAAATACTAAGTACTTAGTTTATTGGTATTCGTACGCACTGTTGTCACGATTGTAAGTAATTGTTTGTGGTCGTGCAATTTCTGTCACGAAGAACAAGCGTGACACTTCCTGTATCAACGTTTCCTGATTAATTGAATAGTGATTAATATATAAAAATAATAATCATAATATATCGTTAAATAATTTTATGTGTGTAGCCAAACAAGAAACTACCCAAAATAGAAGACAAAGTGTTGCCTGCACATAGCATAAAATAAAATTAAAAACACCAACATAGTTAAACATCTCTTTTACGAAAAATTTGGATTTTTGATAAAAATATTTAGAGAGCTTAAACAAAGAGTAATTAAATAATTTCATGTTGTCAATCCCATATACTTCCATATATTACTTTGTCTTCAGTCTCTGGTCGTGAAAATCCTAAACAGGATTAACGGAGCACTTATTTTTCCTGAAGTCAGTTATATCATGTTTTGCATTTGAATAAGCCCCTGTTAGAGGTGACAAGGAGTGATTGACTGTGTTACGTACAAGGTGTGGTATATATTTAAATCCAAGCAAGTTTTGATAGTTGGCTGCTATATTTCCAAGTTGCCTGACGACTATATCCACGATTTTATTTTTAATTTCTTGTTTACTTACTACACAACATTGTAACATGTTTTTTTTATTATTATTTTATTTCATGCCACATAATAGTAGACACGCTTCGATCGACAATCTATTGAAAACACACTGATTCAAACAGTAATAAATACGCCCATAACTTTAGAACGACTGAACCAATTTTCATTAAACTAAAAACACTCTCGATAAAGACACCTTCCTAACAAAAAAAAATTGTTTCATCCGTATAAGCTATGATGCCACAGACAGATCTATATACACAAATACTTTGAAACTTGAAGCACTATATAATGTTTGATTTCTATCTTTAAATTAGCTACACGGCCTGATAAAAATGGTATTGTTACCATGCTCAACTATAGTTATCAATACCACAGAGACATAGATTTATTTATGAACCTACTTGTATTTAAGTGGTTGTTCTTTTGCTCTTTATCGTCATAAATTGGTACTACGAGTCTCCAAATACCAAAACATGCACAGAATTTTCATCCGCTTGGCCTATGAAAATGCCATTACCAGTCTAATGTGAACTTTTAACCGTATAATCGACTAACAAACAATTACGAACAAAACTGGAGCAAGGTCGTACAAAACCAATACTTAGTAAAGTTATACTGCAGTTTACCTATTCAGTGCTTACCTTCACTGTGTCTAGGGCACTATCGATCTTCTTTTTGTCGTCACCAACCATTTCTCAGATAGATAATGTATCTGGTTCGCAGTTTGTAACCGGTATCACAGGTTTCTTTATACGCTTCTCGAGCCAACTTGATCACATTATACCTTATATAGCAAGGCAGACCAGTGAAGATCTGAATTTAGAATGGCAGACAGAATTTTAAATAGTTCATCAGAATTATAGGGTTGCAAATATATTTATTTCGACTAGTTTGAGAGTGAAGTAGGTACAGAGCTTAGATGAAATCGTAACTGTAGAATGTCTGCATTATTTTTATCGTTTTTCATCCTTGTAGTTTTTCTGCAGATGTTTACTTTAAAGATAGTAAGAAAGCTGTCTCATTTATTTTGAGTCATGCGTAAATTCAAGTAGTCTAGTGATTTCGCTGATGTAAAAGATTGCATTTAAGTAAGTAGGAACATAAAGCTATCTCTCTTTTAAATTATGAGTTGGATTGCATTTTACTTCTTTTCTAGGAAAGCTTTACACCGTAAGTTTCAATCCGTAAGGAAGTATATTAAGTTGTACAAAAATAATAGTTGTTTTCTTTCTTATTTTTTACTTACTCTCTCGTTGCCATCCGAGAAAGCTTCATAGTACGTTCATATACAAGCTTATTTTATCTTTGAGCCACCAACAATCTCACCCCAATAATAAATAAAAAATAACGGAATGTCCCGGTTCAGCGCAGTGCTCGTAAACATACATTATTAACTTTGAAATTTACATACAAAGAAACGAGCGTAACATTTTACAGACAAACTAGAAAAAAAAAACAGTACAAATCACAATGCCAAAACAGCACAAGTACCAATATTTCCTCTATTTTAAATGTAGGCGATAAAATGCATTTTTATTTTTTCAAAAACTATACAAAGCAACGTGATTTGAATGTATCTTTAATTAAAATTCCGTTCGCAGTCCACTTAGCCAGGATGGGGAGTTGAAATATCTCAAAAATGTTTGAGTAGGTATCGGAATCTATGGGTGCGTTCAGAAGAATGCCTTAATTAGATTAATCGTTGGCGATTTTGATAAGGCGAGTAAAAAGTGGTCGGCATTTTGACATTAATGAGAATATATTGCCCCTTCTTTAATAGATTCTGAGTTTCCTTTAAGCTTGATTGAATGACTACGTCTGAATTTGTTTGCCGAGTGTAATTCTTAGTAATGTTCATATGTGTAGTGTCTCGGCGTTGTGCAAGGTTTTTATTAATTAATCAAGTCCCTGATGTCATTGTGGGATGGTATAATGACTCAGGAATGTGATTATTGTATTAGTACGTCGTCGGCATGCCATTCAATCTTGTAAAAAGTAGTTCAATCACGCACTCCTATTTAGGTTAGAGAAGGGTAAGTTTCCTTTGTAAGAATGAGATGTTATGATTTTATGATAACCTTATAAACCCTTTAAACACCGATTATTAGAATAAACAATGCTGCAGTGTATTGATCAAAATGCCTAAAACATTACATGATATAAGCTAATGCAATTCTTATTTGTGTATTATTTTAGTTTAAGTGCTTGGCTTTAGGTAGCAAGTCAACTTCACATCCAATTCATCCTTTAAAGACTACATTATAAATAAAAAGTGACGTAAAAACGTCACTGTCTGCCCGAAAAGGGACCACTTGACCTCAAGGCATATTCGTGGGTAGTATACACAATTACCTCGTCGGTGTTCTGCCCAACAACAACCATAATTGCGATATTTCGTGTATTAAAAATGCATACCGCTTGTCGTTCGATGACAAAACCGATTAATAAGTACAACGGCCCCGGCACCCGGTTTCTGATGGGTGTAATTAGGGATGCCTCTTTGGCAGACTTCCGGGTAAAGGACATACTTAGGCGTTTTAGATGCCAGTCTGGCCTAAATAAAGCCTGTACGGCTTTGGGTTTATACATTTTACCAGTCACTTCGATTGTCACTGAGAAATATATAAAGATGTTTCTGCTATTTCATATGAAGTTCAAAAACCACCATAAAACCATTAGACTCTAGTACAATCATGTTTGACATTTTAAAACTATGTCACAAAATTTAAAATCGTTTAATAAGGTTTTCGACCTTAGTACCCAAAAGTCTGGCATAACGGGTTTTCCTTCTCTTTAGTCTGACCAACCAAAGTTAAATCTTAGATTTACAGACATATTATCATTTTCAAAAAACCTGTCTGGTCTTTTTACCCACTAGTCGGGCGAAACTAGCTGGCCTGTTTTGACCTTTCCGTTTTTAGGACCAGCCCTAGGTGTAATTAAAAAAATTCGCCTCATATTTCGGCCATGAGCAATCCGTATTAAGAGCAATTGAGCTGATGGGCTGAATTGGATACGCTTGATTAGTTAAGACGTATAAAATAGGACATAACGTAACGTAACCGGACTGAAATGATGGTTCAATTTGGTTAGATTCTTATTGTACCAGACTGTTACTATCCCACTGCAGGGCAAAGACCTATTACTACACAGAAAAGGCATAATTTACCACGCAGGTGGGATGACCATTACAGACTTATATTAACTATAGCCAAGTCCAGGTTTCCAGACGATGTTTTCCTTAATCAGTATAAAGTAAGTATCAGTATCAGTATTTCGGTATTCAGTTAAGATAAACATAAAAATGTTGGTGCGTTCGAGCGTTTTTGTCATAACTATTATTAAAATCAAATATAAAAGCTCACAATGTTAGGACCCATTAATATTATGTTATTTATTATCCTTGGTGCTAAGCAACTGTAAACTAGTACACACAGTTGTAAATTACCTTTGTGCCTATTGGCCTTGTTTGTTCTGTCTTCTGCTTGATATGGGGGGAAGTGGAACGTGTATGTTTTTGTTTACCTACTCTTCCTTTTTTCTTTTCTGTTTAATATCGTTTCGGAATCCATGACTGTTAAATTTATTCACCGGGACTTCATCGAGGTTCATTGCCTCGGCGTTTTTCTGGTGGTCACCACTGTTGATTATGGAGGACTTTCAGGAGATGCAGGGGTTTGGGGAGAGTGCGGTGGGCTTGTCACAATAAAAAAAATAAAAACTTAGAAAGTAAGACCGCCCATTGTACACTTATCTTTATAAATGTTTTGTCCTGTAATTATTTAAGTGGTGTACAATAAAGTATATAATAAATAAATAAATAAAGTACCTAAATCATCTGCCTACCCTTATACCATAAAATATGGTACTGGATCATCGAGTAGAATACTCTAGTAACAGTAATCCTTATCCTCTTTGTAAAATACACATTTCTAAGTCTTAACAAAACAATTTGTTCACAATTTAAAAAATGAAAACAAAAAAAAATTGCCACATCATTCCTAAAATAAGGGCATTCTGAAAAGTGGAAGTAGTCTGAAATTTCTACACTCTATTTAAATTCTGCAACTATATCGTATAATATATATCATCAAAGTTAATATACGGAAAGTTTTATGAATGGGATTAAATATTAAAATCAGCAGTTATTTCTATACTTTTATATACAGTCGCACTACTACCAACATACGTAAACATGTTAGCAATTTAATCGTTCCAAACACAGAATTTGGTGTATGAATAAATAAACGACGGGTTTTCAAGTCATTAACCGACGGCAATAGGCAGGAGAGCTAACAAATGGTCGCGTCAGCGTGTACCAGCCAGAATTGATTGATGACGATGAAATCGGTAATTTTATCTCGATACGAACTCGAGTGAAAATTCTAGCTTTACAAAGCATTACGTGTCATCGGTTTTTTTTCTCTTTTTAATGAGATTTTATATAATATTTAGATTAGGCAGCATTTGTCGGCCTCATTCCGAACGATGAAATGATCAAATTGTAATTTTAAATTTGTATGCTTGTTATCAATGACGGGATTTGAATGAGTTGTGAAGCTGACAGCTGTATACTCAAGCATCATTAGAGGAACGCTTCCGTTTAATACTGCTTTTAACGAGGTATCTTAAATAAAATTTGTCCACTCTAAAATAAATATCAAATAAATTCAAATAAGTCATATTTCAAACGTATTTACGGCCACGTTCAGACCTCCTGATTTGTATTCCGCGTGTTCACGCAAAATGACTCTTCAACGATTTGTTCGCACTCCGCTCCTCAAGAGTGAATCACTTCAAATCGAAATCGGATTTTACGATACCATTAGCTGAATATTCACTTAATTTATAAATATAACTAAATAATATTGAGACAAGATATTAGAATATAAAATGGAGGTGACTTTTCCAAAGAAATATTCACGCTTTAATAGTTATTTATGATACAAGTGCGGAAGGTAGGTGATTTCCGATGAGTGGCATTTTTATTCACGAGCGAGCGAAGCGAGTGAGTGGATAAATCGACACGAGTCGGAAATCATCTTACGTACGTGTATCATACAACATTTTACTATGCATTGTGCGAGGAAATAAATAAATTAATAAAATGAAATTAATAAAATGGCGGGCTGATTCAAGCGCGTTCAGCATATCCACAGATTAACTAATATTTCTTCGGGCATATCTACTGCGCATGTGCAACTAGCTGTCACATCGTAACGCAATAAGGCACGAGCAAAATATACGTTCTGCCAAACACATTTAATTAATATTTAAAATTAATTTATTGATCAAAATCTTAATCTCGAGTAATTAAAAACGCTTAAAATGAAGTATTAGTTTTATTTTACCTTTTATATGAATGATAATCTGTACATAACTAATTTGTAAAAAAATTCTCAAACAATAAAAACTCTATGCTTCGGGCTGACGTTGGAGTTAAAAATTAAAAAAATACAGGAAAGTAAAAAGCACTAGTGAAAAAAAGTGACACTTTCCGCACAGTTTGGCTGCTTGGAAAACCGCTCTTTTCGAGGACATGCATTGTAAAAGAATAAACGTATTATACCCATTGATCATACAATTTATTAGATTACCTCCGTACCTTTCGACTCCTCCATACTTTTATTTTAATCCTTTGAATGAGCGCCCTATTAAATAGGTGTTATTCCGATATTGGTGCTATTAAAATGTAAATGTGTGATATCAAATCTCATCGAGTCATAATCCGGAAATTTAATACTAATTTATGATCTATAAATATATTTATAATGGCGCTGTCGCGACGTCTATATGAATTTGTTCGTATCGTTTAAGGCACTTACATATTAGACTAATATAAGTAACGGCTCAAACGCCTGCTATTCTAGGAAAAACTGAATGATTTTTCTGTGTTTGAAAATTTCTCTTTTCTCTAAAAACAATATTTTACAGTGTATTTTTAGTTTGTTAATTTGTTTTATAAGTAGTTCTCAGTAATTTGGTTATTAAGTGAAAAGCTTCAGAAGCAGCATAATCAGTAAGGATTCAATTAGTGAGAACTAAAAGCTTTCAATTTACTTAATAATTGAAATAGTAAATGCATTAAAGGCATAATGGATTAATCTCCGTTACACTAATGAGCACAGTTGTCTGTGCTAAATGTAATTATCTTATCGAATTTAATGTTAATGTTAGAACAGATAGACATAAATAAGTCTGAACGAATCCATACAATCTAAAACATTTTAGAATCCCAAGTCCGTGTGTAAGTATATTCTATTTAACAAGCTTTTATTTTTTATTGATTCAGCTGAAATCTTGCAAATACGTTTGGTTTGGAATTTGGTTAACAATGTACGCGGTAAGCTTAAAAGCTTGTTTAAAAAAATAATGCCTTTTTCTCAAAGAAAATCTTGGCCGATAAGAAAAAGCAAAAAATCCATAAACTAGTTTTGTTTTTGGAACGCTGCTGTACAAAAGGTAAAAACCGCGCGACTTTTCGTCACCCATGTGTACAGACCCTTACAAACGGTCGTTTTCTGGGTATTTAGTTTAGTTTGACACTTGACCATTTGACTGTACGTGTGTGGGCGGAAAACTAGTATTTTATAATATCATGTCGATACGTTTTTATCAAAAATAACGGATTTCTAAACCTGTAACGTTGTCAAAAGTAAATATTTTGTTTTGTGCTGTGGTGTTCGAGATTTAGGACATTTATGTACTTGACCCATTTGATTGTTGGCTACAAGTGCCAACATGTGGTAGCAATTGGGACGGTACACACAATATAGGACAAATTTTGTGGGCTATATTATGACCTGAATTATGGAATCCTAGAGCTTTTTTAATCGCTCATATGAGACCATAAGTATTGCATATGGGATACGCTGCTAAAATGGCCATTATATTATATTCATGGTTCAGTTTGTTATTTGTTTAATCAAAATTAATAATAATAAATAATAAATGTTTATTTCCAATAATTAATTAACAAAGGTTACAAGTGCAGTAATAAGATACAACATAATGTGCATAAGGTATTATCTCCTGGCTCCCAAACTAGGTTTATAGCTAGGTAATTAATTTTTGTTTTTGAAAATTCACTCATCTCTTGCCTAGTTTTTAGGGTTCCGTAGCCAAATGGCAAAAAACGGAACCCTTATAGATTCGTCATGTCTGTCTGTCTGTCTGTCTGTCTGTCTGTCTGTCTGTCTGTCTGTCTGTCTGTCTGTCTGTCCGTCCGTATGTCACAGCCACTTTATTCCGAAACTTTAAGAACTATGCTGTTGAAACTTGGTAAGTAGATGTATTCTGTGAACCGCATTAAGATTATCACACAAAAATAAAAATAAAACAAGAAATTTTGGGGGTTCCCATACTTGAAACTAAAACTAAAAATATTTTTTTTCATCAGACCCATACGTGTGGGGTATCTATGGATAGGTCTTCAAAAATGATATTGAGGTTTCTAATATAATTTTTTTCTAAACTAAATAGTTTGCGCGAGAGACTCTGCCAAAGTGGTAAAATGTGTGTCCCCCCCCCTGTAACTTCTAAAATAAGAGAATGATAAAACTAAAAAAAATATATAATGTACATTACTATGTAAACTACCAGCGAAAATTGGTTTGAACGAGATCTAGTAAGTAGTTTTTTTTTAATACGTCATAAATCGTAAACCGCAATTTACCAAGTAGGAACCCTTCGTGCGCGAGTCCGACTCGCACTTGGCCGGTTTTTTACTTAGTCGATACTCTTACGCATATTGTGGTGACCTTTAATTGGTACATTACTTTATTTTCTTTACTTAAAAAAGCCCCAGGTTGTAGATCTTAGGAAATGTAAGTATTCCGTTAGTTAGAACTAGTAAAGTCTTGTTAACAATATCCTCCAACTTGGCCCAACAGTTTCTTAACAGCCAGCATCTAGCCACTACCCAAAAAAAAGAAGAAAATAGCAGTCGAACTTCACCCATCCATTCGCACTAAACTAGTACAGTCGCAGTCACAATTTAACAAACTTCCCTGTAGTACAACTAACAAGATTGGACAAACCAAGTACAATCAATATTCCGAGTTGCAATTCTGTCAAGTCGATAACGAAGTAAGAGTTTCCGCGTTCCCGTCGATCTATGCGAACTGATAAGAGCACGGCAAACAAGCCCAGTGAGCCAGTATCGGACAACGAACCTTCGTACTTTGCCGATATTTGTAAAGTACACGGTGTTGCGTAAATTCTGGTACAGGTGAAGGCAGAAGTTATGGGAGTGAGTTTTGTTTGTGACTTGTTTTTGTGTCACACGTGTAGTAAATAAGGTAGCTGTGACAATTTGACTCGCAGTACTATAACGGGGTCCTAGCGCAAACAAAGAAAATTTGGTTCAAATAAATGTCACTAGATGGCGCGATATGCATCGATTTGTTATTGAATTGTGTGTAAAATTAACATTTTCTAGAATTGATTACAATAATTGTATGTTATTGTTTAATGAACAGACTTAAGCACAAAATTAAGGAATATTGGGCTATAAATATATATTAATTCAGATTCAAAAATCATTTAAAATTGGTTCCAATAGATGGCGCCGTTTTAAATTTGTGAGGCATGCCACTCAATATTTAAAATTTGTATGTAACACATTTTGGTACAATGAAACTCTAAAAACGTCACTGTATTTAAAGAAAAAGATAGTCACGAACCGAGTAAACCCTTTTACTTGCAATTCGCTGCTAACACTATCTATAGCCGTGGAATAGAACCGAACGCGATCGAAGTTCCTACTTATAAAAATAATCAGCTTATTCAGACGAAAAACGTTAGTTTTGTTTTTTTTTAATATTTTATAGGTTCGCGATTGACCACTATCTCACCTGATGGCAAGCGATGATGTAGTCGTCGGTGAAGCACGCTTGTCTAGAAGTAACCTATTCCCTTTTGACTTAAAGACCCCTAGATTGTAGCTATCGGGAAACACAGACTCCGGCAGGGAATTCCTCTCCTTAGCTATACGCATAATTAAATATTTCCAAAATGTTTAGTGCGTATGGGTGGGATGTCCACCATGTATTGATGGTGCATCGCCGTACGTCTTGTAGTCCGATGATAAAACGGGCTTGGCGGAATTAGACCATGCAATTCCATCGCACACTCCCCGAAATGCAACCGATAAAAAAACAGACAAGCTGGCAATTCGGCGAAGATGTTCAAGGCTCTGGAGCTTTGTCTTAACCAGTGCCTTATTGCCGATGAGCCTCTTGGCCCGTTTTTCCATCGACTCTAGTGCATCCCGCTAGTACAAATACTAGCCAAAGCAGATCCGTCCCAGAGATGAGAACAGCCATGCTATTCTCTAAGAGACAGTTTCTTGGCTGTGCTCGTCGACGAGCTCGTCAGCGAGACAGTCTTGAGATCGACCGATCGTGCAGCGCTGATTCAAACGGTATTCTCTAGTGCGGTTATGGTCGTCGACGAACTCTAGGCCTGACTATCGCCTCGTCACAATTTCGTAGACGAATTAGGGCTTGAAACAAATTATTAAAATTAAAATCGATAAATCTCGACTGAGAGTTTTATGGACTTAAAACTTATAATAAAGGTCAATTTTCAAGTATTTTAAGTAATAGAGTGAAACTACAAACGATTTCATAGTCATAAGAGTTTAAATAATGCATTTTTATGATTGCATTTTAAGGCTGAATGACAATTTCTTTGCCTATTTCGTAAGTAAAAACAACGCGCTGTGACGCTGCCAGACATGACACCCCAAACACAGAAAATTTTGCAAAATCGCAACCGACGGTTTTTATTTAATAATTTGTTGTTCGTTTTTATTTAAAGTATTTTCAAGTTGAAAAACTGTGAAGTGCTTTCACAGCAATTGATTTTTAACATAGTTCTGTGACTGTGTGAAATGTAAGTATTGCAAAATGTGACGATATTATTGTTGTCCAATAAATATATAATATGTTTATCTTTAGATAAAATATAATAGTACTGCGTTGAAATACATCTGCAGGATGTAAACCAGGGCTATCTTGGCATAAGAATAATATGACAATGGAAAACCAAACCGAACACAAAACAATTGGTGAGATTTTTTAGAAAAGTCTTAATAGGTATGTTATATTTTTTGTATTTTACTAATTTATTTATAAATCTTATTTCAGTCTGAGGCTAGATGACCACCTGCAGTGCCTCATAAGGAGAGAAGCCTCAATTGCCTCTTTATGTAAGTTTAGCTTAATTGTTGGTTCAGTGTAAGAAGCTCTAGATAATTAAATAGTGTTTTTTTTAACAGAAGCCAAAAATTCATTAACCTGCAATACTATAATGTATCTGCCTATAATATCTGAAACATCCATCACATCCATCCATCACATCTACTCTCTTTCTTTCCTCAGAAAGAGAGTAGATGTGATGCTGGTTTACATAGTATCCTGCACATATTTTTACCTCTAATAGTAATTTTTTGCATTTTTATGTTTACAGCTCCTCGTAGGCGGCGTTTGCTAACGGTATGAGGCCATCTAATCCAATGCTCATTTCTCAACAACCTTCACAAAGGCAGACACAAATGAAGCTTTACTATTGAAGAAAGGCATTTGGAAAACCAGCAACTCCTTATTGGCAACCAGTAGACGAAATTGGATATGTATAAGGAAATAAGCAAGTGGTCAAGAGAAACCTGAGCACTGCAGGATTTATGTGCATTCATCAGAAGAGGAAGTTGAATGCCTGGAACATATATTATATTAATTATATAATTAATTATATATCTATATTTATAATTTATTAATTATAAATATAGATATTATTATAGTTTAGATTGTGAGAGATGTTAAGAAATTTTAATACAAATTTAAGGGCAAGTACTGGCAAATTATCACTACTATGTGGTCTAAGTTACTTAAATTATACCCACTTAAATATTTATAAAAGATTATAAAAAAGATACTTCAGATTAGAAACAAAAAGGGTCTATATTATAGAATACAATTATATTACTGGAAAATTGTTTAATAAATAAATCTAAGTTTTATAATTTTGAGATTGTTTTATTAGTCATTATGTCTCAATATTTTTTAAGGTTGCGGGCTTCCACTGGATGCAAGATGCACGCGACTGGTCAATGTGGCGACGTTTGGTGGATGCCTATGTCCAGCAGTGGACGTCATTCGGCGTATATGATGATGATGATATAGCCGGACAAATCATCACAAAAAATATTATTTAATGTACTCAAATATATTTATGACATAATTATAATTTTAACTATAGAAGCTACCAATTAACCTATGCAATTCATACTAATATAATAAGTGTGAAAGTAACCCAGTCTGATACCTTTTCACACTTAAACCGCTGAACTGATTTAAATGAAATTTGGTATGGAAACAGTTTGAGACCGTAGGTAACTATCTTATGTCCTTCATAGGATAATTTTTATTATGGAAATCTTCCTTAAGGGAGTGGAAGTTTTTATAGTGAATTAAAATTTTATTGCCTTATATAAAAAATTGGCTATTCAAAGTACTAATGCTACGCAGAGGTAGTTGCGGGCAACAGCTAGTTACATAATATATAAATTCACATGAAACATTAAACGCCTGTACGCTAAGAGCTAAGTCGTTTTCCTAATATGTTATTAAATGCTGAGAAAGCCTGTAACTATGGATAAAGTCTCTATCCCCAAATGTAGTTTTCAACGTTGCTAATTCTCTCACCTGTCAAGCTGTTAAAATCATTTAATATTCTTAGCTTCTTTTAATAAATGTTGCTTCAGTTTAACCAAGCTGCCATTTTTTTTAATTAATCGAAATAGCTTATTTTAATACAATATTTTATTAATAGCTTCTGCCAGCGGCTTCAACCACACGAAAAGCGTTTTTTTATCCTAAGGGTATAATATATTGGGCAGAAAAGTAGCCTTTCTGCTAATCTTATAGCTATCATCATCATCATATTAGACGAAAGACGTCCACTGCTGGATATAGGCCTCCCCCAGGCGTCGCCGATCCCGTGCGTCTCCCAACTAGCTGATCCCCGCAACCTTCACCAGGGCATCGGTCCACCTGGTGGAAGGCCTTCCCACGCAACGTCTTCCGGTTCGCGGTCGCCACTCCAGAATCTTTCTACCGCATCAGCCATCCGTTCTTCGCTTCGCCGTTCTTATAGCTATAATCTATCTCTATTCCGCCTTTGTACCCGTATTAATAAGTTTTCCTTGTAAATGTTTATAACTTTTATGGTGTACAGTAAAGAATATTCTATTCTATTCTCTATACATAATTTCATCCAGTTTCATTCTTGCGTAGTTGAGTAACAAACATACATCCACACACACATCCAAACCAACAAAACTTCCCATCCAAACTTTCACATTTATAATATTAGTTAGATTAAAAACCAAGAAGAATTACGTTACGCGCAAAAATAGTGGCTTTAGGATTTGACAGATAAAAACGAGGCTGTAAGCCAGACTGCGAGCCTATTCGATGCTGTTTTTTCATACGGAATACCAAAATGTATGAAGAACTGTCAACTTGCTCGACATTGAGTAGTTCTAACTCACGGCCGTCACAGCTTAGAGCGCTAGTGTCGCTATTCGCGGCTTAGCGAATACCAAACTGTAGATTCGTCGCTGGCACAGCACTGCGCTCAAGGCTGTATCCTTAGAGAATAGCACTGTACTCCATGCATGATCGAACTTGCGCTTGATACAAGCTGAGTATCTGTTCTGGTGTGAAGTACTGTGAGGACTCTGCTTAACTAGAAGGCAACCTACTTGCCTATATTAAGACTGGCAAAAAATAACGTCTTGAAAGGGAACTGAATTTAGAACATAAAATAAATGGTGTTTTTTTAAAGTTTAACATAAAATAAATGAAGATGTTTTTTTGTTAAGTTTGAATTGAATGTCAGGGAATTGGATAGAAGCCGCCTAAAGGCAGGCATATTGTGACATTCTCGCTAAATATATAAAATACTAGCTGACTCCCGCGGCTTCGCGCCCGTCAAAATTATAGCCTATGTAACTCAGGAATAATGTAGCTTTCCAAAGGTGAAAGAATTTTTTAAATCGGTCCAGTAGTTTCAAAGCCTATGCGGTACAAACAAACAAACAAAAAAATCTTTCCTCTTTATAATATTGGTATAGATAAAAGTAATTTCTGAGTTAATTCATTATCCGCTGGCTACGTCCTATATAGTACCTTCTAACCTTTGCAAGGATCCCCAGCTTTCTGGCAGCCAGCTGAGCCTTTGCCTCAATGTATGGGCCAAAATTGAGAGTCGATGTCAACGTAACGCCAAGAAGCTCAAGATGGTCAGTTATTGGCACGGTCACATCTCGGAAAGTTGGAGCCGGGTGAAATTGGCTTCTTTTAGCGGAAAAAAGACACGCCTGGGTTTTAGCAGCATTAAACCTGACCAGATTGGCATCGCCCCATTCGGAGATTGCCTGCAAGGACAGGTTCAAGTGCTCCACCATGTCCTCACGGAGAGACTGGATCTGAGGACATGTATCTCTCTGCAACAGTACTGTCGTCTGCATACTCAAAGGTGCCGGTTTTTAATAGATCGTTAATGTGCAGCAAGAATAAAGTTGCTGAGGGTACCGACCCCTGAGGGACCCCGGCATTAATTTCCAATTGGTCCGACGAGCAGCCATCGATAACCACTCGAATGGACCGATCTCTCAGGAAGTCTGCAATCCAATCACACAGACCACCGGGCAGACCGAATGAAGGAAGCTTACCAATAAGGCTTTCGTGCCAGACCCTATCAAAAGCCTTCGAGATGTCGAGGGAGACGACAAGAACTTCCCCGTGCCTCTCGATGGCCTCACCAGATGCGAATGGCATACGCTAAGAAGATCCCCAGTAGACCGATTTCGGCGGAAGCCGTATTAACGGTCATTAAGGATATCGTTTGCTTATAGGTATGCCAGGAGTTTTATATTGAGTACACGTTCCATACTCTTACAGAGTTTAGAGGTTACAGATATGGGTCTGTAGTTGGCTGGGTCAGCTCGACTGCCCTTCTTGGGCACGGGCTGTACGTTAGCTTGCTTCCAAGCTTTCGGCACTTTTACAACCTCAAATGAATAGTTGTATAATAAAAAACGTTGCGCCACACTAGGAATTTCTTCCTGTATCGTGGGTGCGTTTACAAACATATAAACTCACATACACAAACACCCAGAGCCGGAACAACTATCTGTAGGTCATACAAATATTTGTTCCGTGCGGGAATCGAACCCACTGCGCCAACCGTGCGCCCGTATTATGAGCCCCCGCCGCCCGTGCGTTTATGAGATTCTATAATAGCAGAATTCACAAAAACTTCGATTTTAGCTAGCTTTTTAATAGGGTCCCACATTATATGCAAATAGTTTTCACTCTCTCGTTTGACTGTACCGAAAGGTGTCCTGTCGTTGTGTGTGTCGTGTGTCGTCATTGGGCGTGCTGTCTACCCTGCCCTGTACCCAGTTTGGTACATTCCCATGTAAAATTTTACGAGAATGTCACATTCATTTGATCTTATCCTAACATTACATCACGCTTGCGCTAATTTAGTCCTGAGAATTTTCCAAAAATAAATCGACAATAACACTTTTCCTGAACATGGGTTTGAACTCGGGACTCCAGAAGGTCACGCAGGGCTCACAAAGTGATATTCTATTAGCGATAACGGTTGTCAATTGTCTAAAATAATTGACATATCGCTAGAATTTGACAATCCCATACATTTTATCCTATAGCCATATTCCGGCCCCATCATAAGACCCTAAATATTATTTAGATCTAAAGAACTATCAACTTGAATTATCAAAAAGACTCCTCGCTTAGGCTTTTGACCATTCAATGGGTCAAAGAGACAATACTACGAAGGAAAACAGTCCTGTGTGCTCTAAGTTTCTATTCTACATACCTATTCAGTTTAAAGTTCCATAACAGTTTTAAAAACCCTTACATTGTAATTCAAAAGATTCCGCGACCTTGTGTAACTGATTAATTGTAATTTATTGCTATTGACAACATGTTGGCTTATAGAACGACATATTTTTTGGACTTATTGCTCTTTAACATTTCTTTGTTCTATATCATGGTTAAATTAGCCACAGAAATGTTTCCTTCGTCGGTACCTAGTCGACGTCGCTGATTTGAAAGATTTTGTCGATCACACGATAAACTGTTCACTATGCTACAGAAACTTTTGTATCGTCACATACAATGATGGCCTTATCATCATCACCTTTCTGCCCGTATCATATGTTGCTTAAGGTCGGGGTTCTTTTTCTTTCATATAATGCTTTATAAAATCCATTCATCTTTTCTTTGGCTTCCCTCTCCCTCGATACACTTTTACATTCACCTTTAAGTCACATGCGTTTTCAATAAGCCTATTGAAAGTAAGAACCCCATTAAACGTTTCACGTTCAAAATCTGTATTACACATGGCATAAATATCAAAGGCGTGTTAAAAAAAGCTTCAAGGTCAAGGTCTCGTTTATAAATCGTTTTGTATCTGTCGTCTGTCTCGTCTAATACGCGAATGAGTCAGCCTAAGATTAATTGTTCTAAGGCCAATTGGACTACGGCATATATTTTTTATTGTTGCTGTCCAAATGTCCAAGCAAAGTAACGAAGTACAACATTCATTTATCAATATCAGTCTAAAGTAGATTAAGTTGTTTATTTGAGTTCTGAACATGATTTAAAAAAATGCGATTAAATGTGCGCCACATCACGTAAGGTTAAATAAAGCACCTGGATGAGGGACGCACGGAACCGGGAGATACCTATGGTAGAAGGAAGAGGAGGCCTGTACTCGGCAGTGGGTGATTCCGGGCTGAAATGATAATGATGATGAAGCCACATTAACCCCATGTTGGCAGTTCAGCATCATAAAAAAAGATAAGTAGGTATGTGGGTGAATGAAAAATTGCACGACTTCAAGTCACTATCTTATCTCATCGACAATCAATATCTAAAGCTTGTCAAAAATTCAAGTAGATTAGAATATGTTTGACCGACTTACTTTTAACTTAGATAAGAATGCGAACGTACTTCAAAATACGGTTTTTCCCCTCAGATGCTTACAAAATTTGCTTCCACATCTGTGTCGCAATCCCCAAACGAAATTACCAAACCCGCAGTAAAATTGATTCCCAGATCAGAATTTAAAGTGTAATAAAACCAGTACGTCGTACAAACGACAAAACTGACACATAAATAAAAGAGAGTATGTAAAACGGAGCCAGTTACATGTCCCTGCGTGCTTGTAGGAGCGGAACGAAATTAAAATGCTCGTGATCGTTCGCAGCGCCATCTGTCGCTCCGCTTTCGTTTGTTTGTGCAATTGTGCATTACTCCCATCCCGTCCGTCGGTAATGTTTTTATCAAGCTCCGGGAAGCATTAAGGAAACTCAACGAGTTATTAATGTGTGCATCGTTTGTTAAATGTTTTACTACCCTTTGGAAGGTGAATAAATTGTATACAATCGCTCCTTTCTGTGTGCTGCGTGAACTTGCTGTAGACTGCGAAATGGCCATGCGCCTTGTGATGTTTATTTATTTATTAAAACTTTATGCACAAGTAAAAATCACTAATACAAAAGCGCACTAAATAAATGTCTTATAGTATAGATATTTTCTCCTAGGGTGGGTGCAGAGATAGAAGATGGCGGGTGCAACTTAAAAGAAAGATCCGATGCTGATGACGTGATGTTTTTCTAATTATTTTGATGCCTTATTTTTTGACCGCGTTACTTACTTGGTATTGGCACATTTTTGCACGCACGCTTCCATTTCAATTCGTACTAAGCCCTTATTTTTAATTTGCCAGTTTTGCTCGTTTTTAGACTACCATGTACATCAACTTGATGAATTTTATCAACGCACTTCACTTGCCAGTCTATTAGCTAGGCTCATCCACATCCTCTCGCGTCCGGCCCTGGTCAAGGCCATGGTACCGAGTGAGAGTTCATGGGAAGTCACCTTCTTCTGCGAAGCAAGCAATGATCGCAAAGAAGGAGGCTGAACGCGTCATGGAGACGCAACGGAGACGCCCTCACGCCCCCCCACGCACCCGCAGGAGAAGCCCTGGGCACAGACGGTGGTAGCTCGCCGTCTGATAAGGCCCGAACCGCCGGCGCGTAGTCTTCCACGCGCACGACAAAGAGATGTAAGCAAAACTGACAGGGTCCGTTAGGGCCAATGCCTGACTGGGTCGCGGATAAATTTGAAAGAGAGTTACCGCGGCCCTGGCACAAGCAACTGAAGGAACACGGATGGGTTTTAGTCGGTACAAGTTTGACACGCCCTCCGCGTCACCCAGAGCGGTTAGAAGTCATTGGATCATTTCCCTAACCATAAAAAAAAGGCTCCTCTCTATAACACCACTTAGCCTACCCATACAATAAAACCACAGATAAACCGAGCCGTTTCATCCCAACATTTTCTGCAAACAATAAAGTATCAGTGGCATAATTATCTTCAATCCTCAAACAAAGTAGGTAGTAGTTTCAGTATTCATGTCAGTAACAAACGGTGAGCCGGGCTAATCGGCTGATCGGTGCGGCTACAAGTCAAACCTAGAAAAGTCGTGGTCGTCACGCTATCCCCTCGTAATGGACCGGTTCTATGACGCATGTGGGTCCTAGATGAGACAAGAGTATTGATTTTGTATTGGAATATTACTGTTATGGTACATTATTCCAGATGGTGGCTATACATTATTAGACTCAGGCAAAGCCGGGGCGGGCGCTCTAGTGTCATAATAGTTTCCAAGAAAATCTAAGAAGTGTTTCCTCTTGAGAGGAATATAAAAACCAACAACATAATCATCGTTTTCGGTAATAACAAACACAACTGCAACCGTCTTCTATGGGAGTAAGGAAGGCGATTGCAAACAAGACATAAGTATCAAATACATAAATGTCAAATAGTGTAGTAAGTAATTAAATAAAACTTGTCGTTGAGAACTTTTATGTCTGGTTACCTCTTTCGGCTACAAAATAAGAATATCGTTAACGGAGGCATATTTTTATTAGGTACTTAGTAACTTTCCAAAAAGGCTTTATTCATCACAATTTATCTAACTCTGTTACATCACATCAATTCACCTGGTTATGGTACCGCAGAGTAATTAAGATTTTGGGTAAATGATTACAGTATTTAGAAAAATTAGGTTTATTTTGTTGTTGTTTTGCACACGTTGTAAGAATGTGGATGCTGGGATCGAGCTCAAATGAGGTGACGTAAAATTCAAGAAGCTTTATGCAATTTTTTTTATGTATGGCCACTGGACTTTTGGGGAAAAGGACCAGGGGTAGGTTATAGCATTTTTACCTCACTAAAACCACCCCGTGTGAGCACCATCAGCACCTGGAACCTCGTCACCTCTTAAAAGACCACCCCGGAACACTCTCTGTGCCACTCTCAACGCCTGATAGGGCACATCCTGAGGAAGCTGAAGGAATCGCCTCCCCTGAGCCTCGCTGGTGCACGGCAGTACGTGATCACTGTGCTGCATCCTGGAGTCATTTTATGCAGCCTGCCTTAGGATGATGCTCAAGTTCCATAGGAGTCAAGAAAAATAATATTGGTACAGGTCTGCCACAAGGTGGACTAATGATGGCCCTCCGCTAGTTTAAGAGAAGCACAGGACAGATCGGTGCACGCTTCACCCTTGGGGAAGGCAGCAGCGGACATCTAATGATGATGTTACAGTGACCATCTAGTTCACGCTCAGCTTATTCTCATGCACAGACATAGGGCTGCTATTACCATCCTCTTAATTCAGAATTCCCTTTTAATCGCATCTAAACAGTGTGATTAAAGTGGTATATTC
>CATKRY010000007.1:0-86026 GCA_949775005.1 Orthosia gothica | reverse complement strand
GTTGTCGTGGATTGATAGCCAACGACTCGATAGCGAAGAATTCACGGAGCTGTTCGTTCAGTTCCGCATCTTGCTTTGCGTCAACGGACTGACACCCGTTGACATAGTGCACCTGCTGGCCCAGTGTTCTGGTGTGCGCGCCGTGTAATGTCCAGCCCATCATGGTTTTCGACGCGATGGGTTGGCTTCTAGGTCCTCTGCGGACTTCAGTGGCCAACAACAAATGCCAGTTGTCTTGGCCGACGAGTATCTTTGGCACTCCAGCAGGATACGTAAGCTGCGACGTCAAGTCTCGAAGGTGCCTACAGCGGGTTACGTCTTCTTGACTGACTGCCTGTGGTGACAGGTTGAGCTTCGAAATGGTGCGCGCCTTGAAGGGCACCCTATCTCTCATACGACTTGTGAGAGTGACGGTTATACGTCTCGATAAGGGAGTGTCGATCATGGTGTTTCCGATAGCACCGATCTTCAGAGGGTCGATTGGGCCCACTGCTCCCACTCGCTGAGCGATTGCTTCGTCGATCAGCGAAACGGTGGATCCGTCGTCAAGGAGTGCGTATGTGTCTGCCTCTCCCGCCGGTCCTATTACCCGGACCGGTATCATCTTCAGGAAAGCTTGACTCGATTCAGTTCGCGAACTGGCCACCGTCTCCTGAGACTCCTTCTTCTCTTCTGGAACAGCAGGCTTCCTTGTCCTGTCTGTTTGAGGCTTCTTACCCCTATGAAGAAGTCGATGGTGCGTGGCTGTACACCCCTTATGATCACACTGCTTCTTGTTGCAAGTGTGTCCAGCACGACGTTGTCTTAGGCAGCGATAGCACAAGTTGTAATTCTTGGCTAGCTCCCATCTTTTGTCACTTGCTGCGTCTCTGAACCTTTGGCAGTCAGACGCGTAGTGACCACTTTTGTCGCAAATTCGACATTTGTTTACCGGCTTGTCGGTAGCTGTATGCGTCCGTTGTATGACGCGTTTTCCCGCTAGAGAATCCGTTTCCTTGATGTTCTCAGGCGGGGCGAATGCACTGCAGAAGTGAGCTTGCTCGGTTATGAAGTCGCTGAAGAGTGACAGATCCGGCAGCGACTGGTACTTTTCCGTGTACGTTCTGTACCATTGTACACGCAGAGAATTGGGTAGCTTCTCAGTTAGCTGGCGCACCAGCTCGGCATTGAGCAGATAGTGCCCCTTCTTGAGAGCTCGCAGAGTGACAACTCCGCTTCTGACTCGACTTGCAAAGGTGCAGATGTCCTTGGGCGACTCGCTGCATTTTGGTAGCCCTCTAAGTCGGTCTGTTTCGGCCTGAGCTATTGAGTCAGGACGTCCAAACTGTAGTTCCAATTCTCTCATGATCTCATCCGGCTTTGCGTTCCCGATGAGCTCTGAGCTCACTGTCTCCAGTGCGCGACCACGCAAGCTCCTTCTGAGTCTTGCCGTGTTTTCTATGTCGCTGAAGTAGGCATGAGTTGCCTCGTAAATGGCTCGAAAAGATAGCCATTCTGTATGAGCTCCACCGAAATTCGGCAGAGTCATGATAACCTGCGACGCCGATCGGTTAGGCGTCCATGGTTCGATTTTTCTGTCGGCTAGCGACGCTATAGCGGATGTCAGCTCCGTTAGAAAAGGACGGAGTGACTCTTTCGCTTCTATTTGCCTTGGCGGCTCCACGTTGGACGGCTCTGTCCTAGGTGGTTCGATGTTAGACTTCACTTGTGGATGTTCTATATGGTCGATATGTTTCCGGGAGTCCGCTATAGCGTCGACGGCCGCAGCCGGGGTCCAATCGTCATTGTCCCCTTTGGCGACGTCATTCTCCCTCAACGGTGTGGGCTCTGGCGCCTCTTCGAGCCACGAACGGACATACTCTTCATTAGAATTTCTGTCATCCATATATTCATCCTCAGAAGCTTCTTCTTCTGCTTTTTGAAGTGCTAACTTAGCGAGTTCCAACTTTATTTTCAATAAGTCTTCACGAGCTCTTGAAATTTTCTTACGTGACCGGGTCGACTTGCTAGTTGACGGCGGTCCAGTATGTTCGATACGGGCGTCACCCCGGGTAGCCATTACTTCTCCTTGAACAAAGGTCTTATCCCGGATCCTTTGTTTTCTACCAGAAGGCTTCAGTGTTTTTTCTGAAGAATCTTCTGATTTCGATGCCTTCCTGCGTGTGCTTGGTTCCTGTGGTTCCTCCTCCTCATGTGTGGGCGTGTTGTCACCTATCTGTGACGTTGGTGGGCTTCTGACTGGTATGGACTTTTCTGTCCCTTCAGTAGTAGACGGCGAGCGTGGGGGCAGCTGATGTTGTACGCCCGCACCTGGACGCTCAATGGGGACTGTCCATGATTCAGGCCTCTTGTCCTGGGATCTGGTAGTCGGCATCCTGATTGGTTCAAAGTTTCAGTTTGAATACGCCAAGTACAAGTCCAATCTTCAACTTGTCTTCAAAACGTTGGCTCGAAACGGCTGAGTCCAATTCTAGACTTCTTCAAAATGTCAGTTTGAATCGGCTGAGTCCAACTCTAGACTTCAACACGAACTGGTTGACATCTATTTTCGAGCTTCAAAACGGCTATGTCCAAACTTATTTTTTTTTTTTTTTTTTTTTTTTTTTTTTTTTTTCTTGAAAACTGCTAAGTGGTAACTCTGGGTTAAGTCCGATTTCAGTCGTCGGCTTGAAGAGGGTTCGCTTCCTTTTTCAAACTTCGAAAAGTATCTCCAAACTCCGGGTTAGTTTAAACTCCGGGTTATATCCGACCCTCTTAACTCCAGGTTATTCTTCAAACTATAAGTCGCTAGTGGTCTTCAAAACTATAAGTTCCAAATCAGCTTCAAACTTCAATGTTGATACGTAAACAAGTTCACTATAAGACTTTCAACACAAAATGGGTAAGCACATGAGCATATGTTTTCACTGTACTTACTGTTGTCTAAGTGTCAACTTGTCCAGCAGCCTCCAAGGTTGAGCAGCCGGTCTGGTACCAATCACTGAACTGTTGGTCCAACTCTTGACGTTAGTAGTCACTTCAGACTCCAGATATCCAGGTTTGAAACTCCAGACTTCGATCGAGAGCTTCTATCTCGATAACGACTATTTGTTTTTAAACAAATTCTAAGTCGAAAATAAGCCTTCAGCTATAACGCTTCAGGAAATTTCAGCAACTATTTTTTCGTTCTATTTTATAGAACAAGTCGCCCACACGACTATTCAATATGCTTCTGTGTGTAAGCCTCTTCTTGGATAACGCTTCAGCGATAATCCTTCAGCCGTAACCCTTCAGGAATTCTATGAACGTCGTATGTTCGTTCTATCTCCTAAACGAGCTCCCAACACGCTGTTTGAAAACTCCGATTATGAGTTTCCTAGCGATAACTCTTCAGGCTATGCTATATTCCTTCAGGATACAGTTTCTGTGTAATCTTCGATTACTGTGAATTCTCAGTAAGCAGGTTACACAACAGAAACAGCTCAAAAAACCGTCTTTTCGCGACGGTAATCACACGGGAACGGTTAGCTTCTCAGGAAGCCGGTAGAACCACAGGAATAGCTCAGGAATGGCTGCTGTGTCCCAGCAAAATGGTTGTCTTCCAGGTAGTCCACGCGTGGGCCTAATCCACTCGTGCACTCTTCACGACTGTAGTCGCTCTGGAAGTTTCTACTATGAGACGATAGTACGTTGCGCCTTTTGACGACGCTAATCACCCAGTAATACGGTTGCTGACCAGTAACTGGGTTATCTCACCCAGGAAACGGGTTTCTATCGTCCCAGAGTGTACGCTATGTTTTTGACTGTTAAAGAAACATGATCTTAACCCTGGCACTTGTAAGGTTTACGAGATGGAACGTCAGTATTCTTATTTCCCTGGAACTTTTCTCACGAACGCAACGCTTAGTACCCCAGTTGGCACATTTGTGTGGTGTGTAATCTTACCAGATTTATATTGAGGGTACCTTGAGATATTTGAGCATCAGTTTTCTTTGTTCTCACGAATGTTCACAGGCGTGAGCGTCAGTTTTCTTTGTTCTCAGGTACTAGTTTTCACAGGAACGATACGTTTTGACATTACCCAAGAAACAGGAATGTAACCTCAGTATATAAGGTCACTTTACATCAGGCTTGTTTGTTCTCAAGGCAGCGTTCGTGTCCCCAGGGCATCAGGTTTCTTTTTTCACAGGAATGGGACATCAGTTTTCTTTGTTCTCGGGAACAAGGCTCTTCCTTGGCCTATATTTTCACAGCGTCCGGGACATCAGTTTTCTTTGTTCTCGGGAACAAGGCTCTTCGTTGGCCTATATCTTCACAGCGTCCGCTGGTCTGGTATTTTACCAGAGAATCCGGTACGAAGGACCAGCAAATGTACGGGACGGACGTGATCGTCCAAGACCGACAGGCAATCAGGAGGTTGTAAGGCTCCTGCTTGAACGCGTTGACGCCCCTTGCACCTATTGTTCAGTTGTCATCTGGTAACTATGGACCTTGGAGACACTTGAAGGCTGCCAAGTAGGTTGAGGTGAAAAACGTGATGTCCAGGTTAAATAAAACTATTTGTTCATGGCCAGAAGCGATGTTCCTTCATGGTCCTCGATGCGCAATGATGCGTGGAAATACTTTAAGTGAAATAATGGCTACGAAATGTTCACGCGCCTGCGCACTATTAAAGAAGCGAACTCGACTGCGACGAGGACCACAACATTCCGACCGCAAAAACTTTTATTTTCAAAATAATATACGCTAAGACTCGTAGCTTGAAACTGACAGGAACTACCCTTCCACTGGACCGATTCTGGTGAAACTTGTACTTTTGGATAGGTCTCGAGGAGACCTTCCCTCCGGTCTTTGATCCAGGTCCCTAGCCCCTACCATCAGGGAGTTCTCGTAAGGAGAATGTCGAAGAAAGGGAATTCCCGCCAGTTTGAAGCTTTACAATCGAGTTTCTCCTAAAACTAGACATGTTAGCTCTAGGGTACCAGCGAGGGACTTGGAGCCCTCCTACTGGGCCGTTGACACACATAAGTGTTACAGTTATATTCAAAACATTCAGGCGTACAGCCGCGAAATGGTGCGAGAAGTTAGCTTATGCCCCTGATCTTGGCACATAAACTCGATTCCTACTCAGACCGCTGGGTGGATTTTTAAGTTACATTCACACCCGGGTAGCCCTCGTGATGGGCTATCCCAAGGTAGAAGTCCGGTAGCTACATGTCCAACCCCCGATGAGTTATTGTTTGTTACAAGTTTGTTTACATAGCAAATCCATGTAACCTCGCACCATATCAGGTCGCTTAACTCCTCAACCACCAGAGCTAAGCTCCTTCCGGAAGTGTGGTTGGGTAGCTGGAAAACTAGGCTGTCTGACGGCGGTACCCTGATGGGTGTACCACCAGCCTTTCCGCAGCTTAAGGTGCCGGGAAGCGGCCGAATACTAAATTTTACGTCGTCTCACATCTCTAATGTGTCTGTGTGCGTTACATACCCCTATATACTAGCTCTGTGTCATGACTGAGTGTAGGCGCCTGCCTGAGGGTCCACGAAGGTAATGCTTCAGACAGCATATCTATAGCTGACCAGGCACCAAATGTCCCTGGACGCAGTGACACATCGGCAGCCGCATAGAAACGTCCATGCCGGCATACACAGACACATCCTCTCAAGCAAGTGACGCCCATGTACTAGAATTACATAGGTGCTGTCTATTTATAGGGCCTAGACAAAATTCTAGGTCACCTAGAAGCGCTAAAACGGCTTGTAACGAATTTTCCAAACACCTACTTGAGTAAAATGTATGTGTATTTCCCTTTTTAGAGTAAAAATGCATTAAGACTGGCCATGTACTGCTATTATGTATAATTTCTCAGTCATGGCATCCAGCCATCCTATCTAGAACACCTAGATGGTGTTTCCTAACAAAACAATTATATGTAAGGAAGCAATCTGATTGGTTGGTGAATAGAATACCTATAGCACCACCTGATACCCTGCTCAAAACGGGGGGTCTAAAATAAGTAAACAAAATATTTTTATTTCCTTAAACCTATACATTTATCATATAACTAAGGTACCTTATGTATAATTCTAACACATAAGCGCTATATTCACACTATAAACTATGTAAAAGCCCCCAAAACATGAGTTTAAAGTTATCAAAATTCTACAAAAACTGGTTTTAGTATAAATATAAGGTGCCGCCCTCTTACAGGTCATTGTGAACTAAACGCTCGTTGAGGACGGTTGTTTTTTACGGAGTTAAATACTTGTTTATTTCCGTAATAACACAATCAGTATGCATATTAAAGCTTCTAATTTATTGTTATTAGACTATATAATTCTATTACCTACTGATAGACACATAAAATATAATTTTAGTGTCTCAAAAACATGAGCAAAAATTAGTTACGAGCTTTACTATAAAAGGTTTTTTCACCTACCGACATCGCTTAGTATGCGATGGCGCTCTGGGGTGAGCAGACGTGTGTCTGTCAATACTATTTATATTTTACATAAATGACAACCTATCTAAAGGTGACGTATCGTCGCGAACAATAATTTAATCTTAATGAAGATACCTCAATCAATTTCTTAATAATTACTAATTTACTATTCCTATTCAATCAATATATCATACCTATAAACACAGACATAATTATAATTACACATCCAATTTAACATTTATCATATTTTTGATTAGTTTTTTGATACTATGTAATGCCTTGAAATACTTCTTAGCCCTCTTCCTCTCTCCTAATTTTTGCTGTGCCCAACGGGGTCCATATTGATCTTTTACCATGTCTATACCATCTATGTAATACATATGGAATGCAATAAAGTATTGAGTATTGAGATTTACTATTGCGCAGCCATTGCATGTAGCCAATTCAGGGCGGCCAAGAAGATTGTCGAGAACTATAGTAGACAACGAACAATACACTACACTTCGTATATGTAAAACATAAATATGGAAGTATCAGTAGACCGGTGCAAAGTAATTCGCATATGAGTTTTTCGAAGTAACGTAGGTAGAGTCTCGGTAGCGTAATATCCAGAGATTCGGGATTAGTTTCGCATTAGCATATGTAACCACACCACAGGGAAGGTTAGGTGCCCCAAATCATCCGAATCTGTACCAAACTTCATATATTTTATAACTCTGAGAATACGCGGAGAGTAAACCAAACCCTTCGCAATCAAATTAATTGGATTTGTACCCGATGGCTGTGAATCTCTGTAGGCTTATCCTAATTGGGCAAATCGGATTCGAGTTGTTACCGAGATATATACAGAGTGTAACAGACAAAACGCCATTCTGAAAAGGTGTCATTGAACTCATCAATGAGAACAACTTTTACTAGAGGAACAACCTTGAAATATTAAAACAATAATATTGTGTCCAGGCTATCTCTTTCCATTCTAGGTTGCCTGGAAGAGATCGCGGTACGCGATAAGGCCGCCTGTTGTATGTTTAATTTTGTTTTGAATTATTTTTGTTTTGTTGTAAAATAAAGTATATATAAATAAATAAATAAACAAAATATATGATGCTTTTTTGGCGTTTTCAAGGTTATAATGATGAATCCTTTTTGGAATAATGCTGTTTCTGTTACCACTTGTATGTAACATATCGTTGCCTTGCTTGAATTACCTATATTTATTTTAGTATTTGTTTGGCCAATGAGGAGCTCGTGGCTAAATAATAACAGCCGCACGGGCCGATCTTCAAGGTTAAGCAACGCTTGACAAGGTCGGTCCGTGGATGGGTGACCATTTTAACATACCGAGTTTTCTCCGTTCCTCGGAAAGCACGTTAAGCGGTTGGTCCCGGCTATCATTTGAAGATTTTTGACAGTCGTTACGAGTAGTCAGAAGCTTGAGATCTGACACCAGTCTAGCCAAGGGGAGATAGGCAGTCGCTCCATGTAAAACGTTGGTACTCAGCTAAAACCGGTTAGACTGGAAGCCTTAGGGAAAAGGCTAGGCGGATTATTTGTTTGGCCAAAATAGTAAGTTAACTCAACATACAGCCAGTTGGGAATCCTAAAGGCCTTGAGGTGTAACCATATTCCTAGACGAAGGTGGTTTCAGGACCAATTAATTGCTAATGGCCAATTGCACAAGTTTATATTTCAGTCTCAGAGGCATGTTCAGCAGTAGTAGACATCTCCAGGCTAAAATGATGATGATATGAACCTTTTCCTTAAAATTCTGGGAATTGGCCTAATTAATTGCCCTGCTAAAGTTCAATGGCCATTCTTTGAAATGACGTAGTGATGTCGTCATCTTTGTATGAATCAAGGAAGGTAACATTCTTGTTACATCCGGGCCCGTGCGGGTTGGTGGATGTCACATGTCTTCGAATTTTTTGTTCTAGGACATGCCGGTCTCCTCACGATGTTTTCCTTCACTGTTTTGAGAGCAGTGGTGATGAAATAATTTACACAAAGTAAAGCGCCTGCCTGGGCTCGAACCCACGAGCTACAACTTGTAAGTCGCGTCCGATACCACTGGGCCACCACTGATCTTCATACACTTATTCATCCTTATTTCGTTTCGCGGTTACACTTGTAATCATACAGTTTGGGCCCTTAGGTGAACCTTAATATATATACACCTTTGTATAATTTCACAACACACACCACACACAAAGGACACAAATTCACCATAAATAATGTATAAGGGATCAAAGGCAGAATCATATTTACGGAATAATATTAATGCCTTTACCTTATCGAATACTCAGGCCCGGCTTCAGGGAATAATTTGTTTTCAATTTATAAATATGTAAATCAGTTTATCAATAAATATACAAAAATAGAATTCTAACCCTCTTACAAATAAACGCAGAATAAAGTTATACCAGGTATAAACCTATGAAAATGTATGGGTATACCTTAGTTATACCTGGTATAACTTTATTCCGCGTTTATTAGTAAGAGGGTAAAAGTGAAAGTGATATAACAGAGTTAAACAAAGAACAATGGCAGGTGCCCATACATATTTTTAGCTGAGATTAAATTCCTGCGTCTTTAAATGAAAAATATCTGGTTTAACTCAGGGTGATGTTCTGAATTAGTTTGTGCAAGAATTTTTGTTCGAAAATGTCGAGAATAATAGATATTCAGTCATAAACTTTTGTAGGTTATGTCTGGGTAACTTTTAATAATGTGTTTAATAGGTAATTTTATTCAATTTTGTGGCAGTAAAAAGGGGAATATCGCATTAGCATTTCCCTTACCTAGTAATTTCAGCATGAAATGTATAATATACTCTTTGGAAAGAATATATTTATTTAAACTAAGCGACTTTGACGTTTATCAAAAGGTCGTCGTCCTCGTCAACAACCAAGCTATATTTTTTAAACTTGGATACTAGTCTTTTTGCCAATCATTAATTAAAATTAATTCATTTATTTCTACTGCACTACAATATTCTCACCTACCTGCGAGGAACATCTATAGACATAAACTATATTGTTAACTCATTTTCTGCAAAAAATACATTAATTATATTATTAATTAATATAGTTACTACTTGTCACTTAGCAAATAAAATATATAATGGCAACACTAAGCTAAAGAAATTAACTAAAAAATCAAATAACTTTTTATTTATTATAATTTTTTTTTATCCGTTTTGAACCAGCCCAATAATATATTTAAAAAATGTAGACAATTAATAGAACGTCTTTCGTATATAACTCACTTTCAGACGCTCAAATTTAAGTCAGCTAAAATCTCGCCATTGTTCTTTATTAAGTCTGTGGCTCTCGCGAAAACGCCGTTGTCTATGGCAGCTGTATTAGCGTCGTCGTCGTGGCTTTTGACGTCAGATTTAATCAGATACGTCAGAACTAGACGCTTTACAACTACGTCACTGTTGAAGAAATATTTTTAAAAAAAGCTACTCGTAAAATTACCTGCTTATTCCCGTTAGTAGATGTCTATTTGGAGTTCCAAGCCAAGCACGTGTTAAACCCTAGTTAAAAGTTAAATTTTGACAGGCTTTCAGGCTAAATTGGCGCATGGTTGGCGCAGTGGTTGAGCGATTGACTGCTGCGCTGCGTGTCGTGGGTTCGATTCTCGCACGGAACAAATATTTGTATGACCTACAAATAGTTGTTCCGGCTCTGTGTGTTGTGTATGTGAGTTTATATGTTTATAAAAGCACCCACGATACAGGAAGAAATTCCTAGTAGGCAACGATTTAAAAAAAAAAAACAAAAAATTAGAGATTGAAAAATACAACTTAAGAACAAGAATTCGTGGGAAAACCAAGCACGAGGATAAGAAAACAGGGACCTAACGATCAATTAGCTAGAAATCTCGATTGTACCTATCTCTAATCTTGATGGCTTTGAGTTCATTCACAGGTACTGACCACAGAGCACGGAAACGTCGCATTGCCATTGATTACGAAAATATTCTTGGCAGGAACGTCATCATGATCATCATTTCAGCCGAAAGACTCGTCCACTGCTGAACATAGGCCTCCCCCAAAATGTCACCACATCGACCGGTCCCGTGCTTCTTGCATCCGCCAGATTCCCGCCACCTTAACCAACTTATCGGTCCACCTAGTGGGAGGCCTTCCAACGCAGCGTCTTCCAGTTCGCGATCGTTACTTCAGGACTTTTCGGCCTGCCCACCGCCAATTACCTTTGGCAATTATTCGGGCTATGTCGGTAAGTTTGTTCCTACTGTTCATTATTCGGCTGACACAGCCATATTCAGAACTTGGTTCTGCCAGCGGGCTTTAGCATTTAAATAGTAAACATGGATAGAGAATTAGAGATGAATGGATGAATTGTGACGAGCCGTGTTCCTATGAGTAACCGGAGACAGTCAGTGACACGCCATGTTTGTTTGGAAAGTTTTTACATCACCGCGCCGTCATCCAGGATCCAAAGAGGCGTTTCTGTGCTCTGTAATCCTAAAGGTGGGAAAAGACTACTTCCATTTACTTGTTACAGAACATCGAGCATTGGCTGTATTTAGGATTTCGTACCCAATGGGTAAAGACGGGACCTTTTTACTAAGACTTCACTGTCCGTCTGTCTGAAAACAGACAGTTGAAATTTGCACAGATGATGTATTTCTGTTGCCGCTATAACAACAAATACTAAAACAGAATAAAATAAATATTAAGTGGGGCTTCGATACAACAAACGTGATTTTTTTGTCGTTTTTTGCGATAAAGGTACGGAACCCTTCGTGCGCGAGTCCGACTCGCACTTGGATGGTATTTAAATTTACTCGACCCACAATTCGAACATGACGCTCGATGTTTTGTTAAAACCTGATTTTAATAAAAACCATCGAGCGTTTTGTTGCAACCAGTTTTTAATAAAACCAACGAGCGTTTTGGTGAAACATTGTATCGAGCGAAGGCACAAGCGCTTGTGACGTGTAGTGATGTCAATAATGAATGCAAAGTACAAATAAATGTTACAGGTAAATGCTCACTCGCCGTGACCATTACGTCGAACACTGCGTCGAACATTCGGAAGAACGTTACATTACATGGAAATGCTTTAGGAAATTGAGCATTTGTCTGTTGAGCATTTGATTACAGCATTGAGCAATTTTGCAGTAAGTTACATTACATTGTTATGCTCGCGAAAATGCTCTAGTGTAAACTCACCTTAAGGTTCCTCTAGTCGACGGCACGAACTATTATGTGCGCGAGGTTAAAATGCTTTCTATCTCATCCGACAACACGTGCGAAAGTGATAGACGCTGTGATGAGCAGTAAGAAGCTAGTTCGCGTACGAATTAGCATTTTTGTAAATTTGTATCGAAATGGATGATGATTTAGGACGAACACGAGGGCGCGAAATTTTATAAACAGACATTTGGGAGTCTAGATATCATGAAAAAACGACTAAATGTATATTTTCAAAATATATTTTTTTGCATTGTTGAATTACTAATCTATCCCTGTATGGAGACCGTTTTGCAATTTTCTTTCTTCTTATGGTATCTATTTATTTTCTTCCAAAGATGCGTTAAAATTTGTGTTGAAATATGGAACTTTCGACGCTCATAACTTTCAAATATATTTTTTTTTTACTTTTTTTAGTTTCCCAACAGGACTAGATAATGATGAGACAAATTGATATCATTTTTAATTTTGAACGTACATCGTCAAACAGTGGAGTAATCGCTAGACTACTTTTGTATGGAAGAATTTTCGACTAGTGTAACCTTAAGATACCAGTTTCATCGGAAGTCAAGTAAAGTCAACCTTATTGATTCCCTGCTACCATGGCAACCGAGCACTTGGGATTTCGGTGATTTAATTCCCAGTGTATTAGATCGCTGGGAATTCGATAATCTCGCGACATTGAGGATCTACTCGCCTTCTATTGCGAGTTATTTATGTAAATATTTCAAGGAATACAACTCTACAAGGGCTTCATATTCGTCTGACATTATCGTAAATTCTATGGAAATATGTCTTCTATGTGAATAGGTATGATATGTTTACGTATAAATATGCGCTTAGTAGATATATGTCGTAAGTATTATAGTGTGAACCAAAGGTCTGAGATCTCCATTCTCCGCCAAATGAGGCAGAAAATTTACATATCTCACTGGTCTAACTCTGACATGTAATTCAGCATGATTCTATCGAGATGCTCTGTGACATGGCGCAGTGGTGACACGTCAAAATTGTACACGTTCTGCTTGTCACCACGTCACGACATCGTAGCTGAGCAATGTGACCTGACGTGCTAAGGCACGGTACGGCACCGTGTTATTTATTATATACTTTATTGTACACCACTTAAAAATTACAGGACAAAACATATATAAAGATAAGTGTACAATGGGCGGTCTTATCGCACAGGGCAATCTCTTACGGACAACCTTTGGATGGACTGAACGAGAGGAGGTAGACATTAGGGCTGTCAGTGTAAAAACTATATTAAATAATATTACTTAGACATAACATAAAATACATATATACAAATAAAATAATATACTAATAAATATCAAATAAAGAACAGAGAAAGGAGAAGAATAGTTATAGAGAAAGGAAATGCGAAAAAACGATTTGTTCCGGTCGGATCCCCTCGATCTGATCCCCTGGGGGATCAGTTTTTTTTTTACTATTTTCTATTCCGGTCTGATCCACCGTGCAGGGTATCACAAACTAATTGAAATATTTTCGATGCGAATGTTTATTCGCATCGAAAATATTTCAATTAGTTTGCTTGCTTTAGCTGACAGAACGAAACAACTTTTCGTTTCGTTTCTTGAATTTTCTGACAGTTACAGCATTTCTGATATCTTTTTTGCACAACTAATCGCTGACATTTAAACATAAACTGGGCGAGCGCAGCGCTACGTACCGCTTCCGACGACATACGACGCGTCGTTTCGCGGTGACGGTGCCATACCGGGCTTTGGCACGTCACGATGTCATGACGTGCAAAAGCCTGGTTATGGGCCAAGCGCTAACATACGTCGTGTATTCCCGCTTGCATGCACGAACGCCAAGTTGGGCACAGTGCAAATCTTACTTACCCAGTCACCCCGCATGCATGCCCCAATCAAACTAAATAAAAAAACGGATGAGAAATATTTTTGGATCGCGTTTTTTATGCGCGGATAAAATCACTAACGAACACCATTGTTTGCAGCAGCAACACGCTAAAACGAAAAATACGAAATTAAAAGGCATGAATTTGTAGAATGCTCGATTCTCGTGTCTGTTATTCCAAATAAAAAAAAAACAAGATATGAATGGCTGAACAAAATGTATGTAAAATGCTTTTTCAATGCATTTTGGACACATCTGCCGCAAGTCAGACGATCAATGGGTCGAGTTTGATTTTATTGTATTTAAGAGGAAATATGGGCAGAGAGCGCCGACTGAATTTCCTATAAAAATATATACTATGTCCGTATGTTTTCCTTTTTTCATTTATATTTGTCAAATTTGTACACCAAGCCTCCGTTGACAGCGCAATTTTGAGCATTTTTTGAGGGTTCTAGTGCTTCTAAATATAATGTATCACCAAAAAGGAAAACATAGGTACATAGAATATATCTTTCATTTTCAGTTTATGGAATATCTTTTAAATTGGTTCAATATTGGAGGAGAAAAAAGACGAGAGCCAAACCTCGAATTATGAGTTTTTACTTAGGAAATTCAGACGGTGCTCTCTGCCCCCGTTTCCTCTTAAGAAGATGCGGTAGGCGCAGAAGGCACGACAATCGGTACTCCAGTAGTGGGATAAAAATAATATATTTAAAAATCTCATCAACAACATGTTGAGTTCACACAGATATTCTAACTCTTAGTATTGAGTAAAGTAAGTAAGTGAAAAGTACATAGAAAACTGATAACGACCTATGAATTAATGAAACGTTTCACTTGGATTTAAACCAGCAAGGACTAGACCACGTCTACATGGAACTTATAAAAGCAATTTACTCGAAAAGCACAACAAGAGTACGCCTAGACTCAAGAGGACCAACATTTCGAGTCGAGAGGGGCGTAAAGCAAGGCGATCCGCCAAAGCTTTTCATCGCAGTCCTAGAATCCATATTCCGAAACCTTGATTGGAGTAATATGGGAATAAAAATCAATGGCAAGTACCTCTCACACCTCAGGTTTGCAGATGACATAAGTACTGCTATCGGAAGAGCCGTGCAAACTGAACTACATGATAGCTCCTTAGTCATCACAGCGAGACCGTCGGGCTACAAATCAACTGGGACTAAACGAAAGTAATGACTAATCGTGAAGAAATACCTATATCCGTACAGTCTCAACCTATACAATATGTCGCAGAATACATTTACCTTGGACATCTTATTTCAATAAAATCCTGTACAGAAAAAGAAATCGACCGCAGAGTGAAGAATACGTGGAACAAATACTGGGCTATGAAGGAAATTTTCAAAGGTCCCATACCCACAAAAATGAAAACGAAAGCGATGAACATCTGCCTAACACCGGTTCTTACCTACGCATGCCAGACCTGGTCTCTCAAGAAAACATTCTTAAATAAAACAAGAAGCTGTCAAAGAGGAATAGAACGGAGTTACATAAACATCAAACTGAAAGACAGAGTCAAAAGTTCACTAATAAGGAAGAAAACAAAGGCTAGAGATGCGGTTAAACAGGTCCTGGCACTTAAATGGAAATGGTCAGGCCACATTCAGAGAGCTACGGATGAAAGATGGTCACAAATAATCACAAATTTGTACCCCATATACAAGAAAAGAGGGAAGGGTAGACCTTTTAAAAGATGGAATGACGACATCGTACAAATAGCCGGAAATGTATGGCCCAGGCGGGCAAAGGATAGGACCACCTGGAACGGTTTGGAGGAGGCTTTCACCGCAAAAGGCGGCCCTTACACCTAACAATACTAACCTAACTTAAGTACAAAACTAACATTACTATCAAATAAATGAATAAGTATATATAATAACACAACGCATGTAAGGAACAATATAAAGCTTTTAATAATTCACTTGGGTTCATATAAAACTAGCTGTTGCCCGCAACTTCGTCTGCTTAGAATTAGTACTTCGAATACCCTATTTTATTATAGTAATCGCGCGATAATATTGTAAATTGAGGGCCGCCTTACTAATAGTTTTACATTACCGGGACAAAAAGCCATAAGAAGTTGCATACAAAATTAACCCCCCCCCGCGTATTTCTCCCCCTTGGTTTTTTATGCAAGAAGAAGTAGCCTAAGTTCTTTCCAGTGTCTCAAACTGTCTCCATACTTAATTTCATCTTAATAGGCTCGGCGGTTTAAGCCATCATAAGAAGGTTCAAATAAAACTAAACCCACCCCATTTCCTTCCCTTCGTGTTTTATGCAAAAAGTAAGTAGCCTATGTCCTTACAAGTATCTCAAACTATCTCCACACCAAATTCCATCTAAATCAGTTCAAGTGTTTGAGCCATAATAAGAAGTTTCATCCAAAACTGATCCTCCCCCCATTTCCATCCTTTGTATTTTATGAAAAAAAAGTAGCGTATTTCTTTCTCAGGGAATCATAGTATCTCCATAGGTACCAAATTTAATCTATATCGGTTCAGCGGTATAAGCCATACTAAAAAGTTTCATATAAAAGTAACACCCACAACCATTGCCCCCCTTCGCGTTTTATGAAAAAAGTAGCCTGTGTCCTTTCTAGGGTCCCAAGCTATCTCCATACCAAATTTCATCTAAATCGGTTCAGCGGTTCAAGCGTGAAAAGGTAACAGACAGACAGAGCTACTATCGCATTTATAATATTAGTATAGATTTATATTTAACACGTTCGTTGCCGTAATTACTGCAACAATTGAGAAGCCAAATTGAGTCTCGCGCGAGCTGATTCCTTGGCAAATAATGTCTTAAAGCATTTAGGTACCCAATAATGTAATTTAACCATTAAAAATCATGTCACATTACCAAAAAACAATAACAAAAATAATCGCGTTCATAATCCCAGTCAAAGAAATCGCTTGACCAATAAAATAAATCGTTATTCCACAAAAACGATCAGCCTCAATGTTATTACCGAACCATTTGTGTTAATTACGAACCAACCCCGGGGCTCATCAAAGAGATTCCAGTTGATGGCCGTTCAATTAAATTGAAAGCATTAATCCATCTAGTTACTTCGCGTAGGTAGTAGCCTACCAAAGGATTTTATCGAATTTGAAGTCTATGGAATGCTGCGAGGGAAGGCAACATTTTCCGGGTTTGGTGGTTGGAACCCAGCTTCCAAGATTAAAACTTCAATGAATTGTTCCAAAAATTCAATGCTTATCATTAAGACGGTACCCTGACCAAAAAATCGGCCTGAGATATGAGCGTTCCTATTGGTCTAGCGGCACTGGTGGCGCATGAATTACAGTAATGCTTACGCCCAGATTTTAGAATAAAATCTTTATAAAATCGAATTTCGGTCTTTTGAAAAAAATAATTCTACAAAAATGTTCGTTATTAAATTGTCTATCCATTAGTGTTAGTACAAAAAATAATCAATGAACACTTTACGAGGAGATGCATAATATCAATAATTATTTCTCAATTTCATGTTTTTTTGGAAGTAGATTAGTGAAGTATATACAACATTAAAAAAAAAAACTAAATCTACCATTTTAGAATCAATAATATGTAGAAAGGAGATGTTCGATTTTGGGCCATCTATATGTACACTACACAGATAAATAGGAAAAAAATAGAGGAATACCATAAAAATACTAATAAATTAATTTGAAAAAGGGTACAGGCGTAAAAATTATCGTTTGATATTTTTTTTACTAAGATAACCCTATTTTTAGGGCAGCCATGACGGTTGTGTTTGACATGACGCTCGACGACTTTGACAGTTTTAAGAGTCATTTCTTAAAACTGTCAAAGTCTTTGAGTCATTCTTTGCTTTGGCTTTGAATTGGACATGTTTCGGCGTTTTAAGTGGTAGTTTTAGTTTTGCAACCCAGTTTGCTACTACGGATATTGATTAATTGATTCTTTGTTGCAATTGAACTCGTGTTATTTTTTATAACGCAGATTTTAGAATGACACGTCAATCAAATGTCATTGTCACAATGACATTATTCGCATACTACTGATCTGATCCACCATGTTTAATTAAATGGTGTGTTGCTCTACTTGACAAAGTTAATTTGAATTTACTTTGAAACGAAGTGAAATTAAAGAAAATTAACGTTATAAAACGGTTACTATAATATAAAACGATTTTTACATAAACTGTACATAGAGCTGGCCCAGGCTCCATACATTTCTGGAACATCTCCTTTAATGTATTTTTATTAATTGATATTTCTTTTTAAATAACGAGTAGATAGCTCCTAAAAACAGCACAAAAACGGCTTGCGCGGCGTTTTGCTCGGGGTACCGCCTTAACTAGCTGTCCCACGCGGCTTCGCTCCCTTCAACTGGCTACCTACCTACCCTACATACATGAATGTTGCGTAACTTTAACCACTTACGCAGCGCACGCAACGGAAGCTCTCAAAAAGGAATAATTTTGTCCGTTTTTGCAACATTTTTCATTTATTCTCCGCTCCTATTAGTCGTAGCGTGATGATATATAGCCTATAACCTTCCTCGATAAATGGACTATATAACACAAAAATATTTTTTCAGTTCCAACCAGTAGTTCCTGAGATTAGCGCGTCCAAACAAACAAACTCTTCAGCTTTATAATATTATTATAATTATATATTATATTAAGTATTATAATATTAAGTATAGATTGAAGCCTCGACTTTCGTTACGACTACACATGAAACATGGAAATCTCAAACAATATCTCACGGAAATATTTTTGGCGCATATATATTCATCGGGATAAAAACTACACAAAGTATGCCATAATTCAAATCATTATCTTCCCGTGTTCTAAAGTATAGACTTAAAGTATAATGAAGTACCTCAATGGCTGAAAAGATGTGGATAGCTATTGAGGTAATTGATTAACTAACATCCAAACACAGATTTCCCTAATAGTAGGAGAACAAAACCTACTAGCTAATTTTATAACTGTATTGTTCGAAATACCTACTACGGCTACGCGCCCGTCAACATAGCTATCTACCTACCTATCTACCCACCTAACTTACCTACCTACCAACCTACTCACCAAACCTACTCTATCCTACCTAACCTACCCTACCTACCTGCCCACCCACCTTACCTACAGACCTAGCAACCTACCCTACCCTACCTACCAATTTGTAAAACTATTTATTTGAATAAGAATAATAATACTACAAAACGAATGTAACCATATTTTGTTTCTACCAGCGATCTAATTAAATTTTAGAACACACAAAAGCTGCTATTGTGACTTAACTATGATAGTGAGATATATTCTCTACTAGTTTTTTTTTGTAGTTACTAATGAGTACTTTAATCATGTAGTACATATTTTTTATTTATTATCAATAGTTTTCTCAGCGCACGGCAAATAATGAATTTTATAGGCAGAATTTTGCTATTTTGAGTTACATTATTGCAATTTTCATAACGATCTCATATTTTTTAAATAATTTATAGCCTATGTTACTCGGGAATGATGTAGGTTTCCAAAGGTGAAAGAATTTTAATATCGGTCCAGTAATTTCGGAGCCTATTCGGTACAAACACACAAACAAACAAAAAATCTTTCCTCTTTATAATGGCAATCCTTTCACAGTCTCAATTTCCTATACTTTTCTGTAGACTGTCTCTTTGCGATCAATAATTCCATTCCTTAAGTATCAATTACTTGGGAACGATCATATACGGCCACCATAGGTTAAAAGCGAAAATGTTGTAAAAAAATATGACAAAAAATACACACGTAGAGTTGTTCTATTAACGTGTATTCCCTTCTTTCCTCAATCAAACTCTTGATTTGGACTTTCCCTTGAATGGTTATCATCGTGTTCTATCGAATTTGAAGACGGTTCATTAACTTGAGAACCGTTAGTTTCTGCGAGACGGGACGACTGATCGAGCACCGTTTTCCTTATGCGGGTTTTGCTAAATTCACCGAACTATTCAATAAGTAATAAATTTAATGTTTTTCCTGAATTTTTTGCTTGTGGGAATGTAAAACCCGTTGAGCAATGAACTTGTATTGTTTTTTCATGAATGTATAAATAATTATTACAAAATAATCAAGTGGTTTTGTAGAATCATCAGGTGTACAAAAATCATCATCACCAAACAGAAACCACCGACATCGAGTTTACCAAACACAAGAATTTCAACCGGGAGGATGTGTTTCAACAGTCGAGAGCTTGGAATCTAGTGGTTCAGCTGTGTAAAACCCAAAAAAGTGCCGAACAGTGAGTTTCGTGTGTCGGGAACAGAATCGAGTTGTTAGTGACAGTGGTACTGAGTGCAAAAAACGAACAAGAAAGAGGGTAGACCGATTTGTCTCCTCATAAACACCCAACCGCAAGAACTTCAGTTTATCCGTGATCATGGTGCTTGCAACAGCACTGAAATATCGGAAACTCGCAACAAACAATAAACATGGCAAACATCCCGTTTCTAATGTTAATGTCAGGTGTACAAGTTCTACATAGTCGTCGGTGTTAAATTATACTAAGAAATCTGGATTTGCATCTCGGTGGTAGAGCTCGGCAATCTGTCTAAGTTAGACTAGCAATTCACGAACACGGTGAATAATATTCCACTACGGATGAGTCCAAAGCAGATTACAGCAAATAGATATACGAAAAAAAAATAGAACACACCCCAAAAAAACGATATATACATAAAAAGTAATAACGTTCAACTCCAGGAATTTCCAATCATTTGTAATACGCAGAAATGAACGCTATTCATTTTTAGAACGAAATATATATTACAATTTGATTCGACGAAACCTTTCCAGAGCCTTTTTGATTGGCCAATCATATTCGCAGAAGAGAGCGCCATTTGCGAAGTATTAGCATCCGGTCTGAATATGACAGTCATGTCTTGGAAACCGGTTTCATACTGGACATTTCCCGTGGGTTTGCTTACTGAGAAATGTATTTTAATTCGAAATGCCCACGGGTTAGTTGTATTTCGATTATGCCAAGTGACTAATATCTCTAAAATAAATTCTCGGCCCACGAATTACGTGTTTTTGTATTTTATTATTATTTTCGTGTATGGGTGACCATTTCATCATACCGAGTTTCCTCCGTGCCTCGGAAAGCACGTTAAGCCGTTGGTCCCGGCTGTCATTTGAAGATCTTTGACAGTCGTTAGATCTTTGAGATCTGACACCAGTCTTGCCATGGTGTTACCCAGTTACTGGGTTGTGCATGTAAAACAGTACTCAGCTGAATCGGGTAAGACTGGAAGCCGACTACAATATAGTTGGGAAAAGGCTAGGCAGATTGATTGATTTTATTATTATTTCAGGAAACTTTTATCAACACGTTTGAATATAGCGGCTTTCAGACTACGCAATAATTATAGCATATAGTATATAGCTCATAGCACGACAATATCGCGCACTATACATTGTTATGGACACGTTCAGACTGTACTATATATTATTGGCTTACTATACGCTATAAAATTGGTACGATGCGCCGAGTTAATGCTGTGCTATATCACAAGCCGCCCTCTTCCTCCAACCTCACCCCCGGCCGTCGCGCAAGTATTGTGCACACTCACTGAGCTTGCTATATACTATAAATACTTGCGATAATATCGCGTAATATGAACGCCATGCTATATCTTATAGCATTAGGTCCTTCTTTGCTATAATATTTTTTTTTTTTTTTTTAAAGTTGCCCCACTCTAGGAATTTCTTCCTGTATCGTGGGTGCGTTTACAAACATATAAACTCACATACACAACACCCAGAGCCGGAACAATTATCTGTAGGTCATACAAATATTTGTTCCGTGCGGGAATCGAACCCGCGACACGCAGCGCAGCAGTCAATCGCTCAACCACTGCGCCAACCGCATGTGTATAGCACAATTAAGGTTACCAGATCGGAAAACGAAAATATCTAGACAAAATTTGAAAATGTCGGGATTTTGAGGTTGTTGTCGGGTGAAAAAAATTAAATGTAATTGTTTTTTTTTAAATTAATTGGCTTATTATTTAGGTTGCCACATGTATTTGGCATTAAACTTTACTGAAAATATATTAAATTCAAACAATTTACTTCAAAGTTCAGTATATTTACTAACTCGGCTTGAACAATATCAAAAGCCATACAATTTCTCTCTTTGGTATATAAATTATTAAGCAAACTAAATATTTTCACAGTAATGCTTAAAGGAATTGATAACACAAATGATCTGAAAGAAAGAACTTTCCAAGAATTTGTTTGTCTGGAGCTTTTGAGTTTTGTCGGGAGTCTGGAGATCCTATAAAATGTCGGGCGAATACAGACGATTCCCGACCATCTGGCAACCCTAAGCACAATAGTATAGCGTAGTCTGAAAGCCGCTTATTGGTGTGTATAGGTATAGGTCTACCGGAATCTCATGGCAAATGTGGAAATAAAAATTTGTTGTGTGCAATACTGGGGAAATTGGATTAAACGATCTTGATACTGTTTAATTTTTATTTATGTCTTAAGTATTAATGAACATGAGGTACCTATATTATAGTAGTCACAGCGGATCTTTGTGTCTTTGAACTTGGTCCTGCCAACCATTGCGTAAAAAACAGTTTGTCATCGAGTATACTGCAAAGAGTAAGCAAGATAGGTCGATGTGACATACATAAGCGAGTGAAAGAGACAGTTATACAATGTTATCTTCACCTTCAACATTGACACAAAAATAGCTACTGTGCGGGACAGAGAGATTCAGAGACAAAAAGATCCATTGTGAGTATTATAGGTAGACGTGTGCGCCGATGATAAAATCATCGGCGGCGGGCGCCGGTCAAAAAGTCGGCGGCGGCGGCGTATTTTCGGCGTGATTTCGGCGCGGAGAATTTTAATATAACTGTCTAGATTTTCGCATTGTTTTTATTATATAATCAGGAACAATAAAAAAAAACGAGCAGGCATTGAGCATTGCTGCCCTATTTATTTACATCTGTAACATTACTAACTTTTCATCATTATTCAAAGTTTCAGATCTGAACACTAAGGCGAAGTTTGTCAGGGTCTGGCTCGAAAGCCTTATTTGTAAGCTTCATTCGGTCTGCTCAGTGGTATGTGCGATTGGATTGCAGACTTCCTGTGGAACCAGTCTATACGATTGGTTATTGATGGCCGCCCGTCTGACCAGTTGGTCAACTATCCAGTTGGATATCAACGCCAGGGTACTGATATTGTACTCACAGCAAAGTTGTTCTTGCTGCACATAAAAGATCTGCGAAAAACCTTTGGGTTTGCAGACGACAGCACTGTTGCTGAGAGATACGTGTCCTACACGCGCACTACTGGGCCTCAGATATGGTCTCTCCGGGAAGGCGTGGTTGGGTGCTTAAATCTGTCCTCGAAGGCAGTCTCCAAATGGGGCGATGCCAATTTGGTCAGGATCAATGCTGCTAAGAACCAGGCGTGACTTTTTCCCGCTAAAATAAGCCAATTCCCCCGGCTCCTTCTTGCCGAGGTGTGACCGTGCCGATAACGTACCATCTTGAGCTTCGACTTGGCGTTACGATGACATCGACCCTCAATTGTGGTCTATTCATTGAGGTAAAAGCTCAGCTGGCTGCCGAAACGTTGGGATCGTTGCGAAGGTGAGACGGTACTAGAACAGTAGCTCAACTTGTGTCAAGCGAAAGTTCGATCATGCATGATACTGGGACGGATCCTCCAAATACCAGCTTGCTGCACTAAAGTCGATCAAAAAGCGGACCAAGAGGCTCATCGGCAATGAGGCACTGGTTAAGTCAAAGCTCCAGAGCCTTAAAGATCGTCGCCGAGTTACCAGCTTGTTGGTTTTTATCGAATGCATTTTGGGGAGTGTGTGATGGAATTGCATGATCTAATTACGCCAAGCCCGTTTGTTCATCAGGCTACAATATGTACGGTGATGCGTCATGAATACATGGTAGACATCCCACCCATACGCACCAAACGTTTTGGGAATACTTTTATTATGCGTACAGCTAAAGAGTGGCATTTCCTGCCGCAGTCTGTATTACCTGATAGCTACAACCTGAGTGTATAAAAGTCAAGAGTGAAAAGGTTACTTCTAGGCAAGCGTGTTGCATCGTTGACCACATCATCGCTTACCATCAGATGAGAATTGAGATATTGGTCAAGCGCAAGCCTATAAATAATAATAAAAAAAACAATTTAACTGCGTAAATAAAACTTCCGTAATTTATTTAAATTTTGCCAAAAACCTCTCTTTTGAACTCTCATTCTTGATTATCAAATTGAAGTTCTTTCATGTTATATTTTGCAATTAAGGCTTTGACTGATTTTCGGTTGCACTTGCTGCTTAAATAAACAATGACGATGTGGATGTAGTGGGTCTAGAGAAATAAAAGAAAACAAATGGTTGGTTTTCTTTTACCCTCACTGGGATAAGATTTCCAATATTGTTCTATGTTGGTGACAATTGTTTTAAATAATACAGATAAGACAGAAATTCAGTTTAGAAGAGAAGAGTTTAAGTGGTGTTGTAGCGTTTCCTAAAACTAAATTATAAAACACCTCACGCCGATTTTACGCCGATACATAAATCGGCGGCGGCGGCGGCGCGCCGGCGCGGCGCACACGTCTAATTATAGGTATGTGTATGAATAATGTTGTTATACATCGGGTTCTTAACATAGGAAAAATAAATCAATTGAATATTCATTTATGTACTAATTTATTATATATCATTTAAATCATACTAATAACTTAAAACCTCATTCAGAACTAGAATTCGATTCCATGAGCTCCACTGGAATTTCAAACACTTGTATCATTGTAGTTTTATGTCATCTCTCTCCATCAAAATGGTTATTTTTCATTGGCATTTAACATAATCAAAACCAATCTCTTTTTGTATAAAGTCTGTAAAAATAATAAAATGCATCATGTTCCTTATAGTCATTCATCATCATCAGTCTATATATACTTTTTTTTATGTAAGTTTTATGGCCTGGTTGCTAGGACCTTTTAACCAAGTCTTTGCAAAGAGTTTTGGATCTTATATTTATTTTTTAGTACGCTTTAAAATGCGGATGTAACAGATTTTAATGTTTTTTGGAGTATTTGGCAGCAAATTGTACCGAGTCAGTCTTCCCAGTAAGCTTTGCAGAGGCAGTCAATACTACAATAAAATACTCCGCTCCACTTTCCCGAGATCGCTTCTCTCAATGATTTTACAAATTGTCCAGTTGCGTAGACAGTTAAGACACAAAACTACTCCAATAATATATCACAATATCCACTAGGAATCAATTTGCAAATAATATTAACAGCCACTGAACTTCACTCGACAAAATCCCGCCAAAAACTCCCGTCTCTATATACACGTCCCACTGCAGGGCGCAGATTATTACTTAATATTTTTCTTACGTCATAGATTCTCTATCTCCGTTAAAATCAATATCTTGTCGAATAATTAGTAACAGTTACATTACTGTTGCCATTTCCTTCCGGCCATCATTCGATGTGCCCTGTGTATTTACCATATAATAGTAATGGAAAGAAATAAAAATTAAGTAAGAAAAATATAAAATAAACTAAAAGTATCAAAACAAGTCAGTCCAACTTACCGGTCCACTCTACCACGCACTTTAAAATCAAAGATTGAGCTTGATTTACGCCTTCTTCTTCCCTTATTTTATGATACACATTGAAAACAATATGTCTCGCTTGAGATCGAAGTGGGTTTTTCGACATTTTCACATAAATAACAAATTTTCAAGATAATATCAAAAAAAATCAGCAGCGGTTGACACATCAAGTACTTTGATTCGACAGGTGACAATTGACATTGCCATATGAAAATCACAATTTAAAAAAAATAAAAAATGCCATGAGATTCTGGTAGACCTATAGCAAGTAGGTTTATTTTGAATTTTGAAACGCGTCTCTTGTTGAGTTGCCACCCACTGGCACGTCAGACAATGTCATGCCTGAATTCCCGGAAAGGGAGACACACGTGTGTCTTTAGGTTCGGAGAACTCACATTTTGCCAGTTTCCATATCGCCTTTAAACCCTGAGAGGAGACAGCTTATAAACAGAAGGCAAAAATAATCCAGTTTAAAAGCTTCTCAAGTTCTCAAACAAAATCATATCCTAACCGCAATACGTTCATACATACAGACAAACGGACGCCGATAAAATATTATATCGCTGATTATAATTTTATTACCGAGAACTGAACAAAAAAATAGTAATGGTCAATTAAGAATCCGGCGCGATCGTAATATTATTAAGTTTTTTTGTGTAAGTAATTATTTCGACAATTATCTCGATTTTTTTGTACCTTATCTTACAGTTACACAGAAGTTGATGTTCATTTGAAATCGTTAATTATGTTGGTATGTACCTAAAAGTTGATATTCGGTCATTTGATGGTTTTTACACGTTTTATATTATAGTAGTATGGCTCCTCGGATACCCCCCTACAGCTGACTATATTCTGTGGGCCACCAACTGCCTTGGCCCACCTGGAAATCTCTAAACCGACTAAGAAGCCAGGTGGCTCGCTGCAGGCACAACCTGGTTAGTTGGGGGTACTCCAATGACCCACAGTGCGATTGCGGAGTCGTGCTCTCTGTGCAACAACAAATACCTTTGTGAGTCAAATGACAACGCTGTTGGCGTGGCATTTTTAAATTTCTGAGGCATTCAACTCGATTGTTAAAATTTGCATTTTAACACATATTGGTGCAAAAAAACTGTAACAACGTACAAAAAAATACTATAAAACGCACCCTCACTGTATTTAAAGAAAAAAATATTCACGAACCTCGTAAGCCCTTTTACTTGCAAGGCACTGCTAACACCATCTATTGCCGTGAAACGGGATCAAACGCGATTGATGTACTCACAAAAATAACAAGATTAAGCAGATGAAAAACGCTAGTTACGTCGGCACGGTTTTTTTGTATGGGATGAGGCATCTGTATGCTAGTATTATATTATCTGTGGCGTGGCTGAATTCTGGTCAAAATATATTTAATTTTGGAATCATCGTACGACGAAGAAGGATAATTAAGTATGTCCAGCAACTAGTAATACATATTTCAATCACTTTCTGGTATCCGATTAAGCTGAAACATTTTCGCCAAGTTTTTGGAAATATTTACTTTAAATTATTAAAAAATTTGGTTGGTTCTATGGACCTGGTCGCATGATAGAGCCAGAAGGTGGCCATAGCATCTCCTCAACCAGACAAGATAGCACGCCAATGTGGTGTTCACTAGTAACACTAGTTAGGGTTTGGGTTTTATAATAAAACAAACAGATTTATCAGTAAGTAGACAGCACTGAATGGTAGGTCTTCACACCGCTGGTGCAATCTTATAATGAATAGACGTAAACATTAAAGTGCTGACTACATTTATTTCAGAGTATACCACATCTTGTTTGGTTTTATACAGCTAAGGAGTGGAATTCCCTGCTGTGTTTCCCGACAGCTACAATCTGGGGGTCTTTAAGTCAAGAGTGAATAGGTTACTTCTAGGCAAGCGTGCTTCACCGTCGACCACATCATCGCTTACCATCAGGTGAGATAGTGGTCAAGCGCGAGCCTATAGTATAAAAAAATGTGTGTAATTAGGTACCTACTTGTCAGCTCAAAAAGCATGTTTAAAAAATAATACGCAATACTCATTTAAATTCCAGTGCGACGGCATTCCAGTTGTGTATTGGTATTATGGACACAAAGTTTTTTTTATGCCTTGCTTGCGTAGGCCGTAGATATCCGTAGAAAACGACCATTCCAACAAGATTTGTGATAACTTCACACTTTAATGATTTATAAATGGGTATAAAAGGAATTGTCTAAGTCAATTTATTTTATAATGGAGTATTCCCGTTTGAGCACCAATCAATATAATAGCTTATATAGAATTGATTATTCTAACAAAACAAATCTATATACAAAGGGGAGAGGGAAAAGCGCTCATTGCGCATCAAAAAATTCGTCCACATCGATGTCAATGAAAAACGTGCATTGCCACGTTGAATGACATGCTAGTTCTCTGGCCGATGAAGGCCGGACCATGGACATAATGTTTCAACCCCAAACGGCTGAAAACATATAACTTCCAACCGGATTGTTATAATTTTATAATATATATCAGCATCTTTTACACAGTTAGAGTTAGTGTCCAAACGCGAGAAAATAATTTAAAAAAAAAGTTTATCAATCGTTTCTTCGATCTCTCGATCCTTATTCTTGATGGCCACATTAAACTCAAATCTTTCCTCAAGATTTATCCCCTCTTCCGCATCACATGTGCAATAACCCTCAAAATTGATTTCCACACAACTTTTCTTTCAAGAAATATAAATATAGAAAATCCCTTACAAAATATAACAACAGCAGGACACGATGACACGACGATTAAATTTATTATCTCACTCACACATCCACATCCGCCATTGAGCATCGATACCCGACAGGTAGAGCAACATGACATAATACTGTGTTCCATTAATAATTCATATCATAACCAGCCGTCTGTCGACGTTGTCGTCAAACGTACATATTATATCATTAACTGCAGATTTGTTATTATGCAATACACTCTTTTGTTTACAGGTGGTGGTTAGCGTTTTCGCCTTTGATGGGGTTTTATGAAAAATCTAGTAGGTTACTTTCTTTGGCATCTTTCTGCCTAAGTATATTCCGATTTATTTGACATCAATGTCGACACAGTCTCTTATTCTTTATTAACCCCCGCCGGAAAAAGAGGGGTGTTATAAGTTTCACGTGTGTTGCTGTGTATCTGTGTATCTGTCTGTCTGTCTGTGGCACCATAGCGCCTCAACGGATGAACCGATTTTGATTTAGTTTTATTTGTTTGAAAGGTGATTTTGTTGAGAGTGTTCTTAGCTATGTTTGAATTAAATCGGTTCAGCCGTTCAAAAGTTATGCGCGTTTAACTGTTTGAATCGGGGTGTTTTCGCAAGATAAATGTGTCGGGGGTTTTTAAATTTTACTTGTTATATCTCTATCTATTTATTAAAACTTCATGCACAAAAAGGTACAAACTGCGGAGTTAATTCCTTAGGCATTCTCTACCAGTCAACCAAGGGTGGTGAAGAGATAACAAGGCAGGTGCATTGTTTAAACAATTTAAAAATATAAAAGTTGTTATTTACATATTAAAATAGGTAAAATACACGTACATATATATTGAATATAATATATACTTATATAAAATATATATTTATGAAGTAACAGAAAAGAAGAAAGTGAAAGGACTCTTCTCATTTGTGCTCAAAATAAATTCGCCATTTCCGCTTGAATGCAAACCGACTTGTAGCCGTCCAGATCTCAAGAGGAAGCGCGTTCCAGAGAAGAATGGACTGAATATTGAAGGAAGAGTGATCAAAATCAGTGGTTTGAGAAGGACAAAGCAAGAGGAGATTATTGGAAGAACGCAGATTCTATCAGCCGTCATGAATGATATAATATCTACCATGTACAATTAATAATTCATAGCATAACCAGCCGTCTGACGACGTTTTCATCAATTGTATTGTTAACTGCAGCTTTGTAAGTGTCCCTTTTGTTATTATGTAATACACATTTTTTATAGGTGTCTTGTCCGTTGTCGCTATTGATATGATTATCGTCGATGTGTGTCCTTCGTATGATTACAAGGATGTTTTTAATTTTGTTTTGGCTACCCATATTCGATATCATTATTATTTGGTTTGCTTTTTCCCATTCCAGTCTTTCTGCCTGTGTATTTCCTAATTTAATTGATCTCGATTCAGTTTCTAAATTAGGTAAATATATTTGAGTAACTGTCTTAGTATTTACCGACTTCTAAAAAACGGAGGTTATCAATTCGACACGTATGTATGTAATATAGTTGGAATTGCACAATATTCACTATGTTACTCTACGTGGGCTTCTAAACACGTGTGCCAAATTTCATCGGTATGTATGTTTGTTTGTATGTTTATATGTTTGTATATACGTATGGTTTGTCCACGCATTTCTCAGAAAATAGTAATCGGATCGTAATCATTATTTTTTCATTGACATTTATCGACACAAACACACACACACTCACCCTCACACTCATTTTTTTTGTCACAAAACGACATAAAAAATTAGAGTGCCGAAAGAAAAAATAATAAAGAGCAAAAGTAATTTTTGCTCTTTTTAGTGTTTTTCTTTGGAGAACGGGCTATTTTTTAACCCCTGCCGAAAAAAGAGGGGTGTTATAAGTTTCACGTGTGTTGCTGTGTGTCTGTCTGTGGCATCATAGCGCCTAAACGGATGAACCGATTTTGATTCAGTTTTTTTTGTTTGAAAGGTAATTTTGTCGAGAGTGTTCTTAGCTATGTTTGAATAAAATCAGTTCAGCCGTTCAAAAGTTATAGGCGTTTTACTGTTTGAATCGGGGTGTTTTCGCAAGATAAATGCGTGGGGGTTTTTAAAATTTTGAAATTTTACTTGTTGTGAAATAGCTATTTGTGCAACAAGAAAGCAAAGTTGGTTTTTGCCGCGAGTGTTGATTTTGAATCCCGAGTAAGCGAAGGTACCTTAAAATGTATGGATATAGCAAGTATTACGGGGGCACACGGGGGTTAATTTCCAAACACGTTCACATGGCGTGTAAGAAATACGTATAATGTCTTTGGGGGTTATAGAGAAGAGAGCGATGACAGTAATTTTACACAGATAAAATATAGTCATAGACTAACCAAGAAATATATTAACTTTGTGTTGCTATCAACATACATATCCTGCTAATTTGCGGCGGTAATACTGATAGACCTAACTAAAGCCACAGGGTGGTCTGCAGCTACCTTTGGCGGGGTGCTGGGGTGCTTGCGGCCCCGTGAGGCTCACTCGCATCGCTAATGGATTGGCGGTCGGCTGATGGGAATGCTTTCAACACTTGCAACATAAATATGGTAGAGTTTGATTGGCTTTTTAATGCTGCCACTCTGCATCATATGAGGTTAATGCAATTTACGTAAATAGGTTATTATTAGTGCCAGACATTGATAGTCTATACCAATATTATAAAGAGGAAATATTTGATTGTTTGTTTGCACCGAATAGGCTCCGAAACTACTTGACCGATTTAAAAAAATCTTTTACCTTTGGAAAGTTACATTATTTCCGAGTAACATAGGCTATAATTTTGACGGGGGCGAAGCCGCGGGGTCAGCTACTTCTGTATAAATGCAAAAGTGACTGTCTGTCTGTCTGTTTATTACGCCTTCACATTTGACACGCACTTCAGATTGGGCCTTGAAAAAGGATTTATGACACTAAGATACAAAAAAACATTTACTTTTTGAAATACATGTTACAATCAAGTCACAATAAAAAAAGCATACAAATGTATTGTCACAAACCTGATCCTAACCCCAAACTAGGCTTGGACCTGTATTTTGGGGGTCAGGGGTATGATATTTCCATCTCTGGAGAATGTCCCTTCGGGATAATTTTCGTCTTTAGATATGCAAAGCCGCTGGCAGAGGGTAATACCAACCTATTCCTACAAGTCTAATCAAGAAGGAGATTGGGCGGTCTTGTTACGTCAAATTAGGTGTTATGAGTACCTAGATTTTGAGTTTTTGTATTTTCTGATCTTTTTTAATCATTTGCATAAACATGTTGCGTTTTTCTATTACTGAAAATATAATAAAATTCTCTCAACAAAAAATAAACTGCTGCTTTTCCAGTCTAGAATTTTGAGGCTAAATGTATATTTCTTGGAATCGGATCGAAAAGTGCGGATCTAGCAATAAACATAATACTTTAATTAACATTTAGATATAATATAAATACACAGATACAGTACAAACATTTCTTAATGCCCCTCGGCAAACTTCGTCTTTCGTCAGTCGTCGGATTCCTACCAGTTGCCCTTTGCACTTGGTGCAGTCCAGACACTCTCAATCAGCTTGGAAGTATATAGAGTTGTTAATACTCTTTTAACATAATGTAATTTATTTTAAAAATGGGAGGAAAGCTGCTATATTTACAGTTCTATATATTTCACACGGAAATCAAAACAAAACAACAATAAAGTACTTATTTCTGAATTCATATTATGATGATATACTCGTACACGATAAATCTAATAATTGATGGACATTGAAATTAGCATTCGTTTGTATTCGGCAATGCGATGATTGCCGAGGGACATTAAGAAAATAGGGCTTATTCCACTTTTCCCCGTTGGATGATCCCCATTGATGGGGATTAGTGAACTTTTTGTTCACTATTCCCCGTTGACCCAAAATTTTTATTTAATGGGGATAAGTGAACTAAAAAGTTCAATAATCCCCATTAGGTAATTCAATTTCAATAATCACCATTTTTATATTTGCATTTTTTACTGTATTGATGTCCGGCCCGGAGAAGTATGGTAGCTTTACCTTTTTTAACGTACTCTAAACAAACGTCAGTTGAACTACCAGCCATTTCCTTTATTTATTCCTATATTAAACTAATAACTGCGAACTGATAAGAACTGCACGCTTGAACTACACTACACACTACTAACCCTTAACGACTACGAAACAAAAACAAAAGATGGGTCGACCAATCACATACGAGCTAACTCGCACCCCGCTCCGCCACCGCCTTGCGCGCGCGCCTCTAGAAAATGAGCATCTTTTACAGTATTGTGTATCTTATTAGATAGATAGATATAAGGTCTTATTCCCAAACATCGTTAGAACAATTTCGTTGGGGCAACAATCTGTTTTTCGTTCTAATAAAATCGTAAAGTAGGTATGTAGGTAATTTAAAATTTAAAAGTTGTATTGTACCTAAGATATAAATTATAACATGACTTATGTTTGTAACATTATGATATAACATATAACCATTGACCCCATTATTATCTCGGTAGTAAGAATATTCCTATATAATTATCATTATCGCCTTCCGCGAATTTTCAGGTACCTGACGCTTACTACGTCAAACTTAATGGAGGTTTGTGAAGTGCGCTAATAGTACTACAGTAGTTAAAGTCGAGGGTGAATAGGTTACTTCCCATCATCTGCCTAGCCTTTTTCTCAATTATTGTTGGGGTCGGCTTCCAGTCTTACCGGATTCAGCTTAGTACCAGTGTTTTACATGGATCGACTGCCTATCTGATCTCCACAACCAGTACCAGTAACTGGGCAACACAATGCCCCTTGGCAAGACTGGTGTCCGATCTCAGGCTTATGACTACCCGTAACGACTGTCAAAGATCTTCAAATGACACGCTTTTCTCTCTTCTCAACTCTCCCACACCTCCTTCTTATCATATACGTCACTTTCAATATCTGTGTACTTCACACGCTAGGAAACTGCGTTCATCTAACAATCTTCTCTTGCTTTGTCCATCTCATACTTCTCATTTTATTCATTCTTCCTTTCACATTCAGTCCATTCTTCTCTGGAATGCGCTTCCTCTCGATATCGACGACCAGTCAGTATGCATTTAAGCGGCAGTTGTGGCATTACTTTCTACACGATTAGCAGAGTTGTCTCAATAAAACGCCTTTCTATTACTTTATAAATACTCGTACATATATGAAGAGTAGTGGTGGCCCAGTGGTATCGGGCTCGACTTACAAGTTGTAGGTCGTGGGTTCGAGCGCAGGCAGGCGCTTTACTTTGTGTAAATTATTTCATCACCACTGCTCTCAAAACGGTGAAGGAAAACATCGTGAGGAAACCGGCAAAAATTCAAAGACATGTGACATCCACCAACCCGCACTCACAGGGCCCGCGTGGTGGTTTATGGCCCATTCCCTCTCACAGAGAGGAAGCCTGTGTCTCAGCAGTAACTAGGCTGATGATGATGATATATATTTATAGATATTTATTATAGGAAATATTTATATATGTTTATTTTAGCTATATTTAACTATTTTTGTACCCACTTTAATATCTTTTTTTATGCACCTGCCATGTTATCTCTCCACCACCCATAGTTGACTGTTAGAGAATGCCTCAAGCATTAAGTCCGCCTATGTACCTTTATGTTGCATGAAGTTTTAATAAATACTAGGAGGGATCAAAAAGTAGTGAGAACGACATACTCCTTGGTAAGGAAAAAAAATACTGGCAGGCATAGCTCAGATACATATTTGTAATATTAGAAAAAAATCTTCGATTCTCTTTTGTTTCTTTCTGAATGTAGTCATTTGTTTGCTTCGTGTCGGAACGTGTTCTCGAAAATAGAGAAAAACGAAGTGCGACCTTGCGAGATTCATTGCGATTTGGAGGCAACATTAGGAGAGTCTGCTCCGCCTTATTCCACTGTCACAAGGTGGGCTTCTCAATTTCGTGTAGGGGGAACGAGCACGGAAGACGAACACCGTGTCATGTCGCCGCCGTCCATCGACGTCAATCACCCAGGAAAATGTTGCGAAAGTCGATAAAATTGTATTGAGCGATCGAAGAGTTACCATCTGATACTTAATTCAAGAAACGGGCATTTCATATGGAAGTATTCAATCCATATTGAAACAATCTTTGAATATGAGAAAAGTCTCCGCAAGATGGGTGTCGAGAATGTTAACCGACAGTCAGAAACAAAATCGTCTTGACATTTCGAAGATATTATTGGGCAAGTTTCAAGAAGATTCTGAAAACTTTTTGTCTCGTTTCGTAACAATGGACGAAACATGGGCCCATCATTTTGATCCCGAGACAAAACAGCAATCTTCGCAATGAAAACGGCCATCATCACCGACCCCGAAGAAGTTTCGTGTCGTGGCATCGGCTGGCAAGGTTATGGCCTCAATATTTAGGGACTCAGAAGGGATATTGTTGATTGATTACCTGGAGCGTGGAACCACTATTACAGGCTAATTTAATGTCCAAGTTGAGGAATGCCATCAAAGAGAAAAGGAGAGGGAAACTTCGAAGGGGCGTGCTATTTCATCACGACAACGCACCCGCGCACAGGTCGGCAGTTGCGATGGCTGCCATTCAGCAAGCTGCCTTCGAATTGGTTGACCACCCCCCCTTATTCACCAGATCTGGCGGCTAGCGATTTTTATCTGTTCCCCAAATTGAAGAAATACTTAAGGGGAATCAGGTACGAAGACGATAACGAGATGATGGATGCCGTGGAGAGCTTTTTGCAGGACCAAAACTTTTTTTGTGAAAGGGATTGAAGCCTTGGAAAAGCGCTGGACTCGGTGTGTTGTGTGACTCGGAAACTATGTAGAAAAATAAATTAGTAAGTTATCAATACATTCTCACTACTTTTTTATTCCTCCTCGTAAATAAATGAAAAATAATCTACTGTACAGCAACTCACATTGTGTTCCACACCGCCATTACCCAAGTTTGAATCTATATTTACTCAAGAATACTAGACTCGACTAGATTATTACTGCGTTCTGAGAATTTTCAGGTAGTCAATATTACATCAGATAATATGGCAAGGTAATCAAGCATTTCATACAACACCTCATTGCCATATGTAATGCCTTTTGCTAGTAATTATAATCGCCGGGAAGTGCTGTTTCAAGCGGATATTGAAATCAAGATATTCATGCATTCATGAATCATGATGTTGAATGCGGTTAGCGCTAAAACATCTGCTAATTGTGAATGAGGGGTTATAATACTGTAGGGGTCAGACAGCATGGGTTTAACTGCTTAATAAAATGTAGATACGAGCTGCAAAAAACCGGCCAAGCCACGAAGAGTTCCGTACCATTATCGCAAAAAATTGCAAAAAAAACACGTTTGTTGTATGGGAACCCTACTTAAATATTTATTGTAATCTCTTTTCAGTTTTTATAGCGGCAACAGAAATACATCATCTGTGAAAATTTCAACTGTCTAGCTATCACGGTTCATGAGATACAGCCTGGTGACAGACAGATAGATGGACAGTGGACTCCTAGTAATAAGGTCCCGTTATCCTTTGGGTATATTCTGCGGAACCCTAAAAAGACCTGACGTCACACAAATCCTTTTCGCGCAGTTAAAGTTATCTGCGCGATTTGAACATATATTACATCAGTGCGACTATAATAATATAATAATAATATCTTTATTGAACAAATACCTTACATTTTTGCTTATTATCTAGCTCGTGTTACAAATTGTGAAAGGCGCACTAATTTATTAAACCCTGCCTCCTAAACTAGGATACCCTGTGTCTTAGGAGTCAGTGTTCTACTGCCGCTTGGACATTAATTTTACCCTTGTCAAGTAAACAGTACTAACGCTAAATCAGCAGATTATACACGAAAAATTAAATACCTATACATAGAAAACAATACAAACAAGAAAAAGAAAAAGTGTTGAATAAGGGGGTAAGCTGTGAGTGTGTGTGAGTTCGGGTGTGTGTGTGCATTTGTGTGTGCATTTGTGTGTGTGTGTGTGCATGTGTGTGTGTGTGTGTGTGTGTGTGTGTGTGTGTGTGCGACTATGACTATTGGGCAGTTACCCCACAGACAAAACACCCACACACCCGCACACTTAGATATGTTCAAAGATTCATCGAATTTGATATCATTATCCTCCTTTTTTAGGGTTCCGTACCCAGAGGGTAAAAACGGGACCCTATTACTGAGACTCCGCGGTCCGTCTGCCTGTCTGTCCGTCTGTCTGTCTGTGTGTCACCGGGCTGTATCTCATGAACCGTGATAGATAGACAGTTGCAATTTTCACAGATGATGTATTTCTGTTGCCGCTATAACAACAAATACTAAAAATCAGAATAAAATAAATATTTAAGTGGGGCTCCCGTACAAGAAAAGTGATTTTTGTGCCGTTTTTATGCGAAAATGGTACGGAACCCTTCGTGCGTTAGTCCGACTCGTACTTGGCAGGTTTTTTATTATTCATCGTATGTTTCCCCTCCCGCTTAGGGGAGGCCTATGTCCAGCAGTGGACGTCTTTCGGCTGAAATAATAATGATGATGACTGCAGCACTGCTGGAGAAAGGTCTCCACCATCATAGCCTGCCACTCATCCCGTGTGCTGCTCGACCAATCTCTCTTCTCCTTCTCCCTCTTTCCTAATTGCTTTTAGGTTCTGTGCAGCAATGTCTTCTTCCATAGCTACATCTCGACTTGCCGACATCTTGATGGTCACCTCGTTTCTAGCCTCAACGCCATTCTTGTATCGTTTCTTTTAACATCATCAATCGAACTTGAGATAATTCAACCTGCATGAGTTATTTCTTTGGAAATAAATCCAGAATCTGAAGCAGCCAAAGTACAAAGTATATTGTAGGATTTTAAGTTTTCCTGGCGGTATTTCACCACCACTGCTCTGAAAACGGTGAAGGAAAACATCGTGTAGAAACGAAATTGCGAATACATGTGACATCCACCAACTAGCACTGGGCCCGCGTGGAGGATTACGGCCCATTCCCTCTCACAGAGAGGAGGCCTGTGTCCCAGCAGTGGTAACATTAAAAAGGCTGATGATGAAGTTTTCCTCGTATTATTATTCACACGGAAAGATTATTAGCTAATGTGTTGTCGGCTACCAACCTAGGCTACAGGAACAATGGGTAGGTAAATGATAAACCCGTACTTTACCTTTCTTCTGACCAAGCTTTACGCTTTAAATAAGTGCCTACTGTGGTTTTGGTAATACCGAAGACGTAACCATCACTAAAATTATCACGAATTGAAGTCAAACACACATACTTTGAGGAATTGCCAAAAATAGGTACTTATACCAAATCTTCCCAGTGCGTCACACATACAACATAACCACAGCCGTCATTGCAATTATTTTTGCTGAAAAACCGCAATGGAATGTAAAACAAAAACGTATTACCTTTTTAGTATGGAAATAACATTATTATAACTACAAAATTCCTTGCCGACTTACGAGAATTCATTTTGTATACGGCCCGATATCGTTTCAGAGAAATGTGAATAATCGACTGCACTTTAACTTTTTTTCTTTTAATTTGAAATTGGAACTTACGACATCGCGAGACAGATAATAATTAAAACAAACATGGCCGTCTTTTGGTGGAATTCGGAGTAACTTTTATTAATTGTTTTTCGACGTTTTCGTTAAGTTTTTACAAAATTAATTTAACTTTAATTGCCGCTTCTTCGAATCGTATCACGGACGAGTAGGTACGATGTTTTATTAGGAAATAATTCGTTCGTTTGTGAAATAACTTGCTTTATGTACAGCTACAGTTTAAATATGTAGTTTGTAAGCACTTAAGTTTTTTTTTTGCTACGTCCATGATGGAATCTGCTTAATATAGGCTTGCAAAGTTTGTATGTATATTGGTCCCTAGATACTACGACTAGCTGTCAGAACCACTACCTACTGGGCCTTCACAAAGTACGTAAGCAGCGGCGCGCCTTCATACCCTTTAGTGCCGTAAAACGGCAAGTTTCTAAAGCATACTCCTTAGTAACGGCTAGGTTATAAGGTTTGAAAAAAAAAAAAAAAAAATTGACTCATGTACATAATTTTGAACGCATGGTATTTTCGTGTAACGAATAGTTTTGCTTTAAAAAATAATTAACAACATGATATTTTTTCGCAACTTTTGGAAACTCCTCCAAAACGACTTGGATGTTTAAAAATATTTTTACACAGAAAAATTGATGGCTGGAATTTCTTCTTATCTAACATAGCATATGTAAATCAAATAATATTTTGCAAACAAAAGTGTTCAAAATGAACATCAATATTGAACCTAATATTGATATTTTGGCATCGAGCGGGCGCACGGCCAGTGCGTTAACATTGGAGCGTATATAGAGATTTGAGCGAATTTCACATTTGTTATCAAGTTTTCTTTGTTTTTTTTTTGCTGTGTCGTATAAGGTACTATTTGTCCTGAGTTGATAAAGGAAAGAACTGTAAAACTGACGAAGCTATAAATGACTCGACTGTACGTAATAACGTTATTACTTCTAGAGACCGTTATTTATTATTTTCTTGTAATAATGTGAAGAATGATATTGGATACAAAGACTGAATAGTTTTTCTATACGGGACTACTTCTAAGAATGAAGTGGGTTCCAAAGAAATTACTATTATGTAGATACATATTGGTTTAAGGGGAATTTTTAACTGCACCTCTATTTAGAAATTTAAGCAAACAAAATATCTCCACTAATAACCTACTGCAAAACAATATTACTCACCGTAAAACAAAAATACTGATTTGCACACAAATTATTCAATTAAATATAAAATAAATGTGAATTAGTCCAAGAGCGAGCGAAGCGAGCTCGGGAGCTTAGGGCACCCCGACACGGATAGGTTAGGTTCGAAGGAGATGACGGGAGCTGAAGTGAGCGAGCAAAGCGAGCGAACTCAGCTCCCGTCATCTCCTTCATGTTAGGTTACTTTAGACCCTGCAGACAGAAATAGGAGCCCTGCGCAGCGGGGCTCCGTCGACTTTGTTTCGTTTCCCCCCCTCCCTTAAAACTTAAATATTTTGTTGCACTCGAAGATTTATTAGATTTACTTTTAGTTAACAGATAGTTATTCAGTAAAACAGTTAAGCTTTAAAGATCTAGCAGTATAGTATAATTCATTTATTTGATGAGCAAATTTAGTGTGCAATTCAGTATTTTTGGTAGTAATTTCGAATATTTTGATTGAAAAAAGGGGAATTACAGTTAAAGTATTAAATACCACCCTTGGTTTAATACTTATTAAGTCTAGTCTGCTTGATACACAATATTTCTTATTATTAATATATATTGTAACTCAATGTAATATTTTCCAATAGAGTGTTTATAAAAGGCTTTTGTCTTCTACGCAATTACGTCTTTCAGTACCCACATATTTCGTAATAAATAGTTGGTTAAAGTTTTTTAATATCGAAATTCGTCGAAATTTGTCGAATTTCGTCTCACTAATTATCGACTCGTCGCAAATTAAGCGCAAGTCAGGTGACTGATAATTTCATCTAACTAATATTATGAATGCAAAAGTATGGATAGATGGATGTATGTATGTTTGTTACTCAGTCACGCCAGAACAGCTGAACGGATCTGGATGAAATTAGATAGATTATAGTCTGGAATAGTACAAAGGCTACTTTATATCCGGGTATAATATTCCCTTGGCGACGCTTGGGGGAGGCCTATGTCCAGCAGTGGACGTCTTTCGGCTGATATGATGATTAAACACGCGGGCGAAGCCACTGGCCGAAGCTAGTTAAACCATAAATTTATAACATGCTAACAGGAAGGAATTCCGGCTTTGGCATTATTATATCTTTGAAATCTGATCATAATTTTAAGGTTATAATTTATACATTGCCTTAGGGAATATGATCCGTAGTGAGTTAATAACATAATGAGTACCTAGGTATGTACCTATCTACCTATTGTAGCGTTATAAAATAAAAATAAAACTTTTTTAACGCTACTATGACGTATAATTTTAAATAAAAAAAAAAATACACCGAAAATAAAAAAAGGTAAACAGATATTTTTTTTTAAAAAAGGAAGAACCGCAATAGTCAATATAATATTCATTATTTTTAAATATTAAGTATACATAAAACTCAAAAGTGGAATTTAGAAAAGGTTTAAAGTTAAAAGCTGAATTCGCGTGCCTAATCTTCAACGCAGTTGCAACCGGTTTAATGATGGCTTAATTTTAAGCATACAAGTCAAGTACGATACCATAACATGATATAAATAAAGTTATAAAAGTTTTAAACTACGGAAACGTTAAAATGTAAGTTAAATTAAAAAAAAACTATTAAATTAAATATACGATAACAGCCATCCGTCGGGAATCCACGCTGGATGAACAAAACCGCCTTAGGTAGTTCCTCTCCAAACACAATAAAATATGTACGGAACCTGTTGAAAGATGTTCGGAATCCCGAAGACTGCAGGTACTCCAGGGGTCATTCGTTCTGTCCCGGGGGGTAAGAAGCCGTAGTCGGCTCAACTGATATTTACAGACAAGGAATCGGGCCATCAAAATTATGGAACCAAAAGCACATGAGTAAATAAACGGAACAGAGATAAAGCTTCATACAACCGCGCGAATCGGTTGCACTACTACAAGCATGCGGACGCATGAGTGTGTGACCACTGGCCGCTTGTCGCGTACGCGGCGAGACTGGAAAAAACCGGTTTACGTTGGCACAGCCAGTGGACAATCTCAGGGTCTGTGCAACGCACGTTGTTTGTTTTGTTAGTTGCAAGTTTGAATATTTTATTGTAAAAACGTTGTATTTTATTATTAACTAGCTGTTGCCCGCGACTTCGTCTGCGAAGCATTAGTAATTCGAATAGCTTAATTTTTATATCGCAGCATAATATTGTGGGTTTTCCATACAAACTTCTACCTCTCTTTCCACCCCCTTAAGTAAGATTTCCGGGATAAAAACTATGCTATGTCCTGCCCAGCGTCTCAAAATATCTCCGAACCAAATTGCATCTAAATCGGTTCAAAGTCAAAGTTAAAGTCAAAGTCAAATATATTTATTCAATTAGGCCAATAAACGGCACTTTTGAACGTCACATAAATTAAAATTAAAATTTACGAGTAATAAAAAAATTAATTAAAATGTGATTCTACCGTGCATTCGGAAAGTAGATTCAAGTTCAACGGTTTAAGCGTGAAAAGGTGGACAGAGAGACAGACAGAGTCACTTTCAGATTTATAATATTAACTCCGCCCGCAACTTCGTTCGTGTGATGGCAACGAAAAATAATCTGCTATTAAACCTGAGACAAACGGTCCAGTTCGGTAGTTCCAAATCGATGTAGAGGTCCCCATCCTAGTGCCATTTGATTCTTCAAAGAAACTTTGACACCCCTAAATCATCTTCTGGGGGTAAATCCGAAAAACTAATGATGCCATCCTTTATTATTTTACCAAAGGACTAAGATTTTTGTACAAATAAATGTCTCCCTTTTAACCCTTTAAAAAGTTGAATTTCCAATAACCCCTCCTAAGTGCTCCCCAACGTCGTAAAAAGAAGCTATGTGCAGTAAAAGTAATCAAAAATCTTTACCACCCCGTAGTCGTATTTTAAGGGTAGTTTCGAAAAACTAATTATTGAAAACCTTTATTGTTTATTTAGGTTGGTATTTATGTCAATTTTCATGTTTATTGACCCAAGAAATCAGATTCTTCAAGAAAAATTACATCCCCTAAATCGTCTTTTGGGGGTAGTTTCAAAAAATAATAATAGCAACCTTTATTATTCATTTAGGATAGTATTTATGTCAAATTTATTGTTTATTCACCCAAAAAATCAGATTCTTCAAAAAAAAATACATCCCCTAAGTCGTCTTTTGGGGGTAGTTTCAAAAAATAATAAGACCAACCTTTATTATTCATTTAGGTTAGTATATTAGTGGAAAGATTTTTGAACCAAGAAAAACAAAATTAAAAACACTAATGCCTCCTAAATCGTCTTTTGGGGGTAGTTGCCAAAAACTAATAGTAAAAACCTTTATTGTTTATTTAGGATGGTATTTATGCCAAGTTTCAAGTTTATTCACCCAAGAAATCAGATTCTTCAAAAAAACTAACATCCCCTAAATCATCTTTTGGGGGTAGTTTAGAAAAACTAACAATGAAAGTCTTTATTGTTTATTTAGATTAGTATTTATGTCAAGTTTCAAGTTTATTAACTGAAGTAATAAGATTCTTCAAAAAAACTTTAACACCCCTAAATCGTCTTTTGGGGGTAGTTTCAAAAAATAATAACAGCAACCTTTATTATTATTGAGGTTAGTATTTGTGGCAAGTTTATTGACCCAAGAAACCAGATTTTTCAAAAACACTGTAATACCTCCTAAATCATTATTTGGGGGTAGTTTCGAAAAACAAATAATGTCAATCTTTGTCATTTACTTAGAATACTATTTGTGCTAAGTTTCAAGAATTTTGGTCGAAGGAATTAGATTTTTCATACAAACTTTCAACCCCCTTAGGGGTGAAATTTCCAAAAATCCTTTCTTAGTGCACACTTACGTCACTTGAGGAACCTTTCTGGCAAATTTCATGCTTCTAGGCTTATCAGTTTTGGCTGTGCGTTGATTGATCAGTCAGTCAGTCAGTCAGTCAGTCAGTCACCTTTCGCTTTTATAGATATAGATTATGGTTGTTTATTGTACTGTGTGTATGAATATTACTTGAAAATTAAAAAAATATTAGAGTAAGTAATTTGTAAAGTATTCTATCATACATAATCCATACTAATATTATAAATGTGAAAGTAACTCTGTCTGTCTGTCTGTCTGTCTGTTACCTTTTCACGCTTAAACCGCTGCACCGATTTAGATGAAAGATGAAAGTTGGTATGAAGATAGTTTGAGACCTGGGAAAGGACATAGGCTATATAGGTAGGGTAGGGTAGGGTAGGGTATGGTAGTGTTGGGTAGAGTATTGTAGGGTAGTGTAGGGTCGGGTAGGTTAGGGTAGGGTAGGGTAGTGTAGGGTAGGGTAGGGTAGTGTAGGGTAGGGTAGGGTAGTGTAGGGTAGTGTATGGTAGGGTAGCGTAGGGTAGTGTAGGGTCGGGTAGGGTAGGGTAGGGTAGGGTAGGGTAGGGTAGGGTAGGGTAGGGTAGTGTAGGTTAGGGTAGGGTAGGTTAGGGTAGGGTAGGGTAGGGTAGTGTAGGGTAGGGTAGGGTAGGGTAGATAAATGTTTGGTCTTTTTATGGCAAAACAAAGTTTGCCGGGTCAGCTAGTCTATATATATAAGAGAAAGTCGACAACCCTACCAAAATAGGTAACAATTTTGCTCGTTCTGAGGAACCTTTGTCTCTGTTCCGTTTTACTTCCTGTGCCAAAAGGGTCTGAAATACCAGAAGAAATCGACATTCTAAAGAACAATTAGGAAAAAGAGTCACATTCACGTACCAGTTTTGATTCATGACGCACTGTCAAGACAATATCAAAAATGACACACTAAACTCATGTCAGCGACAAGATTTCTTATGATTAGCTTGTCACCAGTCTTGGCAGGACCGCCCAGTCCTCCAGTCTGTCGCACGGCAACTGTGGCATGCCATGGCATTGAAATAATAGTTGGTGTCTCCGACAGAGTTCAGTTGCAGAGACATGTAGTCACACGCACCCTCGGCTTATCGACAAGGAATGAGTTCCTGCCATTGACGCAGACGAATTGACATAGCCGTGTTCATACTATAGCTGACCATTTAAAAAAAAAAAGTATTTATGTAAGTATGTATGTGTGTATGTTTGTATGTTTGTTCCTATATGGCGTTCTAGAGACTAAACGCGTTGGCCGATTTTGATGGTTCTTACCTCAATCGATTCGTTTTAACCCTGTGAGTTTTACTGGCTACATTAAAATTGGAAAATAGAAAAATGGCGGATTTTGTGCGCCATATTGGGGGGGCCCAAACTTTTTTTTCTTCCAAACCCATCGTGTGGGACTGTGGGGTATCAAAATAGAGGTGATTTGGTGGTGTTGTAGAAGTGGTTTTTAAAAATATATAACACTTATATAAAAAATAAAGATTTGTCAATCGAAAAAAGTCGAACTGAGTTTTGAATCAAAGGTCAAATGTTGCCAATTAAACAAAACTGAATTTATAAGTTTACAAGCGATATCTCTTTGTTCCCGACTACCAACCATATACCTTCCTCCGACATATATTTATGTAGATACTAGTTGACCCGGCAAACTTTGTTTTGCCATAAAAACACCACACATTTATCTACCCTACCTACCCTACCCTACCCTACCCGACCCAACCCTACCCTACCCTACACTACCCTATCCTACACTACTCTACCCAACACTACCCTACACTACCCTACCCTACCCTACCCTACGCTACCCTACCCTACCTACCTACCTACACTACACTACACTACCTACCTACCCTACCCTCCCTACCCTACCATACCCTACCCTACCCTACCCTACCCTACCCTACCTTACCTACCTACCTACACTACACTACTCTACCTACCTACCCTACCTACCTACCCTACCTACCTACCCTACCCTACCCTACCCTACCCTACCTACCTACCTACACTACCCTACCCTACCTACCTACACTACACTACTCTACCTACCTACCCTACCCTACCCTACCCTACCCTACCTACCTACCTACACTACACTACTCTACCTACCTACCCTAACTACCTACCCTACCCTACCCTACCCTACCCTACCCTACCCTACACTACCTACCTACCTACACTACACTACTCTACCTACCTACCCTATCTACCTACCTACCCTACCTACCTACCCTACCCTACCCTACCCGACCCTACACTACCCTACCCTACCCTACCCTACACTACCCTACCCTACGCTACACTACCCTATCCTACACTACTCTACCCAACACTACCCTACACTACCCTACCCTACACTACCCTACCCTACCCTGCCCTACCCTACCCTACGCTACCCTACCCTACCCTACCCTACCTACCTACCTACCTACACTACACTACTCTACCTACCTACCCTATCCAACCAAACTTTTTTTTTTTTTTTTTTTGCTTTTAAACCTGCCCTGTATTCTGTCGAATATAACAAAAAAAGAATTATTCAAATCGGTCCAGCCGTTCTCGAGTTTTAGCGAGACTAACGAACAGCATTTGATTTTTATATATATAGATGTACTAGTATACTCGTGCTTACACATAGTTAAATATACCTAGGTTTATCTAACAGATGACGATTTCGAGACTTCTACGAATTAATCGCACCTTTTTGCTCAAAGATCGAAATCATTGCTAGTTACCAGACCATACCAGACCTATGATGGATCTGTGCAATTATCACGTAATACTGACATTGCAAATTATTTGATATATGTATAGATCTTGTCTTCAACCTTTTTGCAGACAGGCAGTCTGACATGACATACCTACGCCTAATCACTCGTGAGAAGTATATACCTACTTCATTTAGGTAGGTACAATATCCATTCCTATTAAATATTGAATCAACTTCTAAACTACAATTGACTGTCAACCTTAACTGAATCATTTATGGTTGAAATTGAAAGAGTTGACACTCGAAATGACGATAATTTTTTAAATATAGAATTGCAGGCAAGTTCAATTATTTCCATTCGTGTTATATATTATGCTATGTTAATTCTGGTTTTAGGTGGAATTTTATAATACTTAGGTACTTATGTGTAAGTATGAATAAATTCGCCTATGTTCATAATGATTGCTCACAAAATACATATTGTCTATAGTTTATAATTGTAAAATTAACTGTGAGTGTATTTTTAAGGCAACACTGAAAAATAATGCAAATCGAATAAGCAAATAGCAAAACTCTGTTTTATTGCTAGTAAGACAAAAGATAGCAAGTCTTAAGGCGCTATATACGCCCCAATGTTAACGCAGTATTGGCAGTGCGCCCGCTCGATGCCAAAATATCAATATTAAACCTCCTTTTGAATAGTTTTGTTTGGAAAATATTATTTGATTTACTTATGCTATGTTAGTTATGAATAAATTCCTGCCATCAATTTTTCTGTGTAAAAATATTTTTAAACATCCAAGTCGTTTTGGAGGAGTTTCCAAAAGTTTCGAAAAAATATCGTGCTGTTAATTATTTTTTAAAGCAAAACTATTAGTTACACGAAAAAACCTTGTGTTCAAAATTATGTACATGAATCAACAATAAATATATATTTATCAAAGCTATCCATTACTAAGGAGTATGCTTTAGAAAGTTACCGTTTTACGGCACTAAAGGGTATGTAGGCCCTTAATAATATTTGTCACTGAATGCGAAAACGATGCCACGACCATTTTTTACCCGACTGCCGAAGGAGGGTAATGTGGTTATCAGTCTATGTATGTTTGTTCCTATGTGGTGTTCTAGAGACCAAACGCGTTGGCAAATTTTGATGATTCTAACGTCAATCGATTCGTCTTAACCTTGCGAGTGTCACTGGCTACATTCAAATTGAATAATAAAAAAATGGCGGTTTTTGGGCGCCATATTGTGGGGCACCAAATTATTTTTTCTTCCAAACCCATCGTGTGGGGTATCAAAATAAAGGGTTTTTAGAGGTGATTACAAAAATATATAACACTTATATATTTAAATGTACATAATTCTAAAAAAAAAAAAAAATCGCGCGATAATCCGCGCGATCTATAAAATGGGTATATTACGATCTACAAGGGCCGTCGCAAAGTCGCGTCGCGATACTTTGTGAGAGCATTTATTGAGCTCTATTGTGTTACGAATTTCGTAAGAAATGAGTAATGATGAGCTGTTCTACTAACCAATTTTTCCAATTAACTATTCCTGGAAGAAGTTTAGAGATGACAATTATTATGAAATTTAACCCAGCTGTATAGATGGCGACTTAAAGAGACGAGAGCAAAATTAAGATGGATGGATTTTGTCAAGGGTTGAGGATGACAGTTGAATTCTGACAACTGTCACGCAGTCAAGAATCTATCGATAGCCGTAATGGGAAAGTTGATGATGATTTAACCCAGCAGTAGACGGTCAATTAGTATGGTTTACTTATAACTTTTTAGTTATTTTTTTTAGAATGATGTACATTTAATCATATAAGTGTCATATATTTTTTGAAATCACCTCTAAAAACTCTTTATTTTGATACTCCACATGATGGGATTGGAAGAAAAAAAAATTGGTGCCCCACAAGATAGCGCCCAAACTTTGCCATTTCTTTATTTTCCATTTTTAAATTTTATTCGAATTAGGTGCATTTAAACATATAAGTGTTTTTATTTTGATATATCACCACGGGATTGGAAGAAAAAAAAAATTGGGCCCCAACCAATGATATTCAAATAAACAGATACGTTATACACTCACAAAACAATTGAAAAAAGTGTTCCGCGCAGCAGCGGCAGCACACATACACACTTTTCATTCATCTGACATTTCACTACAATGTCGAAAGGGATGGCTTGATAAAACAAACAAGAAAAAAAGAGACAGCTAGTGTTTGTCACTTGCGTGTGAATGTAAACAAACATTATTCTGACAACCAATGTTTTTTCTTTTTGTAACCTCCAAATATCAGAAAATTAGGAAAAAAAATTGAAATAAATTAGTAAATTGAGGTGTATTGCGTATTTACATATGGTATGAGATCCCTTCTGTTTTATGTAATTTGGTATTATAATTGGTACACTTTCTAAATACACACGATGGCGTTTTTTTAATTTTGTTTTTGTTTCAACAAAGCGTATCGCTCTTCGCCATGCGTGACATAAACTAAAGACGAAAGGTTACAATTGTCTACTATTCGAGTCTTCACAATGCGCGCGCTTATAACATATCTGTTTATTTGAATATCATTGGCCCCAACAATATGGCGCCCAAAAGCCGCCATTTTTCTTTTTTCAATTTTAATGTAGCCAGTGACACTCGCAGGGTTAAAACGAATCGATTGACGTAAGAATCATCAAAATCGGCCAACGCGTTTGGTCTCTAGAACACCACATAAGAAAAACATGCATACGTACATAGACTGATAAACAAATTACCCTCCTTCGGCAGTCGGGTAAAAAATGGTCGCGGCATCGTTTTCGCATTCAGTGACAAATATTATTTAAGACTTGCTATCTTTTGTCTCACTAGCAATAAAACAGAGTTTTGCTATTTGCTAATTCGATTTGGATTATTTTTCAGTGTTGTCGTACCTACCTTAAAAATACACTAACCGTTAATTTTACAATTACCTATAAACCATAGACAATATGTAATTTGTGAGCAATCTTTATGAACTTAAGCGAATTTATTCAAACTTACACATGAGTACCTAAGTATTATAAAATGCCAACTAAAACCATAACTAACATGGCTTAATATAACACGGACGAAAATAATTTAACTTGCCTACAATTCCATAGAATAGAGAAGATGATCCAGCCAGTTCGATTTCGCAGTAAAAAATATCGTCATTTCGAGTGTCAACTCTTCCAATTTCAACCTTAATGGATTCAGTTAAGGTTGAAAATCAATTGTAGTTTAGAAGTTGATGCAATATTTAATAGGAATGGCAATTGTACCTACCTATTAATGAAGTAGGTATACACTTCTCGCGAGTCATTACTATGGCGTAGGTAGGTATGTCATGTGAGACTGTATGTCTGCAAAAAGATTTATTCCGTTGTAATTAGGGCATGTAATATCGGAAGATTTTCAATTCCGATTTTGATTTCCGATATTAGATCTCAATATCGGAATTCCGATATTAATATCGGAATTGCGCTCATTCGTTAGATATCGCGGTTTTTTTTTGTTAATTGCACAAATTGGGTATGTGGTGGGATTAAGGGTGGGTATGTTGTTGTACAATTAATAAAAACCGGCCAAGTGCAAGTCGGACTCGCGCACGAAGGGTTCCGTACCATTATCGCAAAAAACAGCAAAAAAAAGAAACACGTTTTTTTTATGGGAGACCCACTTTAATATTTATTTTTAGAAACACATAAACTATGACAATATCAACTGTCTTGCTATCACGGTTGATGAGATACAGCCTGGTGACAGGTGGACAGACAGACAGACAGACTGACCGCAGAGTCTTCGTAATAACGTCCCGTTTTTACCCTTTGGGTACGGAACCCTAATAATCACATTTATGACGAGACATAATAAGGTATTCTATTGTAGGTATCTATCTTTGCAGCAGTGACTGTGTGGATAATCGGGCGTTTATTCATCTAATTATTTACAATTTGTTCTTAAGAAAGAATACCTACTATTGTCATGCCTTTCTGAAAAAAGGACAATGCAAAAAAAAACAGAAAGTAAATGTTTGTCAATTAATCTGAAAGTAGTCCCGATTAATGAGTAATAATGATTTATAAATTTACTAAGTGTCACTAGCCAAATACATGGCATATAGGAGATTTCCAACAAAATGTTGAAATATTATTTCTGCTTTTTTCATCTAGTTTATATTTTTTTAATAGACTAGAATAAATTCTGAGCATAATAGTATTCTTCATTTGATGCTTTCCAATCAGGAATATTTTTTTTACACATTGATTGGAATGGGTATTGTAGTGATCAACGATTACCGTATTGATTAATGTCAGTAGGTACAACTTGAGCATTATTATTTGAGTTAAATTAGTACTGGATTGCCGATATAACCTTATTTCGTGGATCAAATACAGTACACTTAAAAATATAGCAATATATTATAATGTAATATACAATTATACCTTCTTTATTTTATTCAATTTCAATGTATTATCAATAAAATAATTAAATAATGTAGATACAATGTAGATACAATGTAGTCAATTAGTAGAAGTTGATTTATCCAAAAGATTAGTGGTCGGATAGACAGCTAATTTGTTGTACTTAATAAAAGCAGGAGACTAAAAAAATATTAAACTTTAATTTATTGAGGTTTCAGAAAGTTTAAAAAAAATCGAAAATGCCGACTGCTTCAAAAGCGAACTAAAAAGTCGTAAACAAGGAAAAAATCATGCTGTGCAGTCGGAGGATACATATTCGCGGGCTGGCTGACCAAAATCTGGTGTATTCTCCGCCTGCACAGCATGATTTTTTCCTTGTTTACGACTTTTTAGTTCGCTTTTGAAGCAGTCGGGTTTTTTGATTTTTTGAATTAAGTTTTTTTATTTATTACTTTTTAGTTAGTTTTTTTTCGAATTAGATACATTTATACATATAAGTGTAATACATTTTTGAAATCACCTCTTAAAACCCTTTATTTTGATACTCCACAGGATGGGTTTGGAAGAAAAAAAGAATTGGGTCCCCACAATATGGCACCCAAAAGCCGCCATTTTTCTATTGTCTAATTTTAATGTAGCCTACGACACTCGCAGGGTTAAGAGGCATCGATTGACGTATGAATCATCAAAATCGGCCAACGAGTTTGGTCTCTGGAACGCCATATAGGAACAAACATACATACATACTTACATACTTACATACATACAAACATACATACTTACATACATACATACTTACATACATACATACATACATACATAGACTGATAAACACATTACCCTCCTTCGGCAGTCGGATAAAAAGGTACTTGTTCCGAAACAGCCCTCTCAAAACTATGCAAAAGTGTCCAAGCGTTCGTCATCATCATAATTTCAGACGTAAGACGTCCACTGCTGAAAATAGGCATCCCCCAAGTGTCGTACCATCACACCACATTGACCGATCCCGTGAATCTTGCATCTAGTGGATACCCGCAACCAAAGCGTTATTCAAAAAAATATGAATTTTACAACGGGTTCCAGGATTCAGTTAAAGTAAATAAGCGCCTTATTGTTCGATCACTGCTATTTCAATCTAACCACGCTATCGTAGCGTTCGGCGCTTCACAAGGAGCTAAAATATATTTTCCGATTCCGAGATTCCAATATTGGATCACTCAGTATCGGAATTCAAATATCACAAATTTTGTTCAGGGTCCGATATTACGAGATTCCGAAATGCCAATATTCATGCCCTAGTTCTAATACCAGTGGTATTAGTTGTTGGTATTAGAACCAGCGGAATAAATCTGCAAAAATTTTGAAGACAAGATCTATATACAAATATCAAATTATGTACAATGTCAGTATAACGTCTGGTATAACGTGATAATTGCACAGATCCATCATTGTTCTGATATCTAGGAAAGATTTCGATCTTTGAGCAAAAAGGTGCGATTAATTCGTAGAAGTCACGAAATCGTCATTGGTTATATAAACCTAGGTATATTTAACTATGTGTAAGTATCCTAGTAAATATCTACATACATATATATACAATACATACACTTACATTATATGCTTTACGTTTCCGTTCAGTATACGAATAGACGTAGATATGTAACTACTGATGTTCTTAATTTTCTGTCTACCCCCATGAAAGAAGGCTGGAGTATGTAGTAACTAGGTTTAGTAGAGGTAACGGTAATTAATTTGTTAATTAAACTTCAGCGAGAGAAACCTTTTATTAGATATCAAATTAATTAAGAGAGCAATTTCAGACGTTATCTAGAGAGCTACAAAATAGATAGGTATAGGTAATGGCCAAGAGGTCAGGCGCAACAGGTAGGTAGTTTTATTAACAAATTAATTATTCTGTGACCTATGTAAGTACAAAATTATTATGCGACATGTTTCTTTTTTAGCATGGACGTCGCGTCGGGAAGAATTCATACATAGGTAGGTAGGAATCCTTGTGTCCACGGTGACGAATTGACGATATTATATTTTGTTACTAACACTATGTTGGAGTCCGATTCCAGGCTAACCTGATCCGCAATATCTCCCTACCGTCCGTGGCCTGGACAGGGCCGCCTCAGTCTGATGGCAGACGCGGTGGGGCCGCAGGGGAGGAGGAGTGACGGTATAGCGTTGGCCGCTCTCCCTATCCCCTGCGGCCGAAAAATGGTAGGTGGCGGAGCCACTGACCTGAAAGAGTGCCACACACCTTTTGTCCCTGGGGTGGTCACAGCGTACAATGTATACTGGGGCACCGGTGATGGGGGGTACTCCAAAGCGGAGGGTCCAGTGACGCACAGCCGCAGCGGGTTCGCGGTGAGTGCTAACGCGTGCCCGTGTTCCCGCCATAAGCGGCACACGAGGACACCGTGGAGTTTTAGTGGTTTAGAATCCCACATAAGTGCACTATCTCCCCATGGTAGTGCAGTATGGATGAGCATTTCGCCACGCAAAAAGATAACCTGATCCAGCTAAATACCAACACTTTACATCGAGCTAGCTGCTATCCATCCGTTTTAAACAATAGGTACCTACTTCAATCATTCTAGACTAATTCTAGTACGAGATAAGGTCATATTACGTCACACATATCTGATATGGCGCTTAAGCACTAAGCACCTCGTCTCAGGGCGAAGCAACATTAGCATCATTTTACATAATGTTGGAATACATTTTCAGGAGCCCATTAAAATACATTATAAATTCCTAAGTTAGTAGAACTACACACTCGAAATCTACTAGAATCTCTTCAGAACTAGGCTATGTTGAGTGCTTTTGAAGGTCGTGGTTATAAAAGACAGCAACAAAATTTGCCATTCTACGCTGATTTCTGCTTAAGTATAACCTGTTGAGAAGCAGGAGTAGGTAGGTGGTAAGCTGGTGGGATTATTCTTAGAAAGAGGCACAAAAGACTGAAATCAGAAGAAGTAATCCATGGCACTCAGTGATGCCCACAGCCATAAATCTAACTAGATAACGCAAGTCCTTCCATCTGTACGAAAACCAAGCGTGCCACTTTTTCACAAACAATTTAAAAACAAATTTACTTGCTCGGCCAACTTTTTCTATACATTCTTTACAGCTCAATATGTCATAAAAAGGCGTTATTCTAGATTTCGTTGGTTTTCCGTTGCCGATAATGCTAAATGAAAAGCTCAGATTACGATCATTTGTCGTAACTTTAGTCCGTTTTTTGGCACGCGAAGTAAATACAATCGCGTCATGTAGTTAGATTTAGTTGGTCTGTGGTGATGCCCAAAGACCTGTTCCATCGACTACTTAAGACGGAACCACACTTATGTGGCGTGGCGTGTTGCCTTCTGACGCAGTTGTGGCTACAAAACACGTTGCGTTATGACATACGCTGGAACAGAGTCGTTTGATTGGTCGACTTTATTAAACGCCACTGTTGCCGCTAACGTGTCCACCTACCGGGTCCAAATTATGTACTTTATTAAGGATGAAAATCGCCACGACATTAAGAAGTGATAGTCTTTTCGTAAGTGAATCATTACTTCTTGAGGTTACCTCCTAAAGCAAACAAACAAACATACAAAAAAACCCGACTGCTTCAAAAGCGAACTAAAAAGTCGTAAACAAGGAAAAAAACATGCTGTGCAGTCGGAGGATACATATTCGCGGGCTGGCTGACCAAAATCTGGTGTATCCTCCGCCTGCACAGCATGTTTTTTAGGGTTCCGTACCCAAAGGGTAAAAACGGAACCCTATTACTGAGACTCCGCGGTCCGTCTGTCTGTCTGTCTGTCTGTCTGTCACCAGGCTGTTTCTCATGAACCGTGATAGCTAGACAGTTGAAATTTTCACAGGTGATGTATATCTGTTGCCGCTACAACAACAAATACTAAAAACCAAATAAAATAAATATTTAAGGGGGGCTCCTATAGAACAAACGTGATTTTTTTGCCGTTTTTTACGAAAATGGTACGGAACCCTTCGTGCGCGAGTCCGACTCGCACTTGGCCGGTTTTTTTCCTTATTTACGACTTTTTAGTTCGCTTTTGAAGCAGTCGGGTTTTTTGATTTTTTGAATTAAGTTTTTTTATTTATAACCTTTTAGTTAGTTTTTTTTCGAAAAAGATACATTTAAACATATAAGTGATTTATATTTTTGAAATCACCTCTTAAAACCCTTTATTTTGATACCCCACACGATGGGTTTGGAAGAAATAAAAAATTTGGGCCCCCACAATATGGCAGCCAAAATCCGCCATTTTTCTATTGTCCAATTTTAATGTAACCTATGACACTCGCAGGGTTAAGACGCATCGATTGACGTATGAATCATCAAAATCGGCCAACGCGTTTTGGTCTCTGGAACGCCATATAGGAACAAACATACATACATACTTACATACATACATACTTACAAACATACATACATACATACTTACATAGACTGATAAACACATTACCCTCCTTCGGCAGTCGGGTAAAAACTAATTTACCTCTTTATCATAAAGCTTACTCAACTCCAACTCTTATAATGTATGTCGTGGCCAGATCTTAGAATTGATGACTTCATGATGTGGCCGACCATTTCATGAAATGGTTAATGGATATGGTCAATCATTATTGATCATATCAACAAATAGTTATTACTATTTTCAAATGAAGAACAAAAAGGGTTACTCATATTTATTCGACATGATGATAATTTTGGGAAGGAGCTCAAGGAGCAATGTACATAATATATCTCAAAAAATAATATTTTTTTGTGACTCAGAAGTGATGGTGATGATTTACAAAACAATCAGGTCAACAATTGCTCACTTGGTACAGAATCTGGTGCTAATAGTCACCTCCTGGGCTGGGAGTAAAAGAATGAAATTCGAGTTACATCTCCGCTAATATTTTGTTCCTCGACTGAAAACTTGTGGAGGCAGTTGCGGATGCGGAGATACCAATTCTTGCGGTAGTTGCTTATTTGCAGATTCAATGCAAGGTTGGGTTACAACCCTAGTTTGAGCTAGCTGCTTTGTTCGTGACTATACAGATAGACTGTATCTATTTCTATATATCACTTCAGACTGTGATGCACATATGCCACTATTTGGTATTGTATGGATTCAGCACTGAGAAAACTGACAATCATAAAAGAGGTGAATTCAGCTTAAAGTATGATGAATTCACTCAAAGGACGGAGCATAGTGATTCACCAAAAAGAACGATGATAATACTGATGTTGATGATAACAGTATTTAAGATGATGTGTCACCATGGATTTAGTTTTAGTTACCTACAATTTTTCGATGCCTTCCTCATATATTCAGTTATATCCTATTAGTTTTCCTACAATTTTTCGGTGACTTCCTCACATATTCAGTTATGTCATACAATTTTTCGGTGCCTTCCTCATATATCCAGTTATATCCTATTATTTTTCCTACTATTTTTCGGTGACTTCCTCATATATCCAGTTATATCCTATTAGTTTTCCTACAATTTTTCGGTGACTTCCTCACATATTCAGTTATGTCATACAATTTTTCGGTGCCTTCCTCATATATCCAGTTATATCCTCTTATTTTTCCTACTATTTTTCGGTGACTTCCTCATATATCATATATATATCCTATTATTAATTATATCCAATATATATAAAATTATTATTAATGTAAATACCAGGGGGACGGCGCGTACGCAGTCCCCACTACCAAAAATTTCGCATCCGAGTTATCCACATTAGGGATAATCGCAGGGGTCAACCTAACCGCAGTGCAATGGGAAGGCCTCGCCCTGGGGGAACCGCCTTCATGATCACGGTGTCCCCTATGCCAGGTAAGTATGATTTCGCTACAAAATCTCGCGAGGGTCGTTCAACGGCGGAGAATCTTAACACCGCGATTCAGAAACGTGACGTAAATGTAAAGCGCCATCTATTGAGACAGGACGAAGTTAACATTCAAATGCTACTCATAAATGGGTTCCGTAATAATAATTTAGTAGGATACACATAAAATAATATGACTATATTATTGAACTTTGATGCTTACTCTAAAAATATGAGATTATTTAATCGTATTATCATAGGATTCACATAAAATAATATGACTGTAATATTAAAAAATGATGCTTACTTTAAAAATATAAGTTTAAAGCATTATAATTTAATATAGTACATTAGGGGGAGGTCATCGTATTTTTAGAGATACTTCTTCATAATAAACTATGAAATCTATTTATATTACGGTGACTGTCATTTTGTTTTTTAATTAGAATCTTATTAATAATTATCATACTAATTTATGGGACAGTGGACCATTTTCTATTACATTGTGTTATTATTTGAAGAAGACAATGTTTTTTCATAATTACAAATTTTTACGATGACAAGTATCATAATATTGCATTAATTACCCAAAAAATTCGATTCCATCTTAACACATTTCAGTTCTAGCGTAATATTTACTTATTATCATCATATTATAAGACAACGCATCTATTTTAAACCAACGTCACGATATTTTAAGATTATGCCAAAATGACATTTTTCTCAGTGAGTGCTTTTATCCATTAGTCAGTATTCAAACAGATTGTTGTTTCTTTTTCACGGGCTTCTTCGTATGTCGGCTAATCAAACTCAAAATCAAATCACCTATTTCAATGAAAGATACTTTTGAATTGAATTATCACAAGGCAGTCAATAAGACAAAAACCCTGATAAATATTCATCATATCAACCGACAGACGTCCACTGGACATAGGTCTCCCCTAAACGTCGCCACATTGACCGGTAAATATTCATTCAAGAAAAAAATGTGATCTTGGACGGATGATAGATAATAGTACATTACGATATTAGTGTGTTATAACCAATACGCACGTATATCGTACGACGTTTTTTAACACATTTACGAGGAAACAGAAAGAAAAAACATTTTATATTTTGTTCATTTCTAATTATTGAAACAGTTAGTGAAATTACAATTATTAAAATGTTACGTACTTGTAGTTGGTTTTTTAATTATGTTTTTATTATTATTATTACTATTCATAATGTCATTGTTTTGTGTTAGGGTAAATGTTGGAGACGACGAAACTTCTTGAAAGGCGGCAGAAAAGCATTGTAATTCGTCATTAGTTGTAAATAAAAAAATATCCTCAGTAGAAGTAGAGGGGCGCGGCTCAGGGCAAAACTTCTTCGTTTGTGGCTCCAAATTTATTGCCTGAGTTGTTTTGGCACTTATATTTGCTTTGTTTTGGATGGAATCTTCTACATAAGATTCTGCTACTGCGTTAGAACGCCACCCGCCATGCCGCTTTAAAGTCAATATATCAGCTCCCGAATCAGCAAGTAATGTAGCTGACGTTCTTTTGAAACTGTGCCCTGTATAACAATCAGCGTCCGGCAATCCTAAAAACTTGGCGACTTCCTTTGGCATGGCACCGAATTTATTTATGCCAATAGGTTGCGCAGTACATTTACCTTTTTGGTAATTCTGAAAGAAATTATTATTTTTTGCCTTAGTCGTACGCAGAGCTTCATACTTTTTGACCACGTCATAAAATGGGCCGTTGATAATAAAAGCTCTTGCCGTCTACGTGCACCATTAATACCAAATATTAACGCAACCTGAAAAGAAATAAAAATGTGTAAGATAAGGTATAGGTACTTAGCTTACAGACGGTCGTTAAAAAATATGTATAAGAGTATGTACAGTAGGTAGATTAATACATAAAATAAGGAGGCAAACTGACCTTAGTTGCAGGTACTGGCTATCTGGAGCATCTCTTAGAAACTTTTCGACGTCATTTGATGACAGTACCTTAGATTTTTTCTTTATAAAACCATCAGAGCGTCTCTTTAAAAATGCAATGAGATTTGAATATAAATTAATATCGACACCATTTTTCATCTTGAGGGTACTTTTCAGCATCGAATATGTTGTCCACAACGAGCTAGGCTTATATTTACTAGCTAGTTCATTAAAATACGCCAAAACTACATTTTCGGGAAATGACTTGGCATTTTTCATGTTTTTCCACTTCAAAAAAATTTCATACGTGGTTATGTATCTGTCTTTGGATATTGACGGCAGCAAGCTGTCGCATGCGTTTCGCGCTTCTATTAGTATATCCGGTGGAGTTGAAGTAATATATGGCTCTTCTTCATTATTGAAAGTTGTCATATTTAAATTTTCACAATACAAGTACAAAGAAAAGAAAATTTGAGAAAAATGGCGCGAGGATTATATTCTGCCGTAGCTGCGTGAAAATGTTGGCAAAGACGTTAGAGCATGCAGCCAAGTTTTTAAATTACCGAATAAACTGATTTTTTTTATTTTAAATAAACTGAATCTGTGAATGCACACTGTTGCTTTCCCGCCATTTTAACAGCGCGCTAGCGCTGCCTACTGACTGGCGCCGCGCGGCGATTAGTTCGAAATTTGAATAGCAACAGCGCGCGAAATGGCAAATAATACTGTTATGGAATTTGTATGGACTATAACTTAACTATTTGCTTTGGTAACACACGCGTTTTTTATGACCCGCTTTACATATTTAAAACCGGTGGAATTACATCAGCTTTACGAGCAACGGTGTTAAAAATTTATTTATATGTTGCACTATATCTTACTTAATTCAAATCGCTTCCTTCGTGAAAATCCGTAGCATAACCCGCCATTTTAACAGCGCGCTAGCGCTGCCTACTGACTGGCGCCGCGCGGCGATTAGTTCGAAATTTGAATAGCAACAGCGCGCGAAATGGCAAATAATACTGTTATGGAATTTGTATGGACTATAACTTAACTATTTGCTTTGGTAACACACGCGTTTTTTATGACCCGCTTTACATATTTAAAACCGGTGGAATTACATCAGCTTTACGAGCAACGGTGTTAAAAATTTATTTATATGTTGCACTATATCTTACTTAATTCAAATCGCTTCCTTCGTGAAAATCCGTAGCATAACTGTATTATTATTTTATTTTTATATATTCACATAATGGTAAGTAACTTATAAACTAAGCCCCACAAAACCGTAGTAATGGTTTGACTGTGGTGTCAGTGCGAGTCTCTATAGGTACACTCATTCTTAAATTTCATACAAAAAACAATATTAATTAAAGACACATTTCTAAATAATACCTTTTTAAACGATTTTAAAGCTTTTTTTATTCGTTTCACTCCTTATATCTGCCGGCAGACTGTTCAATAGATATGGTATTCGTTTTTTTAGGGTTCTGTCACCACAGTAATTAGGTTGATTACGTAAGTTAAGTTATGCTCTTGGGTATCATGGTGGTTAACTGCTAAAAGATACTGGTGTTTGTAACTGATCGGTAGAATTTTACATACTTTGAATAGTTTCCTATAATCTCCATTACAACTGAAGTATAGTAGGTACACTTTTGGCGCACTAACCTAAAAGTTTTTTCTTACATTAAAAAAATCTCAAGCAGGTTATGCAGAGTAGCTGTACCAAACTATGTATGAGATACTCATCTAACTAAAATAAAATATTAAGGTAACAAAATAAGATAAGTATTCCGTGAGACTGTGAATGAACAAAATTGTTCCTGAATGAGATGTGTCACACTTCTAACTGTTTATTGCAAAACATAAAAATATATTACTTGGCTTTTGAAAGTTATACCTGTTTAATTTTTAGGCCAGCTACTCGTATACTTGTTGACTTGATATGCTTATATGCCAAATGAATTCTGTTTCTATGTAATGCTTGTTTTTATGGCCCGTATTCAGTGAACCTGAAAAACAAGAGAAGGGTTTGTGAATTTTCATGTGTTCTGAACACGAATGGCTGGTTTAACATGTTCCCTGTGCGTGGCCCACATGTGGGTCACACCCCCGTACAAAGTTTTAGTCTTGTATAATCTCGCATGTATGAGTTTTTAGCATTCCAATTACCTTACACGTGTGGGCTATGCTATTTAAACGGAAACCTTGAAACACTTTAGGGGGCAATGTCTATTTTTAACCGACTTTCCAAAAAGCAGGAGGTTCTATGTTCCACTTTATGTTTTTTTTTTTGTATGTTCACCGATATCTCCGTGAATTGTGTACCGATTTTGAAAATTAACGTTTCAGAGTTTTGCCGTTATTTAATGAAGAGTTCTGTTGTATATCTCCGAAGTTCTTCATCAAACCTTCACCAAATTAAAATGGGACCAATTTCGAAACATACTCTTTCAAACAAAAATCGGTCCACAATTGACGGAGATATCGGTGAACATGCAAAAAAAATACATAAAGTCGAACATAGAACCTCCTCCTTTTTGGTAAGTCGGTTAAGAACTAAGAATAGTATCCATTTGCACTTTTACACAGTCAAGTCTGGAGCACTTAAGGGCCTTAATGAAGTCACCAGAAGGTTATGCAGAGCAGCCTACCTAATCTGTCTACAAAGTAGTTTATTTACAGAATATGGTTTCCTGTGAATGAATAAAAAACAGGTTCCTGAATGAGATTTGTCACACTTCCAAGAGTTTATTGCAAAACATAAATATCTCGTATATTAGCCGGCATTTAAAGGCCAGGCTATATACCTGTTTCATATTTTATATTTATCTAACTTATACCTACCCGTTTACTTGTAGAAAATTTTAATAATACTCGTATTAACATATCAGATAATATAATAGTAACAACTCAGATCAAATAAAAAGTCTAGATGGAACTTTGCAAACAACAAAGTGACGCCGGTTCAAACTATGCCTTGCCGTACAAATACACAATTACACGCACTCACGTACAACGAAATTACGCTTTGGCTTGTCATTCGAGCTCACAGATCAAATAATAAAGTTCAACTATCAAGTTTAGGGGTAGTTTCGTTGTACGTGTGCGCGTGTAATTACACGCGTTAAACTTGATAGTTGAACTTTATTATTTGATCTGTGAGCTCGAATGACAAGCCAAAGCGTAATTTCGTTGTACGTGAGTGCGTGTAATTGTGTATTTATACGGCAAGGCATAGTTTGAACCGGCTTCACTTTGTTGTTTGCAACGTTCCATCTTGACTTTTTATTTGATCTGAGATATACAATTGATTATTCAAAAAAAAAAACCTGTTTACAAATACAAAAGGGAGACGGAAAAGAGCTCATTGTGCATCAAAAAATTCGTCCACATCGATGTCAACGGGAAACGTGCCCAGAACGCTGGCAGCATTGCCACGTTGGATGACAATGCTGATTCTCTCTCCGGCCGAAGAAAAGGCCAGCCCTCTGGTCACGTGAACAGTCGACGAGCTTTGTGCTAATTTCTCGAAAAACTCGATGCGCACTCGGACCTCATGGACCTAATGTTTCAACCCCAAACGGCTCAAACATCTAACTTCCAATAAGGTTGTTATATTTGCGCTGTTTGTAGTTTTACCAGTTTACTAGTATTACTTACGTGAATATATTCTATTTCTGTGTGTACCTAACCGTAAAGGATGGTTTTCACAATAGGATTCTGCAGTGGCGTCCGAAAAACTTATTACCCATGTTCAGTGGAGCTTAAAAAGAAAGAGTTGTAAATTGTCACGAGTTCTGAACACGAATCGTTGGCATGAAAGTAAATAGGAATGGCATATATATACGGTTCACCTACTTACAGATTTCGATTTACGGCAGGCTTTATTTTACGTGTTTGAAATAAATAATGTGATCAAGAACAGCATATATGGCAGAATAAACAAGGTGCCTTTGAATACAAATTGATGCTCACAACAAAGCAAAGCCTTTATCGGTTGAAATATTCAATATGGTTCGATTCGCTTTGAAGAACAGGCCTTTGGGGGTGACCATAAGCTCTTAGAGCAAGGTTATTTTGAGTGTATGTAAGAGACAGATGTATATGACTTGTATACATCTGTCCCTTTTTACAGTCAAACTATGATCATACTATATATATCAACTATGATAGTTTTGACACGTCAGGGTAAGGGGTCCTGAACTTAGTTGTAAAATGTTATTGTTAAGTAAGGTAATATAAACTTACATTTTATTTAGTATACCTATTGCACACATACACACATCAACACGGTCTAGGGATATTTCATACTCAATTAAATAACTCGAAAAGCACTGGCCGCATTGGAATCTTTTATACACCGATTTGTTTGTAATTTATCTCAGACTAATTCCAAATTAAAATTTTTGAAAATTCTTTTGTTTCGGTGGCATAAAAATGTCTTGATGTGTAGGAGAGGGAATTTTCATTTGTGCGAAATTTAGAAAACAATACGAATTACGTTTAGTTACAGTTTTTTTTCATTTTTAAACGAAAGATAAAGTTAAAATTGAGGTATTGTAGCCATGCAACGCCAACATTTGACGAGGGCGGAGATGTTACGAGCTGTGGGAATTCTGGAAGCTGGGTCTGTTCAGCGTAATGTTGCTGAGGCCATAGGGACCCACCAAAATGTAATTTCAAGATTGTGGTCACGCTATCGTGCCACAGGTGAAGTAGCGGATAGGCACCGGGGGCCAAGTCGCATCACTGCCCCCAGACAAGACCGATTTTTGCAAATTACTGCGCGAGCTCAACCAAATGCAAAGGCGACTCAATTGGTCCAAAAGCTGCGAGTGGACCACCAAGTGCTTGTTAGTGACCAAACTGTAAGAAGGTGACTGCATGAAAGCAATCTACGCTCTCGTAGACCACTCCGGGTCCCACCTTTACGGAGAGGCAATCGTGGACGACGATTAGAATGGGTTCGGAACCACGTGGACTGGGGCCGTGAGCAATGGTCCAATGAGCTGTTCACGGATGAATCCAGGTTCGGCTTCCATCCAGATTCACGAAGGACGCGTGTTTGGCGAGTTCCTGGACGATGGAGCTGTCTTCAGAACCCTCAGGAAGTTCACCCATACCAAGGAGGAACAATTATGGTTTGGGCAGGAATTCGTCTTGGAGGACGGACGGATCTCGTTTGGGTGCGGGGCAATATGACGGCAGAACGATACGTCCAACAGGTAGGTGCTAGGGCCCGTGATCTTGCCCCACAGAACACAAATGGGGCATGATTTCCTGCTCATGCACGACAATGCCCGGGCACACACGGCGAGAACGGTAGCAGCTTGGTTACATACACACAATGTTAGGGCCTGAGACTGGCCTGCTCAATCGCCAGATCTAAATCCCATTGAGCATGCGTGGGATATGCTGCAAAGAAGAGCTCTGAAGGAAGTTCCTGAAAATCTGGCTACAGAAGATCAACTTTTTGCGCACCTCAGAAGAACATGGGACAATATTCCGCAGCAAGACATTGACAACCTTGTTCTGAGCATGCCGAATCGTTGCCGATGTGTTATGAACATCATGGGCGCTTTCTCAGACTACTAACTTAAAAAACCACAAACCACAAATTAAATGATTTTTCTATTTTTTTCAGTGTTACTCATAAATTAAAAGTTAATTCATATACGATTTCCGTCTATGCTTCATTTTTTTTCCATAAAATCCTGAAATTTTAATCGAAGTACCTTAACCATTATTAAAAAATGGTAGAATATTAAATAACGTATCTTATAAATATATACATGTCATATAAATAATTAACACATTGATAGTAATTGGCTTTTTTAAAAATATCCCTAGACCGTGTTGATGTGTTTAATATAATACCTACTAGCATACAGATGCCTCATCCACCAGCCCTACAAGTGACACTGCACTTGATGCGGCACCGGAGCTGAACCTCAACATCCTCAGGGCAGAGCTCAGTTTTTTCAAGGAAGATTTTTTAAAGATTATTAAAAATGAATTCCAGCAGCTACGAGATGATCTGTCAGATCTCAGATCATCTCTAAATGGCACTAATGACAGAATGAATCATTTGGAGGAAAGGGTGGCTGTAATGGAGGAGAAACTGGCTCAGCCCCAAGCATCACGAGCGTCGGAGATGGATGAACAAATCACACAACTGAGAAGCGATATTAATGACCGTGACCAGGAGTTGTTGGCCAATGACCTCCAAATTTCGAACATGCCAGAGATTAATGGCGAAAATCCCATCCACACGTTCATGTTGGTGGCTGCGAAGATTGGCGTCGGCGTTGAGGCGCGCGATATAGTGAGCGCCGAGCGTTTCGGAGGTAGGCGTATCAACGCGACGCAGGCGACGGCGCCGGTGGAGACCCGCCCGCGCATCTTGGTCGTGCGTCTCGCGCGTCGCGACCTTCGGGATAGCCTGCTTGAGGGGGCTCGAGTGCGACGCGGCATGACTACTGCCGACCTCGGTCTGCCTGGACCTGCGAAGCGCTTCTACGTAAACGAGCGCCTCACGAAAATAAACCGTGAGTTGTTTCGGAGCGCCCGTGAGGCCGGCAGTCGCCTCGGTTGGCAATTTGTGTGGTCGAAGCGCGGTCGTATTCTTGCCCGGTGCAGACCTGGGGACGCGATTTGCCGCATTCGTTGTGAGGCTGACTTACAGCGTACTTTCGGGTCTGTTCCGAGTAACGGTGGTAATATCACCAACTAGAATAGTTACTTTTCTGTTTTTTTGTTTTACTATTCCGATTATTTTTATTAGGTTAATACGTTTTAAGACTGACAAGTTGTTTTGTGATCAGAGTTTGGTAGTGGCAAGTGTCGCTACTTCTAAATATAATATATTGTTGTGTGTGTTTTGCTACTACAATCTTTGTTTATTATCCATAAATATGTGTCTCGCGGCGCACGTCAGGAAAGTACACATGAACCAGTTTTGTAACACTGCACATTATATTTACTTAAACCTACATATCGTAATACCATTATTTAATTTTTTAAACACGCTACTGACAATAAATGTATTATTGTTTATTTCTTATAAAGGTTTTTTATGTTATTTTCGATATATTCCTTATACTATTTACATACTATGCATATATTATATACATACAATATTATTTACAATTGAACCTAGACAAATACTTCTAATATTATATTATGAAATTATGATGGAAGTTATTGAACGTGCAGGAATAATTTTGAGATTGCAAATAACTGGCTTATTTTATACCTATTATTGCGATGATGGCTAAGAAAGATAAGTTCTTTAAGGTTGGCTTTCTTAATGCTGGTTCATTGGGTACGGGACATGACGATTTGTGTGGCGTACTCGAAAAACATGGTTTCGACGTTATGGCCATTAACGAGACTTGGTTGCGACAGGGGGAGGAGGGGCGCGCGCCCGTAGTGCCGGGCTATCGTCTGCGCCACACGCCGCGGCCGGCGAGTGTGCGCTCGGGTCGTGGTGGGGGTGTGGGCTTCTACCTGCGGCGGGGACTGACCGCGCGTACTTGTGCTGCCGCGGTCGATCCCAGGTTCGAATCGGTTGAGCAAATGTGGCTTACGCTCTCAGTAAACGGCAAAAAGATTGCCATTGGTACCGCGTACCGTCCACCATGGCTTGACCTTGTTCTTTTTCTGGATGCCTTAACTGATTCCCTAAGCTCATTGGGGCATTGTGACCACTACATCTTACTCGGTGATTTTAATGTTAACCTGCTGGACCCAAATGGAATAAAAACACATAAAATTAACGAGTTCCTAAATAGCCTCAGCCTTACTCAGTTGGTCACAACTCCTACTCACTTTACTGCTACCAGTGAGACTCTCATTGATTTACTGTGTACCGACCTGGAAGCCAGATATACGTCGATTGAATCCTTTGGTTCAATTAACGGCCACTCTGTCGTAGTGGCGGAATTTAAGGTGAAACGAGACAAATTCAAACCATACGTCGTGAAATTTAGACCACTGAGGGATGTTTGCACTGACAGTTTTGAAACGGATCTTTGGCTGCTATGTCTTGAAAAAATTTCTTCGCTTGAACATGTAAATGACATGGTGAATTTATTAAACCAGAACATCATTTGCCTGTTCGATATACACGCACCGGTTAAAACATGCACTATAAAGGAAAAAACGTATCCTTGGATTACCGACACGATCAAAGTAATGATGCGTTTGCGGGATGATGCACTGACTTGTTACCGTAAGACCAAATTAAAAGCTAAAGGCGAATACTACAAAGAATTGAAATCCTTAGTAGTGAGTTCCCTTTACAGCGAGAAAATGGCGTACTATAGATATAATATCAATAATCAAATTAAAAACCCAAAATTATTATGGAAAAATCTAAAATCCACTTTGATGGCCACTAAGTCGAAACCAGACCTTCCGTCGCACTTTACAGATCCTAACATAATTAATAATAACTTCTTGACTGTCCCGGGTAACGCTGTGGCGAGTGTGGCTCTCATGACTTATTATGATAATCATAGGCATGGCGAAGCAACCTTTTCAATCAATCCGGTGGAGCAGGCTGACATCGCTCGCATTATCACCAGCCTTACAAGTAATGCCCAAGGCTGCGACAACATTACTCTGGACATGATTGCTTTGACTCTGCCGCACACGTTGGGCGTTATAACAGACATTATAAACCGCTCCATAGTAACATCTACATTCCCCGAACAATGGAAGATTGCCTCCGTTAGGCCCTTACCCAAAACTTCAAATCCGACTAGTTTGAAAGACCTACGACCCATTAGTATTTTACCGTGTCTGTCTAAGGTACTGGAAAAAGTCGTCAGCCACCAGTTAACACTCTTCTTGGAACAGAATCACATTTTACCTGATTTACAGTCAGGTTTTAGAAAGCAGCGCAGTACCGCTACTGCTTTACTGGACGTTACTGATAACGTGCTGTCTGCCCAGGATAAGGGGATGTGTACCTTGCTTGTTTTGCTCGATTTTTCCCGGGCTTTTGACGCAATAAATATACCACTACTATTATCTAAGCTGAGGTACTACGGTTTCGACCCTAGCGCTACGGAATGGTTCCGTAGCTACCTCAGTGATAGGAAGCAATTTGTAGATCTGCGTTTAGAAGACGGCACCACTATTAGATCGGCACTTGGTTCTATAAAGAGGGGAGTCCCACAAGGGTCTATATTAGGGCCAATTATTTTTATCCTGTACTGCGCTGATATAATTAAATGTCTTCAGAAATGCAGGTATCATATATATGCCGATGATGTTCAACTTTACGTATCATTTTACCCAGAGAAGTATGATAGTGCCGTAAAAGATTTAAACGATGACCTTTGCAGAATTGCTGCCTGGTCAGAAGATAATTGCCTGTCGCTAAACCCAAACAAAACCAAATTCATGGTACTTGGGTCAAAAAGACAGCTAGCTAAGCTACCCAGAACTTTCAGGATCGAGCTAATGGGCAAACCAATTGACAGAGTCTATGAAGCGCGGAACCTTGGTCTTGTTATGGACAAGGATCTTCGTTTCGAAAAGCATGTCGCCGACTCGGTAAGAAGCTGTTTCTACCGCCTCAAAGTTTTATATAAAATGAGGCCGTACCTATCAGAAACACTTCGGGAACAACTGGTGGAAAGTCTGGTTCTGTCCAGGCTAAACTATGCAGACACGGTGTACGGCCCGCGCCTACTGGCTCGTACAGACCAGCTCGTTCAGAGGGTTCAAAATGCTTGTGCTCGGTTTTGCTATAAAATTCCTCCCAGAAGCCACGTAACGCCATTCCTCAACAAGCATTTTACCCTTAAAATGAAATCAAGACGCAAATTACACCTGGCCTGCCTGTTGTTCGGTGTCATTAAGCTTCAAAAGCCAGACTACCTGTACAACAGGTTGAGCTGGATCGCTGGCAGTCGAGAATGTGGAAGAAGGCAATGTTCGCAACAACTCTCATCGCACTCCCACAGTACAGCAGCATTCAGAGGAAGTTTCCGTTACGCAGCATCCAAAGTATGGAATAATCTGCCGCCGCCTATTAGAGCAATAAACACAATAGGTACATTTAGAAGACATTTGCGGCAGTATTTAACGGACGCGCAACGGAAACTAGACTTAATACACTTGAACCTGTCACTGATATGATGTCGATCCTATTCGCAGTTGATAGTACTCGATTTTCTAGTGTGCATGTGTCAGTGCGGCAGTATAAGTTGCAAAAATTATAAAAGAGTTTTTAAATAACTAAAATATGCGGGTGTTTAACGTTCCATAAAAACCGCTGCCTCGTACCCTCGGCCGCGGGCTGGTGTGTCATCCATCCTTGATACCTGCTTTCGGTTGAGGTTGGGAGGCCTATGGGTTAAAAGGAATATGTTGCTAAATATTTTAAATTCTAAACGGTTAATATTATTGATGGAACACACTTACCTTGTATCCTGCTGCAAATATCCTTATTTCACTTTGTTTCACCTCTCTGACAAATTTTAAATGTGCCGTATATACTGATCGCAATATTTCTCAAACTACCCGAGTATAAAAAAAAACTTTTTAATATTAAACGTTACTTGCAATCCATCTATTTCGCTCAGCTGTTCATGACATAATGGTTCATACCAAATTATTATACATACCTGTATATCTTATAAAAACACTAACACATATCTATTTACCTGTATTGAATACAAACAAATATCTTTGCTGTATTGTAACCTCAAAATCAAAACTGATTCACATCCGTGCACTTCAACGTAAGGTTCAGTTGAAAACCAGCGTCAGGCAACTCCCAGTTGTCTGGCATTTTGCTGAACTGGACCTTTTTGGCGCAGCCGCGGGGCACACTATGTATGTAATTGTTTTTATTAAATTCTTTTTCCATTTGTACATTGTGTGTATCTGTGTGTGCCAAATAAACAAGTTTTCTTTCTTCTTTCTTTCTTTCTTTCATCCCATACAAAGACACCGTGCCGACGTAACTAGCGTTTTTCATCTAATTATACTGATTATTTTTTGTAAATCAATCGCGTTCGGGTACGATCCACGGCGATAGATAGATCACCATCTATATCCGTGGAAAGGAACGGAACTAATCAGTATCATCAGCATAGAACGTCGCCACGGTTTCTTTGTATGGGATAAGACACCACTGCCTATAGATAGAGTTTCATATTCACATTAGCGAAAATCTCATTAATTATTGATTGAAAAATAATTAAAAGAAAAATCAATTAAACTATCTTTTATTTAATGAACTATAGACAAGGTCTGAAATGTAATATCGCTTGCCAATACATATCCAATAAGCTCAATCATGATGGTGCTATTTTGTCTGATTGAGGAGATGGTATGGGGCTCCTTCCGGCATGATACCAAATCCATAGTATTGAGTCTCTGAAGTTGGCTGCAAGACCCTGCGCAGTTGCTATTTTTGTATCAATGTTGAAGAAGATAGCATTGTATAACTGCCTCTTACGTCACATCGTCCTATCTCGCTTACTGTATGCAGTATACTCGATGGCAAACTGTTTCTTGCGCAGTGGTTCGCAACGCCAACTTCAGAGACACAAAGATCCTTTGTGACTACTCAATCTGCCTAGCCTTTTCCCAATTATGTTGGGGTCGGCTTCCAATCTAACTGGATTCAGCTGAATACCAGTGTTTTACACGGAGCGACTGCCTATCTGACCTTCACAACCAAGTTACTGGATACCACGGTACCCCTTGGCAAGACTGGTGTCAGATCTCAGGCTTCCTCCCGTAACGACTGTCAAAGATCTTTAAATGACAGGCGGAACGTGTTTTTCGAGGCACGGAGGAAACTCGGTATGTTGAAATGGTCACCTATCCACAGACCGACCTCGGCAAGCGTTGCTTAACGTTGAAGATCGATTCGAGCGGCTGTTATTATTTAGCTACGAGCTCCTAATTTGGTACAGTACTGTGACTACTATACCGTATTATTTAAATGTTTCCAAAGTTAGTAAGTACGTCAAGTTTTAGCTTAATCAATCGGATGCCAGTGCTTGTAAATTCGAATACTAATTTGTACGAAAGCAAATTTTGAAGTTTGTAAAAATACAAAGCGCCACCAAAAACTCAGAACAACACTAGTTCAGATGGAAATTAGAATCATCATATCATCAAGATACACACCTTAACGACACGATCTCAGCCTCCGCATAATAATTTAGAAGAATTCTAGAGAAACAAGAACAGCGATCTTATCGCTACGTACCTACATTCATAAAGTTTAGTGAATGGACGGCAAAGGAATTACATCATACTGCCAACGACTGCTACGAAGGTTGAATATATTAAGTGCGTTACTGGCTTTCATAGAAGTAACCGGGGCGTACAAGTTCTATTAAACGACAGAAACGTTTAGTTTAGGGCTTATGTAAAACTAGCTTATACCAGCGGTTTCACCCGCATGAAATACTAGTTTATGCAAGGTCATTAATAGGGGTTATTAAAACAACGAGCGTGGGTTTATCACATGAGGTTAAGCCGAATGTGACAATAATAACACGCGAGTGTTTTAATGATAAAGTAGACTATTTGCTATCATCATCATGTCTTTTACTGTACCCACTGCTGGGACACCGGCCTCCTCTCTGTGAGAGGCGTATAATCCACCACGCGGGCCCAGTGCGGATTGGTGGATGTCACATGTCTTCGAATTTTTGGTGCTATTACTGCTTCTTTGAAAAATGACGAGTCGTATGTATGGTCTGAGGAGCCGCATATAATGTATGATAACTTTTTTAATTTTAATGCAACCGAGTTCAGATTTTGTCTACTTAATACTCTCAAATACTACAAAATCATACCAAATTATGATAAATATTAATCCATGACGTTCCTAGTTCTGACGTGGCTCCTCAATCCAAACATTTAGATTGAGGAGCCACCTTTATGTCCATGTAACTTTTGAAGTATTATACTACAAAATCGAGGATCGAAGTTACAAAATTTTTAAACTTACTACTAAATAAGATACAAAAAATGGCTCCTCAATTCTTACGGACATTCTAGGACATAGGGCAAGGTTTGGGTTTCCTCACGATGTTTTCCTTCACCTATGTGCTATACCAGACTATAATCTATATCTGTGCTAAATTTCATCCAGATCTGTTCAGCCGTTCTGGCGTGATTTTGTAACAAACATACATCCATCGAAACTTTCGCATTTATAATATTAGTAAGAAAAAAGATAACATCACGCCTGTACTGTCTGAAGAATTAGGCAGACATGTACTTTGGAGGCATGCAGAACAGGGTGTAAAGTCCCACAAACCTCCATAGAAAAGGAAGGACTCTCAACCAGACGGGTGTTATGTCTGGTCCGGGCAACTGCCGTTTTGTGGGACTTTACACCCTGTTCCGTTTGCCTCCAAACTGGTGACCCCGACATGATTCGAACTCGTGATAGCTCTAGACTGGTTTAAGTCCTATCTAGGAGAGCGAAAACAGCGCGTCCGGATTGGTGAGTATGTCAGTGATCTTGCAGATGTTGGTTACGGTGTACCCCAAGGCAGTGTCCTAGGTCCCACGTTGTTCCTTATCTACATAAACGACCTATGCTCTCTAGAACTCCGTAAAGCCAGTGTCTTTACATTTGCAGATGATACCGCAATCATTTTTCATGCGAAATCCTGGAGCGAAGTCGTTTGTGAGGCTCAGGAGGGACTTGGGAGGGTTGCTGCCTGGCTCCAAAATAACCTACTGACCCTGAACGTCGCTAAAACTAAGTCAATGTGTTTTAGTGTAAAATAAAAAATAAAAAACAAATAATTATGAGGAAAAGGCGTTGTAAATACAACCAAATCTACGGTGAAGCGAACTTTATTCGTTTGAAAGTTTTAACGAGATAGCGGGTGCGGGGTGCTTACCAGGAATACATACTTTGTTACAACGTTGCGCATAAGCTTTAGAAAGTAACCGTTTTACGGCGCTGAAGCGGAGTACGGACCTTACTATGGCCTGCTCCATGCGCTATAAAATTAATAGTCTCCACAGGATCGCCCGGTTAAGCAGTAGCCAATCACTTGGATTGACCTGCACACGCCGCACAAAAAAAAATGTATGGCGTCTAAAATGCGTTGCATTTGCTTCGCAAAAAACTGACATGAAAAGCTTTTTATGAAGTCTGTGAAAAGACCGCGGCTAATATTTGTAAAAGTTTTGTTTTTCATGAAGCGTAAACTCTCCGTATCGAGATCCTATCGATCGTATTTCTAGGAATTGAAAAGAAATTATTAAATATTTCTTTTCAATTCCTAGAAATACGATAAAGGTTACTGCTCAGTATCCTATTAGTAGACTTTTTCCTTTTCTTTGTTGTTTGTATTTTATTCCGTGATGCGCTAGCTCTTGATCTTAGACTCGATTTAATGAGGATTACGAAGAAACGGGCTAGCAGAAGATGCCTGTTGCTTTAAAGTTACTTGAGAACACAGATGCTGGTTAGAGATGTTTCCTGGGTAGAAAATGATAATTCTATTTAGTCCGTCAATGAGTAGTATTTTATGCTTTATTAAATACTAGCTGAATCGCTCGCCGTCGAAATTATAGCCTATGTTATTCGGGAATAATGTAGCTTTCCATAGGTGAAATATTTTTTTAAATCGCTCCAGTAGTTTCGGAGCCTATTCGGTACAAACAACAAAGAAACAAAAAAATCTTTCCTCTTTATAATATTGGTATAGAATAGTATATTATGCAACTAGTGAATAAAAGACGGATTTAAAGCGAGGGCCATAGATGAATCACGAGCAAGTGAAGGATTCTAACGACTGAATCACGACCGTAGGGAGTGATTCATGATGATTGAATCACGAGCATAGCGAGTGATTCAAGTGTTAGAATCATGAGCGACGCGAGTGATTCATGGTCCTCGATATAAATCCGTTTATTCAAGAGTTGCATACTATATTTTATACCATGACATCGAGAAAAAGCAAGATCTAAGCGAGAAGCACAAGGAATATTACGAGTAATAAATAAATGGTTTATTACCTTCAAAATTTACAAAAAATGTGAAAACCTGAGCTAGGTGCTGTTACCTGTGTTTCAGGGGCCAGTGACCACCTCCGTTACTTTAAATAATTATAGTTAATTAAACACCATTGCAATTAATATTAGAATTACAATCCAAATAAGTATTCAATAAATATCCTAGACTAAAATCAAAATCACTATTAAAATCCTAAATATAAAAAAAAAAACTCAAAATTAAAATCGAAGGAGTTTGAAAGTCGAATATTCTCTGCACAAGAAGTTTGTAGCGAGTATTTTTTGCGCAAGAAGGGTTACATAGCATTCAGATGGACGGCTAATACATTTGTGTGTTCCAAATTCAAACTCCAAAACAGTGATTAAAAGTGCTTTTTATTCACTGTTTTCAGTGAATAAAATAAGCTTTTTAGAGGGGGAATGGTATAAATAAATAAATACATATTCGAAGCGCATCAAAGTTCAGGAGTGGGGGCTAGTGACGTCACTATGTCAGTATAAAGTGTAGCAATCCGTGACGTCACACGATATTTCAACGCCCTGTACCGTCGTCACTTTATGTTTACGTGTCAAAAGCAAAACACGTGTCCAATGTTTTTTTATTAATCCACCTGACGTACAAATAGTACATTGTTCACCGAGAGGAGAAAGTGACCGATTACCGTCGAGGGTGTCGTTTGAAAACACCCGAGATCGGGAATCGCACTTTCTCTCGAGTGATACATAGTGCGAAGAAAATAAAAAAATAAATCTTTACTAATTGAAATTTATATTGAAATTGTTGCAGTTAGTGACCAAAGGCGTCTGCAATTTTCACATGTTCTTTTTTCAAATTGTTTGATACCATCCAACACACAGCTAGTGGCCAGTGTCATTTTGCGAACTTGGAGATAAAAACTCACTGTAAAAACTTTTTGGCTTTTGATATTTAGGTTACCAGCGCATAGTCTTACCCAAAATTAAAAAAGAAAAACCACGTAAGAAATGGATTTTCATACACTTTTCTCTCCCGCTCAGATGCGTTTTCTCGCCGCATATTTGTTCGATATGCAATGACGTACTTTCTACCGTAAATTTGATAAAGTATCAAGGTACTTTCCGAGCAGGTGTAGTATAAAAGCTTATTTTCAGTCAACTACCCTGTTGAAAAGTTAGCAATTGCTTAGCAGTTTATTTTTAATTTATAGAAAACTTGAATTTAGAATCTTAAATTCAGGTGATAAACTCCGTCGGGGTTTTTATTAAGAAGGCTCTAAATGTTTATTTCTCAAACATGCTTGGAAATATGAGCATTATTTTGACAACCTTCTTCGAAAATAAATCGAAATTGCTGTACTGGCCAAATACATACGAGCAGCGGCCGGCAAAAGTTGTATGAAAATATTTGTCGTGTCTTAGCGGCCAAATATAGTACATTACTGCCGCGGTCTATAATGACTACTTTGCTGGTCGCGCTGTTTATGGCCGACAGCGCAGCATAGCGCAGCTCCAGGCCTACACAGCGCGGTCAGCGTGCAGCACTTGATGTACGAGCTGAGATAAAGGCCGAGACCGTAGGTCGAGGCCTTTACAGCGAGGACAGCAAGGGCTGCAATGATGGCCAAGCTGAAAGGCCTAGAGCGTAGCTAGGCTAGCTCGAGGCAATCATAGCGTGACCAGCGAAGCAGTCATTGTGGGCCAAGGTTTGTATAGTGCTTTACTCAAAAATGCAAGTACCTAATCTAAATAAAACCAGCAAGTAATTTAAATAAAAAATATATTAATTAACTAGAATTTTAATTAAAATGACAATTATGAAAAGTACAGTTACTAAAATTCAACACCGACTTTCCCGGTTTTATATTACTAATAGTTTGCGATAATTCTAATGCGGTGTTTGACTGCTGTATTATTGAAAAGAAAACATTTTCGGATAAAGATTTAGATTTCCTACTGATTTTCCACTGCACAAATTTTTCATAAGCAAGCTTATATTGTTCCTTTGAGTTTCGCGGTATCAAATTTTCAACCACTAATTTAGCTTCATCTTTAATGTCTGGCGGTGTTAAACGCATTGAATCGAAAGAATTTTCGCTTTGAGAACAAAAAATTCACTAAATAAAAACAAAATTTTCGCTGAACCGCGCTTTTGTTACTTCTTTGTTTTTTTTTTGAGCAATGGTAGTTGGAACTATACAGCCTAGTATGGAATAAAATCTTTGTGTACCTATCTCTATAGATACAAACAGTTGCGTTTTAAATAAAATCTTTTTGGATTTGATTTTTTAAAACGTTGAAACGTCAAAAAAGCGGCCGCCAAAACATTGCCGGCCTGTTAGAGCGGCCAGCAAAGCTTTGCCGGCCGCTCCTTGAAACAGAACGGCAAGGTCGACTTTGCTCAAACAAGGTTGTCAAAATAATGACCACATTACATGCATTTTTGAGTAAAATTACATAGTAAACCCATATCTGTCTTGTAATTTAACGAACTTACGTATGTGACTATATACACAGCGGTATTTTGGTCGTCTTACAAAAGCAGCCCACTTTTTCTGCCCATGCATGTAAATGAACAACTTTCTCCATGGAATCCCAAAAATGAATTTGGATTTTTTAAACAAAGTTGTCGTCAGTTGATCAAAATTTGTATGGCAGTTGCATTTTATTTGAGAATTGACTATGACTTCCATGGAGAAAGTTGTTCATATACATGGGCAGAAGAAGTAGGCTGCTTTTATAAGACGACTAAAATGCCACAGTTTATTTAATTTCTGCCTTATCCCATGGGAAAGAGATGTGATTTTGTATATGTATGTACATAATATAGTTATAATAAAACATAAAAAGCTCCAGAGCCTTGAACACCGTCGCCGAGTTGCCAGCTTGTCGGTTTTTTATCGGTTACATTTCGGGGAGTGTGCGATGGAATAGCATGATCTAATTCCGCCCAGCCCGTTTCATCATCGGACTACCAGACGTACGGCGAAGCGCCATCGGTACATGGTAGACATCCCACCCATACGCACTAAACGTTTTGAGAATACTTTTGTTATGCGTACAGCTAAGGAGTGGAATTCCCTGCCGGAGTCTGTGTTTCCCGACAGCTACAATCTAGGGGTCTTTAAGTCAAGAGTGAATAGGTTACTTCTAGGCAAGCGTGCTTCACCGTCGACCACATCATCACTTAACATCAGGCGAGATAGTGGTCAAGCGCCTATAACGAATAAAAAAAAGGTACAATTTAGGAAAAGCTCTTAGCAAGAGAGCAAGCACTCTCGAAACACTGTTGACAAGGACAAATTGGTCGTTGACTCTGCGTTCCGTGATTCTCGATAAGGACGCGTCTTGGTAACTAGCTACTAGTGGATCGCGTGTGGAGAGGAATTCAGCAAGAATATCACTTACTTATTATTTATTATATTACTCAGCGGGGCCTTTTGAGCCTATATCAGCTTTACCAAATGGGGATTTTAGCTTTTTCAAGCTTTTTGTCTTTTTGGTGATGATGTGGTCGACGGTGAAGCACGCTTGCCTAGAAAAAACCTATTCACTCTTGACTCAAAGACCCCTAGATTGTAGCTATCGGGAAACACAGACTCCGGCAGGGAATTCCACTCCTTAGCTGTACGCATAATGAAAGTGTCCCTTCCTTGAATAAAGTTTTACCTACATTTATATGGGCAGAGGCAGTTTCTAAAATATGACTACCTGTTGCCGTTACACAGTGTACTACTTTTTTGGTACATACCATTTGCAACACTATGGGGTCCAAATTAAATTAACTAGCGAAACTTCGCAAACGTGATGGGCATTGAAATTTCAAGTAACTAGTAAACTACCCTATCTGAAAATAAATGCTAATAGATCGTTAAAACAATCATTATAGAAAAATGACTAAAGATCTCAAAATTACGAACATTTTTGTTTGTTATCAGGACTGTGTTTCATGAATACCCTCTGAAAATTAACTCTGTTATCAAATTTAAACTGACTGGTTTTGAATGTGTATAATAATTAAATTACGGTAATTTCGTACTGTTACAGTTTCAATTGAATATTTCAAACAAAGAAAAAATCATGGTCAAATCTATACTAATTTGTTTGTTTGTTTGAACGCGTTAATCTCACGAACTACGGATTGTAATTGAAAAAATATTTTCGTGTTGGATAGTCCATTTATCGAGGAAGGTTATATAACATTAGCTGTACCCCGCGGCTTCGCCCCCGTGGGCCACCCAACAGGACCCGTTTTCGGGATTAAAAAATAGCCTATGTCACTCAGGAATAATGTAGCTTTCTATTGGTGAAAGAATTTTTTAAATCGGTCCAGTAGTTTCAGAGCCTATTCGGTACAAACAAACAAACAAAAAAATCTTTCCTCTTTATAATATTGGTATAGATCACGCTACGACCAATAGGAGTGGAGCAGAAATGAAAAATAGGTAGGTAGTAGTAGTTGACGGGAGCGAAGCCGCGTGGGACAGCTAGTAGGAAATATAAGGATACTAGCTTCTTTGAACCCGCGTGTCCAACTGTAATGTTCAAATCATCACACATCACATCATCAGCCTATTAATGTTCCCACTGCTGGGACACAGGCCTCCTCTCTGTGAGAGGGAATGGGCCGTAATCCACCACGCGGGCCCAGTGCGGGTTGGTGGATGTCACATGTCTTCGAATGTTTAGTTCTAGGACATGCCGGTTTCCTCACGATGTTTTCCTTCACCGTTTTGAGAGCAGTGGTGAAGAAATAATTTATACAAAGTAAAGCGCCTGCCTGGGCTCGAAGCCACGACTTACAAGTTGTAAGTTGCGGCCGATACCACTGGGCCACCACTGCTCTGCTCTCTGCGCTCTGTAATGTTCAATGTTCTCTAATTCCAACACTATCTCTATACCAATATTCATCGAAACTATTACAGCGGTCTAGGCTTGAAAACATAATAAGCAGACAGACAGAGTTACTTTCGAATTAATTTTAGTCCAATCTGTAATGATTGTTGATACTACCGTCCCGCATGATGGGAATCTCGTGAAAGCCGAGAAAGATAAGCAAATCAAGTATCTTGACTTGGTTAGCAAGGTTGTCGACATGTGGGATGTGGACACAGCGATCATTGTACCGATAGTCGTGTCAGCCAATGGCTTAATAGCCACGAGCCTCGACCAACGCCTTAGGAGCTTGTTAGGCGGATGGGTCAAGGGTTTGATTTAGAAAGCATCACTTCTGGACACGACTTATATAGTTAGGAGGTTCCTCTCTCTGGAGCCCTAACCGCTGGTAGCATGGACCCTGTTCCCGATACCAGTGACCCGCTTTTTACATTTTTAAACGTTTTTTTTAAGAAACATTTAAATATGTAGAAAGTGACAAGAATGTGAAATAAAGAAAATGCGAACGTTTGGATGGATGGATGTTTATTACTCAATGACTCCAGAATGGATGAATGGATCTAGATGAAATTGGCACAGATATAGATAATAATCTGGAATAGCACATAGAATTTTTATCTCAATAGTGTGTTCCGACACACACGTGGGCGTAGCCGCTCGCAGAAGATATTAAAGGATAAATGACAAATCTTACTCATATTGAAAATGTTTAAGGATATTTGATTCGATCAGTGACGTCTTCCTGACAGTTTCCTTGTTATTTATGTTTATTACTTTTTGAGGAAAACGTCGTGCAAATATATAAGGAAATACTTCGCTTTCCTGACTCTGACATCTGATTGAGGAAGCACCGTTATTCTGTGACACATAAGGTAATAACAACGATATTGTATACATAGGTAAGTTATTATTAATAAATAATTCTATGCATATGTCACCGTAAAGTTTTAACTCGTTCCTTACAATAAGTAGTATCGCATTTGGATGAGATTCATTGTATAAACGGTGTAGTTTTACATAATTTTAAAAGATGTTACGGCCCTTGTCAATGCAACAGATTGTCTCTACCTTTCGCCTGAAGATCACCTCACGGACTATTTTTTTTTTATTTGTTATAAGCTCGCGTTTGACCACTATCTCGCCTGAGGTTAAGACGGTACCCTGACCAAAAAATTGGCATGAGATATGAGCGTTCCTATTGGTCCAGCGGCACTGGTGGCGCATGAATTACAGTAGTGAATACGCCCAGATTTTAGAATAAAATCGAATTTTGGTCTTTTGTAAAAAATAATTCTACAAAAATGTTTGTTATTAAATTGTCTATCCATTAGTGTTAGTACAAAAAATAATCAATGAACACTTTACGAGGAGATGCATAATATCAATAATTATTTCTCATTTTTATGTTTTTTTGGAAGTAGATTAGTGAAATATATACAACATTTAAAAAAAAACTAAATCTACCATTTTAGAATCAATATTATGTAGAAATTTAAAGTATTTTTATTAATTGATATTTTGTATATATATTGTAACATATGAACAAGAACGTTATGTTTATTTATTGAAATACAATTAGAAACCACAAGACATAACATAGAAATAATTAAAGGCTAATGAAAGACATCGAAAGTTGTAGTTTTTTTTTTATTTGGCTTGCCCGCTGTTTTCCAAGCAGTCACTTGTTCAGTACAATGTTTCCGTGCGGTTCGAAATAGAATTACAATCGCTCATAAATTAGCCATTCAACTCATACATTCGTCGTTATCGATTATAGCGATGTAATCCTATTTTGGAGCTCATGGTTTTTGATTCATCTCTATGCTGATTGGATCATCCACTAACAATATCCACATTCCAAATTCAAATCACCTATAGTCCCTAGGGATTAATGAGCTATTTTAGTCCCTGTTTACGAAGAATAAACTAGCTCTTTTTGAATATATTTGATTAAAAACAAGTTTAATTTGTAGAGAAGACTTCTGTTAATCCAGGCTGAATAATGGGACCTTTTTTTTTAAAAAAGAGTAAGTATGGAGTTTCTTGTGCGTTCTTCTCCATAACAATCTACTTTCCGAATGCACGGTAGAATCATTTTTTTTTTTTTTTTCTTGTTTTTTTTTTTATTAGTTACTTTTAATTTTTTATTTTATTACTTTTAATTTTTAATTTTAATTTATGTGACGTTCAAAAGTGCCGTTTATTGGCCTAATTGAATAAATATATTTGACTTTGACTTTCGGATAAAATACTAACTTGCTAAGTTTTATTTGCAGAGGATTACGTTGTTTGCAAAAGTTGCTTCACAAATCAAATTTCCAGTATAACCGGATGCATCTGAGTATCACTATTTTACATGGATCTGCTGCTTCCACAACCTAGTAAGTGGGTAACACTATTCTCCACGGGCACGAAGGAATCTCAGTATGTTAAGATGGTCACCAACTATCCACATACCGATCTCGCCAGGCCATGATGATAGACCCACGCGGCTGATATTATTCAGACAAGAGCTCCTCAAAACACAGAAAAAAAAAACCGAAACAATTTTGTTACTTTCAACGTATATTTTTATGTATTTGTTTATCCTGGCACTGGATCGCCTTGCAGCGATTACAACAATGGAGCACAAACTTATTTAGGCAAGCTATTGTTCGCAAGTTCCAATAATATCGTAACGAGCTGAAAGTTCCTTTAGTGAAGTTGCGTCACAAAACCCATATGAAATTCAAAGGACACAATATAGTTGTTGCAAAATAAACAAGTTTCAATATTAATGATATTATTATATTCCCATGTTTTGCCTTTATAGCTGTTCGTGGAATACACTGGGTTTTGTTATGTCATTATTACGAGTAAATACTAAATATTAACAATCACAGATGGCACGGAAAATTACTAATTGTTGTTTTGTTTTTAATGACTCTATTGTATACGTATGGAAATGAAATGGTTTCTCTGAATCGTCTGAATTACTGAATTCTGTGGTCAATTACTATGAGTAGAGTGTTTTTGTTCAGAAATTGCACTTTTACTAAACTTGTAGGTATGAAAACAATATAATTATCACGGGAAATTTAACGGGATGTTTTCGATTGTTTACAAACTAAATAAACTTACAGAATAAGGACACGGTCAGTGTAGTGTGTAGAAAAGTGAGGGTAGAGGAAGAATTTTCTGCCCCAACGGAGCCAGTACACCGAGACACCAGTCTACCCGGGACCACGGTCGTTGCAACACGGCCGAAACGTCGGGCGAAATAGGTAAAAAAAAAACCGGCCAAGTGCGAGTCGGACTCGCGCACGAAGGGTTCCGTACCATTTTCGTAAAAAACGGCAAAAAAAATCACGTTTGTTGTATGGGAGCCCCCCTTAAATATTTATTTTATTTTGTTTTTAGTATTTGTTGTTGTAGCGGCAACAGATATACATCACCTGTGAAAATTTCAACTGTCTAGCTATCACGGTTCATGAGATACAGCCTGGTGACAGACAGACAGACAGACAGACAGACAGACGGACCGCGGAGTCTCAGTAATAGGGTCCCGTTTTTACCCTTTGGGTACGGAACCCTAACAATCGAAATCATCGCGTTAAATTTCCCGTGATAATTATGTTGTTTTCAATTATGAAACGCGAAAGTTTTAAAGTTATTGTAGGTATGATTTAGGTAGTTACAGTACTAAAGGAATAAAACAGTTTAGAACATAAGCAATTCTGATAAATAGATCTTAATACATTTTTGGAATCGTTGACATCCAATTTTTATTTCGCACATATTGATATAATAATTATATCAATTCAGAAACTTTGTCCCAGACTGGCCTCAAAATTGATAATATTGCTGTCAAAACATACCAAAAACCGTCAACCATAACCGTACCTTACCTAAAATTTAACATCACGACTCTATTACGCCATGGGTTAAGTAGAGGGAGTAGATCTCCTTAGGAACTGGCGACGTCTGGGTGTATAAAGGTTTATCTACAAATACTTCGCCAGTTGCGTTTAAGTCCCATCGCTGTTAACCGGGTACAAACCTTGATTAAGGAAATAACTAAGAAATTCAAGTTGGAAAAACCAAATAACGCTTTGGTCGCCCCGAGAATCGAACCCAGGCAATCGTGGTCAGTGACACTTGCAACCACTAGTTAGGTTTGTTGGTGCATCCTCTGCCGGGCGAGCACGGCCTCTGTGACAGACTTGAGTCACGCAATGGTCACGATTTTTGCTCCCAAATTATGATAAAAATATTTAAATCAAGCCTGTCAGATTTATTCCTTGGTAATTGAAAGATGTCCAGTACATTCTCTTCTTACCCAAGTCTCCTATAATGACCGGTCACCCACATTCACACTAAGCCATCATCCATACTCATCTTACTAATATTATAAATATTAAAGTTTAGTTAGCAATCACGCTAGAAAGGCTAAACGATTCTGGATGAAATTTGGCACAGACAGAGATATATTTATTTAACCATTTATGCACACACAGACAAGAAGAAGGAACAGAAGAATTGATGCAGTAGAAATCTCTTCCAGCATACCTATGAAAGGAACGGTGAAAAAATTCTCGTTTGCTGTATTGGAGCCCCACTTAAATATTTTTTTTATTTTTTTTAGTATTTGTTGCAATAGCAACAACAGAAATACATCATCAGTGAAAATTACAACTGTCTAACTATCACGGTTCATGAGATTCACCCTGGTGACAGACGGACAGACAGACAGACGGATCGTGGAGTCTTAGTAGATAATAGGGTCCCGTTTTTACCCTTTGGATACGGCACCCTAAATTATTATATTATTGTTTAATTTTATGCATATTTGTCGTGTCTCCTGTGCGGGTCACAAATCAATATTTTTTCTTTCTTTCTTTAAAAAGAAGTGTAGACAAAAAGAGGTGAGATGTGGAAAGTGTGATGTAGTGTTGTGTGTGTATGTTATATATACACTTTTTACGCGGAAGAAGCCGCTGGCAGAAGCTAGTATTATAAATACGAAAGTAACTCTGCAACCTTTGCACGCTCAAACCGCTGAACCAATTTAGATTTCCACCCATACGCACTAAACGTTTTGGGAATAATTTTATTATTCGTACAGCTAAAGAGTGGAATTCCCTGCCGGAGTCTGTGTTTCCCGATAGCTACAATCTAGGGGTCTTAAGACTGAATAGGTTACTTTTAGGCAAGCGTGCTTCACCATCGACCACATCATCGCTTACTGTCAAGTGAGATAGTGGTCAAGCGCGAACCTACTGACAAAAAAAAATAGGTATGCAGTTTTTTTAGACACTAGGAAGGGCATAGGATAGTTTTTATCCCAGCAATCATTCGACTTCCGCTTCACCCACGAGGATCACGTTCTTCGCACCACGTCGTTCCAACCCACTTCACCGTTTTCTAATATATAATTTCGCAATATTGCCCGCCCCGATATTGCGAAGTACTAATGCTACGCAGACAAAGTCGCGGGCCAAAGCTGATTTTCGTATACGTATGTAGCCCGGGCAGTGTAAGTACCAGCTGATCCGCATAATCTACTTTAGTCAATTGAGGAAATTGGTAATCATGGCTCGTTGGAGTCGCCGGCGATCGGAGCAGGGATTCAGGAGGATATTATCTACTTGGCCCGCTGGCTTATTACGTAAGAAACAGCAATCAGCAATCATCGCGCGATCAAACGCTTTATTTTATAAAAGTCGTAATTACTTACAGTGTAGGTATCTAGCGTAGCTAATCCCTCGGTGTTTCATTATCTGCCTAGCCTTTACCCAACTATATTGGGGTCGGCTTCCAGTCATACCGGATTCAGCTGAGTACCAGTGTTTTACATGGAGCGACTGCCTATCTGACCTCCACAACCCAGTAACTAAGTAATACGGTAACCCTTGGCAAGACTGGTGTCAGATCTCAAGCTTCTGACTACCCGTAACGACTGCCAAAGATCTTTAAATGACAGCCGGGACCAACGGCTTAACGTGCTTTCCGAGGCACGGAGGAAACACGGTATGTTGAAAATGGTCACCCATCCACGGACCGACCTCGTCAAGCGTTGCTTAACCTTGATGATCGACCCATGCGGCTGTTATTATTTAGCCACGAGCTCCTTATTCAAGAGCAATTACTGCACAAAAAAAATCTCTTCTCTTCGTCTTACTTATGATGCGATGAGAAATTAGAATAAAACCACTTAGTTGCTTACGAGAGTTAACGTGTGAAAAATACATCATCATCATCATAACATTCCTGCATTATCTGAAAGCTTAGGAAGAGGTGTTCATATTATAGTACACCCACATTTCGTAATTGGGGGCGAGCCTTGCCCTCCATCATCAGCCTTATAATGTTCCCACTGCAGGGACACAGGCATCCTCTCTGTGAGAGAGGTAATGGACCTTAATGCACCAGGTGGTTCCAGTGCTGGTTAGTGAATGTCACATGTCTTCGAATTTTTCGTTCTAGGACATGCCGGTTTCCTCACGATGTTTTCCTTCACTGTTTTAAGAGCAGTGGTGATGAAATAACTTACACAAAGTAAAGCGCCTGCCTGGGTTCGAACTCTCGACCTTATACACGTAAGTCAGGGCCGCTACCCCTGGGCCACCACTGCACTCCATTCTCCTTGCCATCAACCATGCTCAAAGCCTGACTCTGGGCTGCTACTGAGAAAAGCCATATGGAAAAACTCAATAATACTTTGACCGAACCGGGCATTCAATCCAGGACCTCATGCTTGCTACCACTACACCCACGAGCCAGTCAAGTAAATATTTGATTATCATCTGAAGCCCAAAAGTATCAAGAGTTGTAAAGGGATGACCAAAAATGCAATGACCCAACTGCAAAGAATATGGAGAGACCGAAATATTTCACGGAAGCCGAAGGTGAAACTTGACAACTCCCTGGTGTTCTCCATCGTCAGTTACGGGTCCGAAACGTGGACTCTGAAGAAGGCCGACCGTGACCGGATCGATGCGTTTGAGATGTGGTGCTGGAGGAAGATGTTACAAATCCCCTGGGCTGCATTTGCATGATACTATCCTCCGGGAACTGAACATACAGATCAGACTATACCTTTTGGTCCTCCCTAACGGTCTCCCTTCGTAGGATTCTGGAGTTGTTTGGTCACATTACAAGGAAGGATGGACATATCAAATACATTATATATTATCATATATTTAAATACTCATGTTATTTACGTATATTTATTTATTGAAAATATATTTACCCTTTGAATGCTGTTAGCAAACACAATAGAAAAACAATTGCTTCTATGTACCTCACATCACACTGTCATAACACCAACATATTACGACTGCTCAGCGACCGTATGTCACTGCAGGGATCCAGCAGAATATCAGCGTCAGGTATATTTGCATGACACATGCTGAGCTGGACTCCCATTTGGTACAACCTTGAGACGCACACCGCACTGTGTTTTAATAGAAGTAGGTATGTTACTTGTGTCACTTTTATTTGTATTATGTTGTTTTTTCTTCTTCTTTTTTTTTGTATTTTGGCACCTTTTTTTTTTCCAAATACCCACATGTATGTGATTTTGTGTGTTGTGCTGTGTCTTTTGTGTGCACTGAATAAATGGTTTATCTATCTATCTATCTATATCCTCGAACAGCTGATGGTTACTGACATAAGATCAAAGGGAAACATGCTCATTCCATTTACGGGAAAATTACGCGTTGATTCACTTAATAATCCATTTATAACTGTATGTACAAATAAGGAAGGAAAAAGTAGCACAAAATGAATAAAACCACTTCTTCTAAAGTAATTTTAGAATTACGTCATAGGAAATCTCAAAGCCAAGCGTGACAATCCCAGTTCGCTCAAATAAGAGGAAATATAAGTATAATTAACCAATTTGCAATTTATCTTTATTTATTAACCGCAAAGGGAAACAGGTCAGGAATACCGTTGAGAGCAAAATTAGTCTGACGTCATTTCTATTTTGTCTCTTCACCGCCCTTGGTTGACTGGTAAGTCCGCCATTGTACTTAGTTTCGTGCATGAAGTCTAAATAAATAAATTGGTACTATCTTGATCTGCCCCTGTACCCTGACGTGTCAAAACTATCATAGTTCGACTGTAACCTCACACTCAAAATAACCTTAGTCTAATAACTTATGGTCACCCCCTGGTCAGTCGTGCAACAACTACTATCACAGCAATAAAAATGATGCTGAACTGTGGCTAGTGTGGATGGCATAGCTTCAGCCGCAGCTGCTTGAAGTCGTTGTAACAGTCACAACGAGTCAAAGTATGCCTTGCTAATCGATTCAAAATCATTAGTTTGACATTGACCACACACCACACATATTCGCGGCACGCAATTCTTGTAAATGTATCTCAGTCACAGTATCAAAAATACCCGATTGTCGCCAGGTACTCAGTTGCGCCCAGTCAATGCCGAAAGTGGTTTAGTGGCATTTACTACATGGTCACAAAGAATAAAATACTTGGTGGTCAATATTTGGTTAGCTGCAGTTGGCTTGGAGTAGCTTTACTGTCAGGTAGGCAGTTTGGCCACACGTTAGCGACACCCGTTGAATGCTAAAGTAGCACATACTTACTTTTAGTATATATTGTAGTAAACATTAATAGTAGTTTGTTTATCTAAGGGGCAAACCACTA